>JADLZN010003165.1:0-535823 GCA_018155175.1 Sinocyclocheilus anophthalmus
GTCTCTCTCTCTCTCTCTCTATCTGTGTGTGTGTGGGGTCTCTCTCTCTCGCTATCTCTCTCGTGTGTGTGCTCCTCTTTTCCCTCTATCTCTCTCTCTCCCTTTCTCGCGCATCTCTTCTATCTGTTTGTGGTGTGTGTGTCTCTCTATCTCTCTCTCTCTCTCTCTATCTCCTCTATCTCCTCTCTCTATGTGTGATGTTGGTTTCTCTCTCTCTCTCTATTGGTGTGTTGTGTTGTTTCTCTCTCTATCTATTGGGTGTGGTGTGTGTCCTCTCTCTCTCTCTGGTGTGTGTGTCTCTTTCTCTATCTGTGTGGTTGTCTCTCTCTATAGCTGTTGTCTCTCTCTCTCTCTCTATCCTCTATCTATGTGTGTGTGTGCTCTCTCTTTCTCTCCTCTCGTGCTTGGTTGTCTTTCTCGCCTCTTCTCTCTCGTTTTATCTCTCCTCTCTCTCTCTCTCTCTCTTCTCTTGCTGTGTCTCTCCGCTATTCTCGCTCTCTCTCTCTCTCTGTGTGTGTGTTGTTGGTCTCTCTCTCTCTCTGTGCTCTCTCTTCTCTCTGCTCCGGCTCTCTATATGTGTGTGTGTGTCTTCTCTTTCTCTCTCTCGGTGTGTCTCTCTCTCTCTCTACTGTATCTATCTCTCTCTCTCTCTATCTCTCTCTCTCTTCTCTCCCTCTCTCTCCCTCTCTCTCTCTCTCTCTCTCTCTGTGTGTGTGCGCATGTGCGAGCGTGGTGGGAAGAGTGGAGCGTGTCAGAAGGAGCGTGAAAAACTGTTCTTTTTCCAGTTCTTTTTCTTTTTTTCCTTTTCCCCCTTTTTTTTCGGTCAAGTTATTATTATATAGGGAAATTTTTCGTACTTCTAAGCCGCACGCGGCTTTTGTCGCGTGACGGAATGGCGTCTGATCCTGTACAGGTAAACCCTCACCTGTCGATGCGAAATGGGTGCAGGTGTGTGACCGAGCCCGGCGTTAGCGTGGAGGAGGTACTTGTGGTGGTGGGAGAATTGGTTGGTTTTGAGAACATTCTCTCAGCATCACGAATGAATAAGGCTATTGTAGTGTTTTTGAAAACAGAACAGTTAGTGAATCAGTTGACGGAGAGCGGAGTTTGGATTAGAGAAATGTTTGTGCCGGTGACTCCTTTAGCGGCTCCAGCTACTAAAGTAACAATATCCAATGTGCCACCTTTCATAGCAAATGACGCCATTACTAAAGAGTTGACAAGATTTGGAAAAATTGCAAGTCCAGTAAGAATGATCCCATTAGGATGTAAAAACGCAGCGTTGAAACACGTGCTTTCTTTCAGACGTCAAGTTTTGATGTTTCTTACTTCACCTGAGCGTACGTTAGAGATCTCGTTCCGCGTGAGTTATGGAGAACATTCTTATATGCTGTATGCAAGTACCGATAACCTCAAGTGCTTTGAATGTGGAAATTTAGGCCACAAACGCTTCTCTTGCCCGCATAAAAATGTGGATAATGAACAGCGATTGACTGTCGAGTCAACGGAGAATGGATCGATTAAAGACAACGACAATACTGACACCGTGGATATTATAAAGTCACGACAAAAAGTAACAGAGAAGCGAAGGTTTTCTGAGGGGGTCACTGAGCATACTGAGGTAAGTGAAAGCGATGATGATGGTGAGAAAGCTGGATGTAGTTCTGCTGTTATTGGACATTCAAGTGATGGAGTTGAAGATGTAGATAATAGTGAGAGTGTGACTCAGACAGATGCACAAGCATTAGAGGAAGGCTCAGTAGATGAGTTGGATGGAATGTCTCAGTATACTGATGACAGTATGAAGGATGATGAACAATGGTCTGAAGGAGCAGAGCTTTCAAAGGTGATGAAAGAAGACTTGTATACTGTAGCGCAAATCAATGAATTTCTTGATGAAACGAAGGGAAAAAAAGCTGAAGTGAGTGATTTTTTTCCAGATTTGGACAAGTTTATAACATCTGTTATGTGGGCAAGGAGGCATAGTAATCATGAAGAGTTATCACAGCAGAAACGCTTTAGACTAAAGAAACACATTACTGCAATCAGACAAAAAAGTACAACTGGAAAAACTAGGCCAAAGAGGGGGAAAAAACTAACTAGTCACTATGGTTAAAATGCTTTGTTTCTTATCTGTTTTCTTTTCTATCTCTCTTTTTCTTATGTAGAGGCTACGGGTGGGATCCCTGAATGTTAATGGGATGAGGGATAGCAGGAAGGCAGAAACTATTATCGAATTTATTAGGTTGAAAAATTTAAATGTGACTTTCTTGCAAGAGACTAGTGATGTGAATAATGAGATTGACTGGCGAATGTGGTATGGTGATGAGTGTATTCTTTCTCATGGGACAAACCTGAGTGCAGGAGTTGCAATTATTTTCTCTCCAACTACCAAAGTTAAAATCATGTCAAAAAAAGAAATTGAACCCGGACGGTTATTGGCAGTTAGAGTTGAAATGAATGGTCATTTTGTTGTTTTTGTTAATATCTATGCACCAAATAGTGGTTTTGATAGGATAAATACTTTTAATAAATTGAAGTCTTTTTTAAAACAAAAACAGTCAGATGATTTGATAATTTTAGGAGGGGATTGGAACTGTACACTTGATCCTTCTTTTGATAGGAATGGAGAGGAACCACATTCCAACTCATCTGCTGTCTTAGCTAATATTATCGGATCTTTAAATTTTACGGATATTTGGAGAGAAAATAATATCTTGGTAAAACAATTTACTTGGGTAAAGGTAAATGAGGGGAGAATTTCAGCTGCACGTTTAGATAGATTGTATGTATCAAACAATATGAAAAACAGAGTTATATATACAGCTATTATCCCCACACATTTTTCTGATCACAAGCTTATTACTGTTGACTGCACATTGTTATCTAGAAGAAATAAGAGTGCTTATTTGCATTTTAATGTAAAGTTGTTGCAAGATAGAAGTTTTTGTGAATCCTTAGGATATTTTTGGGAGACATGGAAAAGTGAAAAAACTCGATATGAAAATGTAATTCTTTGGTGGGAAATTGGTAAAACACATATACGGGAATTTTGTCAACAATATAAGTATTATTCAACTTTGTGTTTAAAACGGTCTTTGGAGTGTCTTGAAAAAGAAATTCTAATCATTGAAGGGAACATGATGAGAGAACCTTCTGTTAATTTACAAGAGTGGTCTGACAAAAAGTCAAAGTTGAGTTCCATTCTAAATGAAAAAGTCAAAGGTGCTCTTGTGAGAAGTAGGTTTTTATCAGTAAAAGATATGGATGGTCCTACCTCATTCTTTTTTAACTTGGAGCACAAAAGTGTACAAGAAAAAAAAGATGTATAGCTTGAAAAATAGTCATGGTCATGACACAAGTGATCCTATAGAAATGCGCAGACTGGTAGTAGATTTTTATTCTAAGTTATATTCGACTGAGAACACGGATGAGAAGAGCCAAAATGAACTATTGAAAAATCTTCTTTGTTTAACCACTGAGGATAAACAAACTTTGGACTCGGCAATCACCTTTGGTGAATTAAGTGCTGCGGTATCAGGACTTGCCTCAGGTCGTACTCCTGGTATAGATGGACTTCCTGGCGAGTTCTATAAGCACTTCTGGACATTAATTGGAACTGATCTTCATGAAGTTCTACAAGAAGTTTTTCATGTGGGTTTTCTTCCTAAAAGTTGTCAAAGAGCAGTTTTAACACTACTTCCCAAGAAAGGTGACCTTACGTTAATAAAGAATTGGAGACCAGTTGCTATTCTGTGTTCCGAGTATAAATTAATAGCAAAGTGTTTGGCTAATAGGTTAAATAAAGTGTTGCACACTGTTATACACAAAGATCAATCCTATTGTATAAAGGATAGATGTATCAGTGATAATTTGCATTTAGTACGTGATGTTATTGATTATGCCTTTAAAAACAATATTGATATGGGAATTCTATCTTTAGATCAGGAAAAGGCATTTGATCGAGTTGATCATCAGTTTCTTTATAGAGCTTTGAAGGCTTTTGGTTTTGGAGATAATTTTGTTGCAATGATAAAATTGTTGTACAATGATGCCACATGCATGATTAAAATGGCAGGTGGACTGAGTGTTCCTGTTAAAGTACAGAGGGGCATAAGACAGGGATGCCCACTCTCAGGTCAGCTTTATAGTTTGGCTATTGAGCCTCTCCTTTGCAAATTGAGAGAAAAGTTAATGGGGTTACAGATAAATGGTCCAAATTGTAATGACTATGTAAAAATCTCAGCATATGCTGATGATATCACTATAATTTTGAGAAATGAAAATGATGTTCAAGTATTAACAGATATTTTGAAGAGTTATGGGAAAGCTTCAACTGCCAAAGTAAATTGGGATAAATGTGATGGCCTATGGTGTGGTTCTGATTCTAGTAGTCCGACACTCCCAGGTAGATTAAAGTGGGGAAGTTCTGGGCTAAAGTATCTGGGGGTTTTTTTAGGAAAAGAAGAATATAAGAGGCTTAATTGGGAGGGTCTGGTGGACAAGGTGAGTGCTCGGTTGTCTCGCTGGCATTGGCTGCTCCCCCAGCTATCGTACAGGGGAAGAGTTTTAGTCTGTAACAATCTGGTAGCCTCATCCTTGTGGCACAAAATGACTATTTTAGAACCTCCCAAGGAACTGGTGGAAAATGTTCAAAAGCATCTAGTGAATTTTTTCTGGCTAAAAGCATTGGTGTTATACCTGCCCAGACAAGAAGGAGGCCATGGACTGCTGGATATTAATAGCAGAATAAAAACTTTTAGGCTACAGACAGCAAAAAGGCTACTTTATGGAAAAGATGTAAGCTGGGCTGGAGTAGCTTGTTCTCTTCTAAGAAAAGCGGGCAGTATGGGGCTTGACCGGCACCTATTCCTTATGGACACTAAAAGTCTTGATTTGTCTGGACTGACAACTTTTTATCGTTCAATGTTGAAAGCCTGGGAAATTTTAAGTAAATCAAGAAACCTCAAAGATGTGCAAGGCCCTTGGATGAGAGAAGAACCTCTGTTGCACAATCCCGTTGTGGATTTGGACATTTTAAAGTCAGCGTCAATGAGGACTGCTTTAAGGAATGCTGGAATTACAAAGATTGGACATTTAATAACAACAAATGAATGGATGTCTGCTGAGATGCTGGCTGCCAAGCTGGGTGTGAGGTCAATTCGCTTGACACAGAAACTGTTGAATGATCTTCTTGAATGCTTACCTATGAATTTTAAAAATGGTTTGGAAACAAACGAAGATAGGGAAGTCTTTTTCCCAGAGTTAAAAATCGGGCCTGCTGTTGATGCTTTTCAAGAGAGGGAAGGATTTTTGCTCAACTTCAGAACTCCTGAACTAGGACTTTTCAGTGAAACTGGGAAAAAAGCACTGTATGTCATATGTGTCAAAGTTTCCCATATAAACTTTTTAAAGGGACTAAAAGAATCTAAATGGCAAGAGGTTTTTGGATCAGAGACTTCCCCTAAAGGTAGCTGGAGGACCTTGTATAAGGCTCCCACTGAGAAAAGGTCTGGGGACCTTCAGTGGAGAATTGTGCATGGTTTAATAGCTACAAACAGACACAGAGCACACCTTGATCCACAGGTAGGGGAGGAGTGTCCTTTCTGTGGGCAAACAGAAACTGTTTTTCATCTATTTTTTTACTGTGGTAGACTTGAAGCTTTGCTGTCTCAATTAGGAGAATGGTGTAGCATTTTAGGAGAAATTTTTTCACCTGCAATTTTTATTTATGGTCCTAAATATAACAAAAATAAAAAGCAGAACCACGTGATGATTAACTTTTTGTTTGGGCAGGCAAAAATGGCAATCTGGCAATCACGTAAAGGTAAATTAAATGGTATGGGGTCAACTGATGAAGTTTCAATTTTTAAGGGTTTAATAAAATCAAGGTTAAATGTGGAATATGCTTATTATCAATTGGTTAAAGATATCGAGATGTTCAACTATACTTGGGGGGTGAACAAGTGTTTGTGTGAAACTGACATTGATGGTTTTTTGCAAATTTATGTTTAATTGTATTTTATTGATGTATTTGGTTTGGTTTTAAATTTGGTGTTGTTTATTTTATTATGTAATGGTGGGTATTTTGTGTAGATCTTATGTAATTATGTGACTTTTTAAAGGAAAAATTGTAATTAAGAATTTGTTTAAAAGTCAAAAAAAGTCTCTCTATCTCTCTCTCTCTCACTCTCTCCCCGCTCTCTCTCTCTCTCCCTCGCTCTCTCTCGCGCTCTCTCTCTCTCACACTCTCTCGAAGTGGCAATATGTGAGAAAAAGAAAATTGAGATTTTTCATTAAAATCTTATTAATGATAATGAATACTTTTGTTCGCTCGGGCAGCCATGTTGCCGGTTTACGCTGAGATAATTCATATCCCTTCGTTTGAAGTGTGGTCCTGAAAAATCTTAATTTGAAAGGCTGTCTGGCCCTAATCTATGACACTGGTGTAGTGGTGCCTGAAGAATTAGGAACCCTTAATTTATGCCCCATTTTTTTAAGGGCATCGTTGTAAACAGTGAGAGTGTAAGACTAGTCTTGCATATTTAGTTCACCCCAAAATGGGCCAGTAGTATTTGCATATTGTCACTTAACTTCTGATGCTTGACTTCACGGAGTAAGAATCATTATGAGATTAAAAATAGCCACAGAAGAGGTGCAGATTTTGCAATAAAAAAAATAAAAAAATAAATAGACTGCAGCAATTAACATTTTGTCAGAACCTCGTGTAAATTACAAGCTGTTTTGTTTAGCTATCTGTTCAGAATCGTAAGAGAATCATGATCTCTATTTGATACCAAAACTGTATCCAGAATTTGTGCAGCTTACTAATATGTGTGATTTCTATCTTCTGATACTTCATTTATCTCTGCGGAAATCGGTCAGGTTTCTTGCTAGAGTGTTTGAATTTACAGTTTGAACGCATTCGTTTTACTGGATCCTTGGACTGAAAAGTTTACCGGTTTAAAAAAAATCTGATTGCAAAAACTTGCTTCTTTTCATTTTTAAGGTATTGTTTTTTGTTATAATGTACTGATTCAAATTAGTAATTAATAATTAACTATTATTTTACCACTCTGCACGCATCCCCTGACATGCTCTCGTGCCCAGACGACTGCGCTTGCATTTTTTTTGACGATGAGAGTGTAATTCACGGCGTGTGATTGTTTATGTATCATTTATAATTACCAGATACGATGCTTTGACTCTAAGTACCGAGCAATGGTCATTTGGAGCACTGGTCCTGTTATTAGTGCTCACTTTGGCTGACGTCTCCATTCAAAGTAGTAGTTGAAGCACGTCCTGACCGCATCACTGTCTTTAATGGGTGTAGTTTGGGAATATTTACATTTATTCACAGCCATGGTGATTTAGCTACCATGTGGTGGACTGTCATGATATGCTAATGTATACTCTATGAATGAGGTCACTAGACCGAGGATTTCAAGAGGGTATAGACAAAAGCCGACTTATACGAGAAAGGTGGGTTACACCTGTATACCTGCGATATACCTCCACACCTACACAACTGCCCTACGCCTATCAGAAGACTAAAAGAGAATCGAGACACCCCTACCCATTCATGTGAACGTGAACGTGCGAAACGGAGGTGTAGGGGTAATGGGTAGAATTGGGATTGGGCCTAAGTGGTCACTATTCTCTGTACTATTCGTCTTCTCCTTGTTTCCCAGCATGCCATGGTGTCAGCGCACGTGGAGCAGTGTCTGCAGCGCTGTGCGGAGCTCGCCGTAGATGTGCTGGAGATTGAAAGTGAGATGGCTGTGAGATGTGAGCCGGATCGCTGTGGTCTGGATGACCTGCAGGAGTACCAGGACCAGCTGGAGGTATGGGCGCACTGAACGGTACTGCAGGACTACCAGAGAAAAATGTTGCAAGAGTTTAGGGTGAATCTTACAAAACCTGGCTCACATTTTACCTTATTTTTAGGACAAGTAAAATATTTTGCAGTACTACCTTGTTTTTTATGAGTTAATAATTTTCTCCTGAAAATCTTATTGATGTAATGCACAAACGCAAACACACACACACACACACACACTCCACGCACAAAATAAATTAAATAATTGAAAAATATTTATGATAATGCGTTAGTGGTTTTTTCTGCCTCAATTATCTTTATTTTATCCTTTTGATTTAATAAATAATTATTTTTACATCAATTTTGCATTTATTACTTAATTGTCATGAAAATTAATCTACACACACTAATTATAATATATGATATTATTAGTTATTAATATTATTATCATTTTTAATCATGTAGTTAATCATGATCGCGTAAGTGATTGTTTTTAGATTTGACCAATATATAACTTAGCACAAACTTTTTTGTAATGTTATTATTATTATTATTATTAGCGAGGACTTGCTCATGAATGTGATTTCAGACAGTTAAGTGACAAAAAGAATTAGAATTTTCGTTCTTAATAAAATAGTAATTAATTTATTAGTATTATATTGTGAATTTTTTTTTCTGACAATGAAGTAATATCAGTATAAGAAGACGGAGAAAGAACAAAAATTATTAATAAGAAATAATTGATACTTGATTAGTAGTATTGTTATAGATATACTATAACAATTATGGTCGGTAGTAGTATTGCAAAAAAACAAAAAATAACACAACATATAGCTGCTTTATCAGTAGATTTGTATTGAAAATGTTACCGTGCTTTGTATATATTGATAAATATTTGTTTTATTTTATTTTATTTTTAAAGCAAATCCAGATAGCAACCAAGTGTTTTCGCAACACAATAACATGTTCGAAGCATTTACCAGCGAACGCGCTCTGAGAACAGGAAGCATCTTGTTTGCCGGGACTCAGTGAACTCCTGGTGTTGATCTAATGGAAATGCCTTTCTCCCATCTCTTGAGATGAATTTGTTTTAGCAAATTGTTTCTAGAATCTGTTTCCTGTTGTGGTTGAAGCTGGACATCCACTGAGGCTCAGCCAGACCCTTGTTTTGTTCAATAGATGTTAATGAAGTGAGCCCACACGTGCCTTTATTATCCACACAGGACTCCATTGTGTGCGAGTCTTTGGCGTTTATGATGTGTATCTGTGTGTGTCGGTTGATTCATTTGAGACTGCAGCATTGGGTTGGGTGCATTGCGATGCAAAAATACCTCGATGACGTGCAAAACGCGAACACATCTGTCTGGAAACCCCAAAGCCCAAGAAATGACCTAATGGCTCATACTAAAATAGTTTGACGCTCATGCACAAAGCATCTGACAATCTCTGTTTTGCAGCCGCAGATCTGAAACACAGCGGCTTGATTCTTATTAACGCTTTTAATTAGCTTCAGAAACTCTGCCAGCGATGCATATGTGAAGCATATGGTTCCTTTAACAGATTTAAAGCACTGAAAGTGTGAAGCCATAAGAGTTTGCACAACTGGGGTTTATGCTGCAAAAATAGCACTTGTAGGATGGTAGTATGCAATTGTGAACTTAAACCTAGATGTGTTTTTTCCTCTAGGCTGAAATTTTTTTACACCGGGGGGGGGGGTCTTTTTGGAAGGAGGAGGTGGAAAGTCAATTGGCGAGTCTGGCGGCTGTTTGTAGACGTGTGTCCGGAGAGGATGGAAACGCTGTGACAGGGACTGAGATTCAGACCAGCCTGAACGCCTGGGACGAGCTCGGCAAAAGTGTGGCCGAAAACAAGAAGAGACTCCTGCAGTTTGGACACCTGCGCCATTTCTTTAGGAACTACCTGGCAATGATGTAAGTCAGTGATAAAACGATTAAATGAGACCTTGTTTTATTTCACACTTTGTTAAAGATACATAAGAAGAACGCATACAGGTCATAATTCACCCCAAAACCAATAGACAGGGATGATAATTAATATGCATAGTTTACATAAAAGAGAACTGTTTTTAAGACCATCAGACTTTTCTGCATTGTGATATTTTCATGATATATATGATATACATAAACAATTCTACCTAATTTTTTATTATTGTGTTGATGCACATTAATAATAAATAGAAAATAGAAAATAATTAAAAATAAAAACAAAAATATTACTATATATATAATACAAAATTGTTAAATAATATAAAATAAATATATATATGCTATTTATATGATGTAATGTATGTGTGTGTGTGTGGGTCTATATATATATATATGGTTAATTTATAATATAATTTGTTTTATTTATCATCACAATGAAGCAAGGTTTCTCCAAAATTTTATTATTGTAAATGACTAGACATTTCAATTATGCCATTATTTTACTAAAAACTCAAGTCCTTTTTTAAAATCAAATAAAGGGGAAATAAGAATAGAATGTAAAAAATATGCTACCATAAGATACTAAAGAATAACGTATTATGTGCTTCATATTTTTCTCTTTTTGAAAATATATAGAGAATATAGATAAATATAATATTGATTTTAATATTTTATTGAATAAGATACTGTAAGTTTAGTAATGAGAATTTAACTAGCATTAAAAGAGATTTAAGAAAACAAAACTCAATCAGCTACGTAATGCTAAACACATAAAATATTTTTAATTATGGAACAAAAAAGAACTAATAGGAGTAAATGTGTTGTTGTTTTTTGACCATTAAAAAATATGAACAAAAACAGAATGATAAATGTCGGGACGCATTACAGTGATGCAGATTTGAGGGCTAAATTGTCAGGAAAAAGATAGTGGCAGTCTAAAAGCGACAACAAACTCATAATTGGTACTTTTCCTTTTGATTTTGGGTGAAATGTGAGCTGGACATGTTTTGGTGTGATTCACCAGGAATGTTCTATGAATATAATTTGCAGAGCTAATGTTTGATTTATTGATGGTATATGTCTGTTCACATTGTGTTCTCTTCATGTGTTTGGAGAAATGTCTGGTGAGCATCATCTCGAGCTGTGTGTGTTGGCCTGAAGCGCTTGTCTTCACCTCTCTGCTGTTCATCTTCTCTCCAACAGCTCTTGGACAGAAGACACCCGCTCCTGCATTTTCTCAGAAAGCGCTCTGCGTCAAAGCCGAGAGAACCAGGAGCCTCTGGTTGAGGTTCTGGATCGGCAGATAGAGCAGAAGTTCGAGGAGTTTGATCAGCTCGCCGTGGCTGGAAAAAACCTCTTTGATGACGAGCATCACCTCAACACAATGGTATATAAGCTTTCTTTAATATCTGCTTCAGTTGCATTGCTCAACTGATATACAAATATATTTTGTAACTCTACACTCTCCCTAAGTCTCCTATGAAAGAACAACCTCAAGTTTCTTCTGGATGAAATAAAGTTAAAATGGTTTGGGGTCTTTTTCCATTGCTCTTTGTCTTGTGCAGATCAGAGAGAGGATGGAGGAGCTGAGGAGCATGCTGGGATGGATCCTGGTCCACTGGAGGGCTCAGAAGGATCAGCTGTTGAGCAGACAGAAGGCTGAAGAAGCTCAAACAGACGCTATTTACTCCGAGGCCATGGCCTGCAGCCCACAAACACAGGTAGAACCATTCATTTGTAAATTTCCCTTCTGGGGATAAATTAAGTTTATCAATCAAAAAGTGTGTGTGTGTGTGTGTATGAAATAAATAATAAATAAATAGATAATAAGTAATCAATTAGAATCATTCAAATTATTCTCGATGATTGTTGCAGTAAAATACTGTAATGCAATGATTCAAATTCTCAAATGCTATAAACAATCTTTATCGTTTTATTAATATAGTTTTTTTCCCATTACAGCTAATTTGAAGATGGGAAATGTGCTTATTTGTCTTAAATAATATCAGTATCAATCAATCAATATTAGCAATAATTTTTCAATTTACATCAGAATATATAAAATAAAAATGTAGTAATCAAACAATTAGTGATAAAATTTAGAAGCAAAATGCTACTCAATGTAGAAGTATTTCACTTATTAATATCGTTTTTTTGCATCAGCGTATATACCAAATGTATCAAATGTATTAAAGTGTTTAAATACTTTTAAATAAATTTACTATTTGAATAATATAGCATTTTTGCATTAAAGTGTAACAATGCAGAACGTCGTATGGTCCCCTTCCCTTTTTTCCCTTTTTCTTTTTTAGTTTCCTGTTTCCGCCTGCGCGAAGCAAATCCTGAGCAGTCGTTTCATGCGATCAAACCAAAATAACTATATATAAAAATAAAAAAAAGCAGTGTGATTTGTTAACTAATAGGAATGGATGAAATAAGAAAATCTAATATTTAAAGCTTTTTATTTGTTCAGTTAATTTCCCCCTGAAATTGTCAGGATAATTCTGTCAGCTTTGTAATTAGATAGTCGATTTTAACAGTGAAATTTTTAATTGAAATCATCATATATTGATTTAATCGAAAAGCAGAATTGCTACTAAATGTAAGACAACAATCATAAATGAAAACAAGCTGATTATCTTTTTAGTTACTTATAGAATCAAATATAGAATATAGGTGTATTGTTAATACAGTATATGATATATAGATGCTGATATATTTTTTTATATAGTAATGAGAAATTGAATGCAGGAAATGTGCTTAATTGTCAAATAATGTCACAGTTCAAACCATTTTAAAGTCCTAAAATACAACATGTTTTTGTCTTTATGCGAAATAGAATTTTTTTGATTTATCTTTTGTTTACGAAATGTGACTTTGAGTTCCTGGAGAGTTTTCATGAGATTGACCCAAAGATGCAGTCTCCTCATAAGGCATTCTAATTCTGCCATTTTTCAGGTGGAAACCTCACCCGAGGTCTCTCAGAAGCCAACAGAAAGCCTCACAAGCGCTCCCCCTGGTGACACGGAGGATGGTTTGCAGCACAGTTATGGATATGAGGTGATGCAAAGTGTCAGTTCTAAAGGAAGCGATGACAGCAGTCATTTACAGAGGCCGGATTCACCGTACCTGGTGCTAAAGGAACCCAGTCCCTCAGCTTTAGGAGCCACCGTCAACCTCATCCTCAGCATCAGTAACTCTGGAGACACACAAATCCAGGTACAGGCGCCTGGCAGGGAAGGTGGTGTGCCGGTGCCCGAACCTGTGCACAGGGTGAGAATGATTAAACATCATAATCACACACAGTCAAACTCTATTGCACTTACTGTATATGCTGCTCTGTGTTTGATATCCCTCTCAGGCTCCTCACATTTCCTTCTCTTTCCTTTAAAAACACCCTTCTCTGTTTTATTTTGTTTTGCGTTCCCCTTCAGCCTGCTGAGTCTCACTCTTCTGCCTGTAAAGGCTTTTGGAAGCGCTGCCAGGGGCTTTTTGGTAGTTTAAAGCGAAAGACAAAGATTTATCGACACAGTGCAGAAGAGGTAAATATAGTTGGTGAATGCCCTGCAGTTGGCCCTGCACGAGTAAACAGAAAAATGGTAATTGTATGCAGTGCTGGGTAGTAACTGATTACATGTAACCTGGATTACGTAATCAGATTCCAAAAATGAAGTACTTGTAGTTAGATTATACTACATTGTAAAATACTTGTAATCAGACTACAGTTACTTTTTTTTATTGATTACATGATTACATATTACTCGCACAATAGCAATAAATGATTCATAATTTATATCTTTTAAAAGTCTTTCAGAATAGCCTGCCGAGTAAAAGTTTGCGGTATTGGGACATTCACACACGACCAGTCAGTAGTCAGCTGACTGTTAATTGCAACAGATAAACTGACGAGGCCACACATTTGGACGAGGGATTTTAAATATTTCGTTTTTCAGTCTCAACATCCCACCAATTGCATCAACTGTGGGTAGAACTTTTTTATGTGTCAGTATGAGTATTTAATCTATGGTATTACTACTGTATTTGGAAGGCTTTTGTCTTTCAAATGCAATTATTTTAAAATTATTGATTTTAATTTGACATTTTTATGATATAATTAATTATTAGCTTTTCTAATTATTAGCACTTTTCTAATTATTATTAGTTCCTTCACGAACCCCAGTTTGGGAAACTTGACGTAATTTGACGGCCACTTTATGTGTTAGTAAATAACAAAGCGGGAAATATATTTTTCTTTCTCTTGCATTTTTATTCAATATTATTACAAGCTGCCCTATTAAAATCAATGTGATAAAACACGTTAGGTCAATCTGGCAGCCTGTTTCTGCCACTGAAATTTTAACCAACTACAAAGACCATAAAAAAAATGTAATTGGCCGATCAATTCCTTTCCTTCCGGACTGTGCGATATAAAAGTCAGACTTGGGGTAGTAAACCGCGGATTGCGGAGCAAAATCAGGAATTGCAGAGGTAAATCCACAATTCTGACTTTTTTTTTAATTGTTACACAAAACAGTCAGAATTGTGAGTTTGTATCTCGAATTGTGACGGGAAAAAAAGTCCAGAATTGTGAGATTAAAAGTCACAATTGCCTTTTTTATTTTTTATTTAGTGGCGGAAATGGACTTCCCTACAAAAGTAATCTAAAAGTAATCAAAAAGTAGTCTGATTACATTACCTAAAATGTGTAATGTTGAAGTTGATCCATAACTCGAAATACAATTTTTGTCATGTAATTTGGCAATAGTAACGGACTACACTTTGTAAGTAATCTACCCAGCTCTGCTTGTGTTTGTGCATGAGGACTGTAGTGTGATGGACTGACTAACATCATGATCTCGAAACATCTTATCATATTTTTTTGATTAGCGAAGCATTGCAGTACATCTTAGATTCATAGTATAATAGTATGCTATTCTGAAATATCGCCACTGGCTTGATCATTTATTTGTGCAGTGGTTGGAAAGGCAACAAAGCCAAAGAAACTTTGATGGAAGAGAGGTCACTGCGGTTTAGAGGAGATTGCAAACAGGTATGGGCAGGTAATGAGAAGATGACGGAGGAAATAGCCACTTCCAATGATCTCATTTTGAGCTGCCAGTATATGGGAAGTATTAGAAACCGGGACGAGAAACTCTTCCAAGACTCATATAAAGCCTCATTTCAAGCATTCGGGTTGTTTACAAAACTGTCTTTGGGAACATTTTGAAAGTAATTGCAGCAAAAATAAAAAGTGTGTTTCTTGGAACGGTTACAGGGGCTTAAATATAGTAGCATATAGTAGCCTTAAATGGTTTTGCAATATCCTTGGGACTTTTATTATGCTATTAGGGTCTGTGAAATGAAAACTTCGGTCAGTGTTAGAAGTTATTTTTGAAATGTTGCCCATTGCTGTTGCCCATGAGGTTTGCAGCTCTCATGTAATCCAGTATATATTTTTGAAAACAGCAGGAGTTTGTAGGGCATGTGGGAAAATGTCTAGCTGCTGTCATATTGTTCAATTTCAAATGCATTTTATATCTGTCAGCAGGATTTTTTATTTTGTGCCCTCACAGCTTTCAGAACATATAAAGGCCACTGATTACAAAAACGAGACCCTAAAGATCAAAGCATATAATCGCACAAATTCAGAAATGATTATTGAAACATGCATGCATTGAGTCTTTTGCACCCATGCAAAAGCTTTGCATGAGGAACAGAGCAAACTTTTAGTCTTTTTACTAGCGCTGCCCCCCATAATAGTCGACGAGAAGAGGCTTAGTCAACAAAAATGTCAGTTATTTACAAAAAAATAAAAATTATAATGTATATCCTTGTGGCAATTACAGTACATCAGGCAGGAAATCCAAATGTTCGCCTATCATTCATCACCCTCAAATATGGCTTTTCATTTGTAATTTAAACATGTAAGTAGTAGCAACTTTACATGGCCGCTCGCTCTAATGTTAACCTAGAAAAATGTGCTCTATTAGGTGCATATCCAAGTGTTTGTGTGACATGTGGAAGCTATTAGTGCACACTGTATAACTTGGAGGCTCCAGCAACTTGCATTTTCTCCTGATAACAGCAAAAACATCTTTAAAAACGCTGTCATTTTGCTCATACAGATAAGAGTAATAAATCTTTCAAATCTGTAAAGGTTCTACTTTTATTTGTGTACGCTCACAATATCAACAAAACGTTGTGCTTTTGTAATATAAAGAAAACCACCAAGATGTGTCTCCATGAACTGGAGAGCATCACAAAAATGAACGGAAACTCAGTGTTATAGGCTACTTCCCTCACAGACATGGGAAATATATCTATAGAAAGCTTGAAATGTCTACTTGTAAATGAACCAATTCAAATAAAAACGTAATGCTCTCTAATTACAGGTGCATCTCAATAAATTAGAATGTCGCGGAAAAGTTCATTTATTTCAGTAATTCACTCAAATTGTGAAACTCGTGTATTAAATAAATTCACTGCACACAGACTGAAGTAGATTAAGTCTTTGGTTCTTTTAATTGTGATGATTTTGGCTCACATTTAACAAAAACCCACCAATACATCTCAACAAATTAGAATACTTTCATAAGACCAATAAAAAAACATGTTTAGTGAATTGTTGGCCTTCAGGAGAGTATGTTCTTTTACTGTACATGTACTCAATACTTGGTAGGGGTTCTGACTCCACGAAAATTCTAGTTTATTAATAAATTATTAAAATATCTCCTTGCTATTTTCTGACCTTTCCCACGTCATATAGTTATTTGTGCTTGCGACAAGCATTTTGTGTGCGCTGAGCAGGAATAGGCTATCTATTAAAGCCTATTATTTAGCTAATTAAACTGATATAAAAGTGATTAGTCTACTAATGGCTTCAATCATTAATTTGTTTCGTTAAATTTATTAATTAGACTGAATCGAATGGAAAAAATCTTTAGCACTACTTTTTACTCTTTAAACTCTTGCTCTCTGACAATGAGTCAGAAACCAGCAGAGGCCAGAGGGTTTTATAGATCTAAAGATTTGCTGCAACTCCGTATTTCATCAGCTATGCATGGGATGGAGCAGAGCATGACATAAGGAAGCAGGTGTAGGGAATAGCGGGTCGAGAGGAAGATATAAGTGGAGGCTAGAGACGTGGGTGCACGCACCACTACTATGTAATCTCTCTTTCGGGCTTGAATGGTATAGTAAGGGTCCGTGTGTGGTAGCCGTGCAGATCCCCCTCCAACGCGCTTTGATCTGTGACCTCACCCTTCGCTTCCCATGATCGCTGAGTTTTGAAATGGCTCCCAGCAGGAGCGGGGGGTGCTGGAAAATTTGTTGTGAACTTTCTAGAAGGCCCTCCTGACTGCCCTGTGTGATTTATGGTCTGGGGCTGCCAGAGCAGCACAAGATTAGTCATGGGGTGAAAGGTCAAGCCATTACAGCTGTGTATGACGACATGTTTAAGAGCAGATGATTCTTATTAAGCCCAGAGTTTAAAAAAAATAATAAATCAAGTGTGCTTGTGTAGTCATGCTAGTGTTCTTTTGTTCATGTTGTTCTCATGTAAACCTAATGTTTTTGCATTAGTGGTGTTTGCTAAGGTTTGGTGTGGCTTTTTGATGTAAGCAACAATCAGAAACCATGGACAACGCAGTCTAGACCAGTGCTGTCCAAACTCGGTCCTGGAGGTCCGGCGTCCTGCAGAGTTTAGCTCCAACTTGCATCAACACACCACCCTGGAAGTTTCTATGCCTAGTAAGAGATTGATTAGCTGGTTCAGGTTTGTTTAATTAGGGTTGGAGCTAAACTCTGCAGGACACCGGCCCTCCAGGACCGAGTTTGGACAGCCCTGATCTAGACCATCAATCACATAGCCTTAGCAACCACCCGGAACACCTTCGCAATCACATACTGTAGCAACACACTAAAAACAATTCAGAATAGCTTAACAACTGCACAGTAACGCCCTGACAACAGTTCAGAACATTTTAGTAACAGCATAGCAACTCCTTAGCAACCATCTAGAATAACTTAGAATCACATAACAACACGCACACAAAACAGTCAGAACACCTTAGCAGTTGCATAGTAATGCACTGAACACTATTCAGAACATGTTAGTGACAGCATAACTCCCTGGCAATCATCTAGAAAACCTTAACAATTACATAGCAATGCCCTAGCAATCACCTAGAACATCTTCACAGTAGCATAGCAACACACTAAAAACCAATTAGAACACAACCATGTAATATTCCCTGGCAACTAACCAGAATCCCATAGCAACACCGTGGCAACCACCTGTAACAACTTAGAGATCACGTAGCCTTGCCAAGTATCCAGAACACCTTAGCAAAAGCATAGAAACACTTTAGCAAACACCTAAAGCAACTTTCCAATAACGTAGCAACACACAAAAACACTCAGAACCTTACCTTAGTGACATCTTGACGACTAGCCACAACACCTTGGCAACAGTATAGCAACACCCTAGCAACCACCTAGAACATCTTAGCAACAGCATAGCAATACACAAAAACACTTAGATCACCTTAGCAACTGCATAGTAATGCCCTGGCAATGATCCAGAACACCTTAGCAAAAGCATACCAACACAATAAAAAACACTTATAACATGTTGGTAACCACATAGTATGAAGCGACGACATAGCAACTCCCTGGAAAAACTTTCACAGCATACTGGCGGTGTAGTGGCAAGTTTTGCATAATTTTTCTTCACAGAATGTAAGAATTGTTTATTTTTTTCCATAACAAATGTGAATTCCAGCTGCTTAACGTAAGCAGTGAAGGAAAAGATGTTTCAGCATTTTAAATGTTTTTTATCATTGCAGAGCGATGTCATCATTCATCAGTAACAAATGTGAAGCAACATGTGTCTGTGTTTTTGCTTAGGAATGCTTTGCTTGAGCCAGACACTCACAGAAGTGCTGTGTTCAGATACTAAAACACTTATTTTCATAAATGATTATACAAATAATAATTTTTCAGTGTTTGAATTGTGAATTACACTGGCCATAAAAAGTATTTGGACACTTGAGCCACACTTAAATATGAATGTCAGTGCATAAGATAACTAAATACCAAACCAAGTCACATTTGTTATAAAGATAACACAAGCACACTTACAAAGGTCCAGAATGAAGACACTTTGTGGTTGTGAAACATGTTGATTTAGTTGATGTAATGAACTACACCTGTGTGTATTTGAGAAAAACTGACTTCATGCATGCATTAAAAATGACAGCAACAGTTGTTTGCAGATGCCACTTCATTTGATATTTTGTTTTGGAATGCAATGGCATTCATTCATTTGTATGTGCGACCTAACTGCCCAAATGCTTTTTAGGAGCACTGCACATCAGATAATTAGCATGATGTATCTTTGAAGGGTGAACTTTGTGTTGAAGTGTGATACTTATGCATGCTATCCAATTTATGCATGGAAGAAAAAAAGTGATAACCCTCTAAAACAATCTTTTCCTTGTGTTTTAGGTAAGTACTTACTTGCATGTTACGGAAAACAACACGGCAGTGTATGAGAGTATGGCGCTTCCCCAAGACAAAGCTCCAAGGCCCTCCTCCTCCTCTCCCAGGACCTCCCTGTATGCTCTCTCCTCTCCTTGCACCTCCCCATACTCCTCGTCCTCCATCGAAGACACACTTCAGCAGGCCAACAACCTGCTGCCAAAGAATGGCAACATCTCAATCTTTAGCAGCCTGAAGAGGAAGGGCAAGAAGGCCAAGAAGAAGAAAGATGACCGTAGACACACCATTCAGAAGATCATGGGAGAGGATCTGTCAGAGGAGGCTGATTTGCCACCTGTACGTGAACCGGTGACATACGATACACATACTTGGCCCCTGAAGGAAAGGAAGAAGCGGAAAAACAAAATGCAGGAAACAAACAGCGGAGGGGATCAGGCTTGTTCTGACATTTGTCTTGGACTACATAAAGAACCCTTTAGTGAAAGACATAGATGCAGAATGTTCTGGAGAGGTTGGATCTCCAGTTCACAGCACCTTAGAGGTTGCCACCCAAGGACATGTGAAGAACCACTGCAGATTTCTGTCCTTGGGCTCTGTGTTAAGCTTCGACCTGCCCAAGGATATGAGCCTTATCCCTAGTATTCAAGATGTCATTACAATTGGCCCTCCTGAGCAAAAGAAGACAGACTCTCATCACCAGGACTCTCAGGTTGATCGTTTGACAGCTCTGAGCACCTTTAAAACGGTCCGCTCTCGTCCAATGCAAAAAGAAGAGCGCAAACAAATTTCTCCAGGTGAAGTAACCCTTAAGATTGATTGTAAAGACTCCAAAAAGATCAGCATTGACAAGGTTTCATTTACTGAAGATGAATATCCTCCTCCACCTTCTCCAGTTGTTGAAGACATCTCATTTGAGGAGAATCATCCCTCATCACTCTGTGATCTGACCAATATTCAACAGAAACATCTGTCTGGGATCAGTATAGTGCCCAAAGAAGAGGTAGTTAGTTGGAACGCAAATGCAACTCAACTTGAGAATCCCTATGTAAGTCCTCCAGAAGATGCAATCCAGGGTATAGCCAACCACTGCTCAACTATGGCAGAGATTCATGTATGTCCTAACGTCCATACCTTGGTTCACAATCTTAATGGACACGTGTTCCATAGGCCAGCAAAGAACTCCAGCACTCAACAGTTAAGTCCCAGCCATGCATCTCATGTAGTGTTGAACTTCAGAGCCAATGGAAGAGAGGACTCAGTGGACTCTGGTCACTCCAGCTCTGGAAGCTTCAAGTTATGTGCTGAGGGTCCATACGTAGACTCCTCAGACTGTCCAGTGCCCAAGAAAACCATTGGGAAGGTACCATCCCTGGATGCAGGAGTGTCCAACAAGAACTTTGAGTTCTCCAAGGACAAGAGCATTACCTTATCTATCGACATTGATGATCCAGTTCATCCTGACCATCAACAGTTTGAGCAGGAAGAGGAGGAGCTGGAGGACATCTGGAACCACACCAACAGCTACAGAGAGAGTCTAAACTCTGACATCATGTATAATGGCTACCAGGCCACCTCTTCTCTAGACCAGCACAGGGAACCCTCACCCAAAGAACAAGCAGTGCTCTTCAGGAAGTTGGTCACAGCCTCTGCACCCAACCTTCTTGTGGCGGAGTTCAGACTGCCACCATCTGTCCAGACTATGGTGGGTTCTGGGAAGCAGCAGAACCCAAGGGAAGAAAGGCCAATTCTGGATAAAGGAGACAGAAGGTCTTGGGCTGCGTTCACTCAACAGGAACAGGTTTACAAACAAGTGGCTGTAAATGAAACGGCTTCGGATATGGTGAAACTACCTGAAATACAGGACCAGCAAAAGTATATCTACCATTATAGAGAGGAGGAGGAGGAGGAGGAGGAGGAGGAGAAGGAAACAGGTTTTCTGAAGGTGAGGTCTGTAAGTCGACAGTCAAACCTTGTTAGATGTTGTTTAGGACTGTTTTAGTCAGGTGTCTCCAACCCTACCCCTGGAGGGCCACTGTCCTGTAGAGTTTAGCTCCAACCCCAGTTAAACACACCTGAACTAGCAAATCAAGGTCTTGTTAGGAATAATAGAAACTTCCATGCAGGTGTGTTGAGGCCAGTTGAAGCTAAACTCTGCAGGACGGTTGCCTTCCAGGACTGAGTTTGGACACCCATGGCTTAAGTCCTGCTCTTGGAAGGCCAATGTCCTGTAGAGTTTAGCTTCAATCACACACACCTGAACCAAGGACCTCACCTGAACTAGCTAATCAAGGTTTTACTAGGCATACTAGGTTTTACTAGGTGTACTAGAAACTTCCGAGGAGGTGTGTTGGGTCAAGTTGGAGCTAAACTCTCCAAGACTTTGGCCCTCTAGGACCAGGATTGGACATCCCTGGTTTAAGTAGTTGACTTGTGCTGCCTTGAACATGTCAGAATGATATTTATGAGATGAGCACTCATGGCTGAAGTAGGAACTTCTGAGGACGATTGAGGGTTTTATTTGGAAATCTTTGCCCTCAAATTAAGTTGTGGCCAGCATATCTCATATCATTTTGCCCATTATTGTAGTTTTGATTAGTGCATGTGTAATCTGTTTTTTGTCTTGGCAATTAATGCATTGATATGTGTTCTTTCTCCACAGGACCAATCCATGAGCCACCTGTCTGTTCATATGGGATTGGATGGGACCAATGACAATGATATCCAGGTACCCAAAGTATAATTACAGACCATATACAAGAACAGAGAGTATATGCTTAAGAGTTCTTCAGAATATCGAGAAATAATTATTGTATCTCATCATTCAAAGATTGTTAATTCTAATCTTTGACCATTGTTTTTCAGAGTGGAAGACAAGAACTGGAACTGCCATCTATGGAAGGTACACTGGAGAGAAAACACAGACTACAACTGGGTGGAAAGAAGGTAAATATCACAATTACAGATATTTTCTTGACCCCAACCACAACAAATAAGCATTTTGTGTCTCATGCCTCATGCTCTTACCTGCAGGCTACTGTGGTAGATGTCAAATTAGGTTGCATTTCGGTTGGTCTTTATGTAACCAACAAAATAAATGTACTATTTCAGGCACCATGCAGGGCGTGGAACTCCTATCATGCTGTGCTATACAAACAAACGATATGTTTCTATCAGGACAGGAAAGATACACTCAAGGTAAGCTTGAAGACTTCATGTTCTGGCTTTGCAACCAAGTAGAAAACTTTGTGTTCCTTTATTGCAAAAGGACATCATTAGTTACATTGCAAGGTTGAACTGTGATTAAATTGTGATTGAATTACGTTTAATGGCAGCTGTAAAGCATCTAAGGGTATGAATTTAGCCAAAATGACTCTATATTTGTACCCCATAGAGCTGTGTGACCAGCCTTCCTCTGAACCTAGTTGGAGCGGTGTGTGAACCGTCGTCAGAGTACACCAAAAAACCCAACTGCTTCTGCTTGAGGTAAATGTCGAACAACTAAAGGGCGTCTCATGTTTATCTTAGTTAGAGATGGAAGTAGTTGTTTTTAAATCACTTTCACCTGCACATATTCAGTTGAAGGACTTCACTTTTCTCTCAGATTGCGGGATGGATCTGAGTATCTCCTCAGTGCATCGTCCCGATTTATGATGAAGAAATGGATCCTTAGAATCCAAGCACACACTGGTATTATACCATTAACTATCTGTCTGTCTGTTGTTAACAAGCTTTCAATGCTGCATTAAATGACCACAGTTATTTTCACATGAAATCCTCTTATCTCTACAGTGTCTAGTGATTCTGTAGTGAACAGATCAACATGTCATGGGTCTTCAGCTTCAGCGACGCTCCCTAGACATTCTCTTGCTATCACCGGCTGTCAGTGTGGAGATAAATGTCACTGCTCCATGAGAAATTATGTCACCACCACCGTTTTAGCACAGAGTCAGCCCGCCTCAGGCCGAACCAAAGAGATCATAGTTCACACCAGTGACGCTCTGCAGATCCACCAAAGGCATCAGGATCCGTTGCTCAACTCGTTCTCAGATGCGGGTCATTGTGGTAAGAAACTGTGTGACTAATACAGTTCAGTGAACTGAGAAAAAATAACACAACAAATTATAATTTGAAATATATTTCAATACAAAACAGTTATTTTAAATGGTAATAATCTTGAATTTATTTGATCCAATAAATGTAGCTTTGGTGAGCTTAAGTTCATTTCATAATTGATCAAAATTGTATATATAAATGTACATTTTTAGTTTAATGCTTCTGTTCATTACTATGATGTCTCATTTATATAAATGAGGGTCATTTAAATAAATTACTCAAGGTTTTAGTCGTATTTTATAAACCCTCATAGCTCTGTGTATTTCATTTATAATATGTATAAATTGTTAGCTAGTAGCTGTAGTTGCATTACTTTAAATAGCACTACAACAAAATAAATTAAATAATGCTAATAATAATTTTCTTAATCAGTATTTTGCATTGTCCAGTAAAAAAAAAAATCTATAAATATATATTTTATCTTAAGTATGCAACTATAGTGGATTAAAAAGCATATACTTGAGATAAATTTAGCTTTCATTTTGACAGTTTCAAAGTAGCTTTCTCAACACAGGCAACTAATGCAAGTAATAAATAAATAATATGCAAGATAAATGTTTTGGACATCCAAAAGAGGGCAGTAGAGTACTCTGGTGCTGATCGGAGCTTCAAGCAGACATTATGAGGCATGGTCACATCTGTTTGCTGTCAGCGGCTTTCTATTTCTGGAGAAGCACTCTGGATTTTGTCATTTCCACCTTGGTCACATTATTTCTCACCTCGAGTACTTTGTTACTCACTTATACTGTCTGCCCTTGTACTGCAGAGGTTGAATGATTCATTTTCTGTTTTTTTTCTCTCTGTAGAGGATGAGTTTGACTCTCATGGTGAGTCTCTGAGCCAGAAACCGTCCTCTATGTCCACCATTCAGGGCTGGACCAGCGAAAAGAGACGCTCACACTCCTTTACCTCAGGTACATCCAAGCCACATTTGCCACATCCAATTAGGACTGAATTCAGCTGTACTTAAACTAATATAGGGCCCTATGAAATCGGTTTTATTTTTCAAAATTCGGTTGTAATTTTTTTTTCAGTTTTAATATTTCTGGGCTGTGTTTTACTGGTTAAATTAGTGTGACGTCTAATTAATTGAAATCATGAAACTTATACAATTTTACAAGAATTTATTAAAAGTTTAACAAAAAAAAAAAAAAAAAAAAACAATTTTAGGGCCGTATGGAGTACGTTTTATTTTTATTTTTTTCCCAAATTCCGTTTTTTCCATTTACATTTTTTTTGGATTCCTTTTTAATGGTTAAATTAAATGTTAGTAACCAAAAAGCTTGTCTAATTAATTGAAATCATGAAACCTATGCAATTCAACAATTTATTTAAGTTTAACAAAAAAAATTTAAAATGAGAGGCCCTATAAAATACATTCTATTTTTCTTAACTTCTGTTTTCAGTTTTGAATTTTTCTGGATTCAATTTGAATGGTTTAGTTCAATTTTAATAATCAAAAAGCATGACTAATCAATTAAACTTATGGTTAACTGTATGGTTTAATACGAATTTATTATCCAAAACTGTGGTAATCAAATTAAGACATTATAATTAAAACAATATTGTACAATAATTATATAAAATTAAAATTAAACAATTTTTTTGTTTTTTGGCAACAGAGGTTTACTATTGAAATTAAAACATGAAATAAAAATTGTGTAATTATTCCTTTAAAAAAATGTAGTACTTAATGTTTTTTTTTATCTCGGTCTCTACAGCCACATATCAACGGATCAAGCCTGTAGCGCCTCCTTCAGGCAAAGGCCAGGACAGCAGCTCCAGCTACTCAGTGACTCTGTTCATCGGAGATGGTGAGATGCCGGCAATCTGTAAAAGCACAGCGACAGCCTCGCCAAACAGCGTCCGGCAGGAGCCCTTCTCCGATCTGCCCATGAGAAGCTACATGAGCCTCCCGCGACCCCCCAACAAATCCGTCTTCAGGAAGTTCTTTGGGAAAAAGGAGTGACGGACACTTTCTGTGACACTGCAGGTCAAAGACCCTGACTGACATGTGCAGGACACAAGTTCAAAACATTTTTCTTACATTTATTTATGGATATCTGATGGAGAACCATTTGTGTATACTTTTTTTGAATGAGATCTTGTATGATTGTGTTGCTGCAAGATGTGTAATGTTCACTCCTACAACTTCTCACGTCATCAGCCGATTATGGATGGTTTAGTCAAAAATGAAAATCATTTCATCATTTACTCACCTTCGTGTTGTTCCAAACCCATGTGACTCTTTCTTTAATGAAACATTGTGCATTTAGCTGCACTTTTATCCAAAGCAAATTAGGAAGAGGAACAAAAGAAATTTGATCACTGAGCCAATATTCGTAATTTGCAACACCAGCAGGTTTATTAGACTATTTAGAAGCAAGCTAGAGAAGAGGAGAAATGCAGAGAAGAAAAAAAGCTGAAATATTTAAAGTACAATGAAGTCTGCCAAGCTCCAAAAAGACAAAAACACACCACAGAAGTATTAGAACAATAGTGCTTATGACTCATCCACTATATACCAATTGCTCTGAAGTCATAAAACAGCTTTGTGTGAGAAACAGACCCAAATTTAAGTCGTTACTCTCTAACCAAACATTTTAATATGAAGGTCCAAAAATCAAACCTGATTGAGGGCTGTGGGCCAAAAGTAAATGCATTATATCCTAGCTATATTATATTGATGTATTAAATTAAATTCCATAATATATTGGTCTATTAAATCCAACTAAATAATTTTTTAAAGATTTTATCTTTGGCATTTTTCCCCTTTTTATTCGGATAGGACAGTATTTAGACAGGAAGTGAAGTGGGAGAAAAAGAGGGGGCAGTGGCGGGAAAGGTCCGCAAGCTGGGACTCGAACTCGGGACGCCCGAAGCACAGTGGCGCTACATGTCAGCACGATGCCCACGAGGCTATTGGCACAGACTAAGTCCAACTATATTATAATGCATCAATAATTTTTTTTTTAGTTACATTAAATCACGTTTTTGATTTATATCTTTTTTTTTTTTTTTTTTCAGGAACCTTACTTTTCAGTGCCAAAAAAAAACCAAAACAGTATTTTTTTTAAAATGCTAAAACAAAAATATAAATTAGAAATAAAGATCCTCTTGTGATATCAAAGGTCATCACAGGTCAATCTAGGGCATCTCTGCTCTCTGTAAATCTTCCCTTGGTGCTTTTTTTGTCATTTTGGAACACAACTGACAGTCCCCTTTTGTTACATAAAATGTGTATCCAATTCTTCTGGAGGGTCACTTTGTTGCAGAATTTAGCTCCATCACACCTGCCTAGATGTTTTTAACTTTGACTTTAAACACTTTAATTAAACTCGTTCAGGTGTGTTTAATTAGGCTTGTACCAAATCTCTGTATGAAAGTAGCTCTCCATGAAAAGGATTAGACAGAATATAGTTCAAAAAGTAAAGAACGCAAGAAAATAGGAACATCGTGAGGGTGAGTAATGAATGATCTATTCACACTAAAAATTATTACTATATTATATTTTTAGTTATAGCTGTAATTATTGGTGTGAACTTTCATTTATGGATGAACTCTTCCTTCAACCTTCCTACAAACATTTTCGCATGCTGAGATTTCATTATTTGCCAGATTTATTTCATGTGTATAAATGAGTGCAGTTTGCTGTGGATGTGATGACAGCCATAAAATACTGCCGTACTGAATCTACTGATCTGAGACTTTTGATAGCTAATGTGTTCAATGTTCCTACCACATTCCACTTGAGGTGGTTTTCAGTTCATGTATGTTCTGTTTTTGGCGTGGATTGCAATTTCTCTGAGGTTTTGGCACATATTATTTTTCAGCTTGTCATGTTTTTCTGTGTCGGCTGGTTTGAGTTCTGTGTGGGTTCGTTCAACCAAAAATGAAACTTCTGTCATTATTTATTTACTTGAGGGTGAGTAAATGTTGACTGTAATTGACATTTTTGGCCAACTGTCCCTTTAACGTGTTTTTTTTTTCCAGACTAAACATTTGATTCACGTACTCTAGCGTTGCTTTCTGTATTTAAACTAATGCAGTGTGTCAGGATGTTTTTATAGGAAGATGGTTTTTTTTACTGTTTGGGTAATGCATGATCTTTTGAGATTGGTGGCATGAATGTCTATGACCATTTTTACACAATTTAAACATGTAATGCATTAGATATTTTACAGTGGGAAATATGTTCAGATTGAAAAAAAAAGTTAAATTGTGCCTTGAAAATAATGTCTTCATAAGCATTGTAAGAAAATTAGGTCATTACAGCAGTTTGAATGAGCACAATGAGTATTTGCATTATAGCGTTTTTTTCTTTTCTTTTAAAGGCGTGGCAAAATAGAAACACTGCACTGGTTATATCATTTTATTGAGTCCTATACCTCCATAAACTACCATCCAATTATCCAAAAGTAATAAACTGGATTAATGAATACAAGTATAGCTGAAATTTGCACACAGCATCATATTGCATTTATACCCAGCAAACGCATAACATTTGCTTAACATTCCCAGTTGGTTGCCTTTGGTCTCGGTCTCTCTAGATATGGCTATTTGTACAATTTGTACTTTTTAAAGTTACTTTTAATGCTTCGTGTGACCTACTGTATATTGCAAGCGTTTGCAATCATTTGCATTTGTTTGCTGTATCAAAATCAATAGCTATATAATGGGACTGGATTTTTTTTCCATACTTGACTAGAATATTGTATTGCATTGCATATACAGGGGCCGATACTAGAGACCAGCATATTGCAGGGACTTTGGTCAGTATGCAACCACCTAGAAACTGCATTTCAGTTCAATTCAAGTCATGTTTATTTGTATATCGCTTTTCACGATACGCATCATTGCAAAACAGCTTCACAAAAAATTTAAACGTTTCTACATTACGTTTAGGAGTAGTTTATCAGTGGTGACTGTGTCAAGGTGATGTCCATATGGCAGAAATGTACAGTTCAGTTCTTATTTTCTAATAATATTAGCAAGGGGTGACCTTTATATTGTAAATAGCAGAGGGCCTAAGACAGCTCCTTGCAGTACTTCATACTTTACTGGTGTTAATTGAGATGATTCCCCATTTAAATAAACAGTGGTAACGGTCAGACATGTAGGATCTATCTTGAAGCCTGTCCGTGAACACCTTTATAATTTTGTAATCGAACTATGAGTATGTCATGATCTATGGAGTCGATGTCGAATGCAGCACTAAGATCAAGTAAAAATAGTACTGAGATGCAGTCTGGTGCGAGAAGCAAGTCATTTGTGATTTCCGCAAGTGCAGTTTCTGTTATGATGCACCTAAAACCAGACAGAAATTCTTAATAGACAATTTTGCATTTGACTGGCAACCGCAATGTTCACATGGACCCTTTTCACAAGACTATGATGATGTGTTTAACGGTCATCACCATCATAAATCCTCAAGTTTTTTTATATTTTGATTATTTTTTTTAAATGTATGTACATTTATAACTTTGTATTATATAAAAAATCTAGTTAATGCTAACGCGAATGTGTTTCTAATGCAGCATCTATGTTATAAGTTCTCTCTTCTGACTGCCGTTATCAGTCTCTCAATTTTTTCCCTTTTTTTTTGAAAGTCATGAAAACACTAACGTGGAGTTTGTCTTTTGCTGTTTGAGCAAATGGGAATGCAAAAAAAAATATTTGTGGTACTTTCCCATTCACAGCTCTTGAAGTTAACCCAACTATGACGACTTCTGCTGCTGAGAAACCCAGAAATGTGAAAAGGGTCCATTTGCTAATGTTTTTGGGAACCAAATAAAGAACGTTCTCTGTTGGTTCTTTTTTGCAACCAAAAACTAACCTTCCCAGAAAATTCTAAAAGTTGTTTGCTGGGTATATCTACATTTCAGGAATGTATTTTAGAAATAAATGGGAAAACTATGATATAGCTAGCCTGTAATGAATTTAAATTAGTCGTGTTTAACTACATTAGGTTGCACAGGTTTTGTGGTTTGTGTAGATCTGATTGACAATATTTAAAGTAAATTGTGCATTTTTATACTGTGCTGTGTAAAAAGAGCTAAATGTGTTTCGTATAGGCAACGAAAAGCCTTTGGCCCTGAGATAAATCAATGACCGCAGCTTCTCTCATAGTGAAGAAATGAGCTGTTTGTTTGATGCCTGTTTTAATGATCCTCTGGGCACAATTCCACACACCCTCACCTTTCCCTCTTGAGACGGGGATTTCAAAAGCGCTGATATGGTAACTGCAGATAAACATTGTAAGAAAGCCTCCACAATAATCATTAAAACAGCGCGGAGGAGATCTGAGCCTTCCGGCTTGGGCCCCAAACCCTCAGAGGTCGAGGCTGAGCTCGTGCGTTTGCATATGAAAAGCTGTTATGACTGGAAGCTGGATGCCCCTTCAATCCCTTTAAGCTTTCAAAGAGTCTCCTCATACATAATTGGTGAGTATTTCATGTTAAAATGATAATAAGAGATGGTACAGTCACCGCTTGAAATGAAGCGAGCGGGGATGCGAAAACAAAAGAATCGGTGGTAAATCCGGGCATCCCGGACCCGCTGACAGCGGGGGGGTGAAAGTGCTCAAACAATGGCTTTCATCACATGGTCAATGTCAGATTAGAGTGCATTAAGTACTCGAAATGTGCCAAGTGCAAAGGGACGGAGCTTATTTAATGGGCCGTAACAGTGGTGGCCCTGTATATGCAATACGAGATTCAATAATATTTTCCATACTTAATATTGAATCCATATTCTAGTCGAGTATGGAAAACAAAACCCAGTCAGTTGTAGCTATTGCTTCTGATACAGCAAACAAATGCAAATCTTTAATATAGGACACATAAAGTGTTCTTGTGGACACATAAATGTGGTTCAGTTGCAGAGCATTGCATTAGCAGCAAAAAAGGTCGTGGGTTCAGTTCCCGGGGAACACACATACTGGTAAAAAATGTATAGCCTGAATGCACTGTAAGTCGCTTTTAAGAGTCTGCTAAATGCATACATTTATAATTTAAATGTATTAAAGCATAAAAAAAAAGCCTCTGTCATATTTTGGTCTCTTGATATGGCTATTTGTCAAATTTGTGGTTTTTAAAATGACTTTTAATGCTTACATTTGTTGGAATGTGACTGTTTTTTGCCCCCATACTTGACTAGATTATTAAATATCATGTTGTGTGTGTGTGTGTGTGTGTGTGTGTGTATATACAAGAGACCAGAATATTGCAGAGGCAATGTTAAAAATAGTCATGCTGCTTAATATGTTTGCAGAAACTGATCCATTTTTTTTCTCTGAAATTTTGGATGAATACAAAGATCAAAAGACATTGTAAATGTCTGTACTGTCACTTTTGATCAATTTATTGTGTAAAATATTAATTACTTCAAAAAATCTTGACCCCAAACTTGTGTGTGTGTGTGTATATAGTTGCTCCTGTTTTTCATTGTGTGTGTGTGTGTGTGTGTGTATGGCTGTATGACATTCATTGAATCCATTTCTCTGTCAATGACTCATTATTTCAGTGAGTCAGTCGTTTACATGAGTGAAGTTCAGCATCGCTGCTATTTTCCTGTCCGTCCAAATCACGTCTCACCCCAGTTTGATCCCCATGATGAATCCATGAAAACTCAAAAAGTCTCGAGGACTTACACAAAACACATTGGTATGTGGACATTAAAAGCCTCCCACAGAAAATAAGGAGAATTTTGCTTTATCTGAGTTGCTATACTCATTCATAGCTCTCTATTGATTTCCATCTCTCCATATGAAACAAAGTTGATATTTAAATGACATGTAGTGGGGTCTGAAAGTCTGGGATCACTAGTTGAAAACTCTATCTGACGTCCTGCTGTCACTTTTGCTCCATAATGTTGATAAATGAGCGGAGCGTGTTTAAAAAGACCACTGACTGGTGCTCACGAGTTAATTACACCGATGAAAGCCAACAATCGAGGTCTTTCTCTGCCGGTCATCAGAAGGGCTGTACTGGAGAGTATCCGGTCAATGGCAGGGCAGAGGGGCGTGTCACAGAGGTCACGACCCGCTCCTGTACCCCACGCCACAGGTCAAACTCACTCCACTCTTTAGGACAAGAAAGAAAACAAATCAATGTGCAGTCAGGCATCTCACATTCTCAATAGTTCGTATCCTTGCCTGAAACAATGAAATGCTTAGTTTGATCAATTATTTATGAAAGATTATTTTAATATACAGGTCAAAAGTTTGGAATTAAGATTTTATTTTATTTTTTTAAATAAGGCTCTTTTTCTCACCAATGCTGCATTTATTTGACAAAAAATTTTAATGACAGTAAAATTGTGAAATATTATTACAATATGAAATAACTGTTTTCAAATTTTAAAATTTAATGTATTTTTGTGATAGCAAAGCTGAATTTTCAGAATCATTACTCCAGTCTTCAGTGTCACATGATCTTCAGAAATCATTCTAATATGCTGATTGTGGGCTTAAAAACATGATCGTGTATTAAAAATGTTGAGAACAGTTGTGCTGCTTCATATTTTTGTGGAAAACATAAAAAAATGTTAATGCATCCTTGATGAATAAAAGTATTAATTTAAATCTTTTTTTATCTTACAAATCCCAAATTTCTGAATGGTTAAAAAAAATTCCACAAAAATATGAAGTCTTCAACATTCACAATCATTAGAAATGTGTCTCGAGCAGCAGATCAGCATATTAGAATGATTTCTGAAGATCATGTGACACTGAAGACTGGAGTAATGATGCTGAAAATACAGCTGCGCATCACAGAAATAAATTACATTTTAACATTTAAATAGAAAACAGCTATTTTAAATTGGAATAATATTTTGCAATATTAATATTTTACTGGATTTTTGATCAATTAAATGTAGCCTCGGTGAGCATAAGAGACTTAAAAATAAATAAACACATAAATAAAATATACAATAGTATTTCTGTCATGGATTTAGTGGATTTTGCAGAGCATCTTGGTGGTGAGTTAAATCTAGTTATGCATGGGCAAAAAATCACGAAAATGTAAGGGAAGACTTGCTAACTTTCAACAGACTCCTCCTGTAATTTTAATATGTTCTGATTGAATGGGTTTGACCCGGTGTCATGGGAAACTCTCTGTCCAAATGTGTCCCTGAGGGCCGTTTCTGACCGTCTCTCTTGTTCTTGTCACTGCTGGCCAGTTCCTCAGAGGTCACGACCTCTCTCAGTACCCACTGATTCATATGAGGAGGCTGGAATCCTATATTGCGTGCATCCCAGGGCAATAAGGATGGGTTTGTCAGATGGAAAAGACTGAAGAACAAGAGCTCTCCACTGAAGCAAACGCTTCATAAAATCACAAAGAAATAAAGAAGTAGAAAAATTGGTCTATGCGCAGCAGTTGTCTCAATTTCACATTCATGCATTTGACAGACACTTTGCATTTCATCAAATTCAAGATGTACATTTTATGCATTTCTTGGGATTTGAACCCATGACTTTGTTGCAAGCATCATGCTTGCATTTTCTTGGCTCTCAGTTTGTAAAAACGCATAAATTGTGTTTACAGCAATGCACTTACAGTAGAAGTCAGTGAGTCAGTGTTATAGCAGAAATGTAAAGCTTGAATTTTGCATTTCAGTCGATTTTTGCATAAAATACTCCTAATGGTGATCTGCAAGTCACAAAAATAGAAAAAGACAGTCCGCATAGATAACGAAAAAGTGTATTATAATGTAAACCTGTTTTAGTTTCGAACTGTCAATTAAAAAAATAACTGAATTATAATTTGATGAACTAATAACACAATTTAAAATGCAAACAAAGGGTTAAATGTGTAAATCTGCTTTAAATATAAATCTGATATGCAGATGGGTCTGTATTTGAACGGTCAATAAATTAAAAAAAAACAACTGAATTATAATTTGATTAACTAATTGCAAACTAATCAATATGCAAACAAAGGGTTAAATACATAAATCTGATATAAATCAGTTAATGGTCTGTATTTGACTTGATCTAATAATTCAATATAACAAATAATTAAATATTGCAATCAATATTTACAGAAAAAATTAAGATGCCTCTAAATGAAGATCATTCAAAAGCATTAAATAGATAAAGAAACCACTAAAATGACAGGCTATTATTGTTTTTGTTTGCATATCATTATTTTATTTGCATTATAATTAACATTGTACATGATAACAGGTAAACAAGATAAAAACAGTTTAGCTTTTAAAAACAAGACTTCTGAATTCTGTTCCATCCTTGTGACCAAAATAGTGTTCCGTCTTTAATTTCCAAAGTCTATCTTTTATGTATTTAATAATTCAATATCTAAGACTAAAACATGCTGCTTTTGTCCGGTGTGCATCTCTCATTTGTTGTACTCTGAGGCATTGGCTAATTGGTAGCACGCCTGTCTGTTGTGATGCATCTCGATGTGCGAGAAAGCTCGTCGTACACTATAATATGTTAAAAAGGTGCTCACAAAAGATCCCTCGCTCTTCACTATACGCCCCAGACTGTAACCCCCCCCCTCGGGCCTCATTCAGACGTTTGCAGGGAGGGGTTAGACATTTAACGTCTGTCCTCCATGAATGCTTGTCAGCGATATGGAAATGAAAGGCGATTCAAAGGCGCCCAAACATGCTTATTCAGTAAAGCTTTGTGTTGACGGCTCTGTCTATGAGTGAAGAAATACACGAGTACACACACACCATCTGTATGTGCTGGCACCGGATAGAGCAGCTCTTATGGGCAGACGCTCCTGGTAATGACCAAGACTCTTCTGCAAACTCAGATAAAGTAGACTTATGGAAATTGCTTCTATCCATTTTCAGTGAGGCTAAACTCATCTTTAGTGTGCACAGGGGAAAGCCATTGAAAGCAGTTTTAGAGGAAAATGAATAAAAAAACAGGATACAAAATCATTAGCTGTCATGATGGTCTGGTGTTAAATGCTATTAGTCCATATGAAAAAGGAATGAGTCAACATTTATGCAGAATCATTAGTTGGCTAAGATTTCAATATTTATGTCAAATACTAAGCAATCACCTACCAGGCCATTATACAGGGGAGAAAAATCTAAGTTAACATTTTAGAGATCACAATACCCTAGCAACCATCCAAAACATCCTAGCAATCACATAGCAACACACTAACAGCCTCTCAGAATGCCTTAGCAAATGCATAGCAACACTCTAGCAATGCAAACACCCCGAATACCAAAGCAGCTGCAAAGCAACACCCTGGCAATCACCCAAAACACCCTAGTAACCACATAGCAACATACTAACAGCCCCTTAGAATACTCTAGCAACTGCATAGCAACACCCTGGCAATCACCCCAAACACCCTAGTAATAGCATAGCAACATACTAACAGCCCCTTAGAGAGCCTTAGCAACTGAATAGCAACATTCCAGGCCAGAATACTCTAGCAACTGCATAGTAACATACTGGAAACCACCTATAACAACTAGCAATCACATAGCAACACACTACACCCCCTCAGAGTTCCTTAATAATACACTTTATTTTATTAAGCGCCTTTAAAAGCAGCTTCTCAAAGCGCTGAACACAATATAATCAATACAATAAAAAAAAACTATACAAAATCAACAAGCAAATGCAAGTTTAAAAAAATGTCTTAAGTTGAACCTTAAAAACATCATAATTCTGAGCGTCCGTAAGTTCAAGAGGTAGAGAATTCCAAAGGACAGGAGCATAGAAAGAGAAAGCCTTATCACCCATAGATCTTAGACCTGTTTGAGGAACAACCAACAAGTCTGACTGAGAGGAACGCAATCTACGCCTAGGAGTGTAAAGATGTAACAATTCTGTAAGGTAATGTGGTGCCAGTCCATGTAATGCTTTAAAAGTAAGCATCATCATTTTGAAATCCACTCTAAACCTGACCAGGAGCCAGTGCAAAGATTCTAACACTGGAGTAATATGACTGCCAATCCTAGTCCCAGTTAAAATCCTAGCGGCTGAATTTTGTACATATTGCATCTTATTAAGTGTAGATTTAGAAGCTCCGGCTAAAAGAGCATTACAATAGTCTAACCGCGAGACGACAAAGGAATTTATTAGCATTTCAGCTACTTTTTCCAAGTCACTTTGGTCCACATGAATATCGAAGTCCCCCACAATAAGGATTCTATGGAACTTCGGGTCAGCATTGTCAAGAAGTTGGCAAAATCAGACATAAAAGCTGCATGTGACTTCATTTTAGGTGGTTTGTAGACAGTAGCAATGGTTGTAGAAGTAGAGGCAGCTTAACAACTGCATAGCAACACTCCAGTAATGCAACCACCCCGAATACCTTAGCAACACCTTGACACCCACTCAAAACACCCTAATCACATAGCAACACACTAACAGCCTCTCAGAATGCCTTAGCAAATGCATAGCAACACTCTAGTACTGCAACCACCCCCCGAATACCCTAGTAACTGCATAGCAACACACTAGCAATGCAACCACCCCAAATACATTAGCAACACCCTGACAATCACTCAAAACACCCTAATCACATAGCAACACACTAACAGCCCCTCAGAATGCCTTTGAAACATTCTAGCAATGAAACCACTCACAATACTCGAGCAACCACATAGCAACACCCTGGAAACCACCCAAAACACCTTAGCAATCACATAGCAACATTCTGGCAATGTAATAACCCCCAATATACCCTAGTGCTAGCATATCAATATACTAACATCTACTTAACAACTATTCTGTAACGAATCAGCTCATGGGAAATATGAATAATTAACCATAATTAGTTATAGTTAATTATGAATATTTTAGATCCGCTGTAGATATTTAGTTGACCTCTCAGGGTCAACTGTCTTGTCAATTCTAAGAACATTAATTTCCTGGTTAAAGGAAATAACTTTCTTACTGTACAATTCTACAAAAGCTTGTAGCGTAAATCTGCATGATTAGTGACTCCGGTTATGAGCAAACAATGAACACGTCAAGTGTGATACAAGTAAGGTTTTATTAACTACATAAACACTTAAACTAGTCTAACATACTACATAAACACATAACTGGTCTAACATACCACACACACCAGACAGTTGGTTAGGTAGGTTTAAAGTTTAACTCAGTACAGAAAGAGACATAAGGAATGACATTTATGGAACCATTTGCATATTCAACAGATCTAAGCCTGAGGGATACGTCAGATTCTGAGTTCAAACACACCTTTGTAAAAAGGTGTAAATGATACTTAATGTATCAATTAATAAGACTAAGTTGATACTTGCACGTCTCGTCTGTCTGAAAAAAAGGCTTGATGCAATCTGAAAGTCCCAATGACCTTTGCTGAAGTTGGTTGATGAAAAAAAAACAGTTTGAGTCAGATGATCTTGGTGAATGGAAAAGTCAAGGCCGAAAGGCCTGGCACAATGCTTTGGTATCCTGAAGCGTTTTCTCACATCTTCATCTTAGCATCTGACCGAACCACCGACTGGGCGGGTCACATGGTGTGTCAGCTTTAAGGTCAGAGAAGATCCCCGCCTCTCAAGATGGGCTTATCCAATGAGAAAGGCCGGAATCCCAAGTGGGCGTTTTGAGATCCTGGGGAGTTTATTACTCTTTGTGTGGAAACATGGAACTTAGTATCTGGAACTTGAATCGAAAATACTAAAGATTCTCAGGACACTAATATATTGCCTATGTACCAACATATAATATACAACCTTGTTTAGATCATCAGAAGGCGGATTCATAGATACTAAACATGGTAGGATTAAGGTTTATGAATGAGTGTTTATTGTAAGCATGAATAAAATATTCTATAATACAACAGATTAATACAAAACAGCAATAATAAACACAATGGCCTGAAGAATATGTGTGTACATTCAAAGAAAGGTTTTCCTATGAATTAATTAGTAGAAAAGTCCATTTCTGCTCTGCCTCTCCTATGGGGACAAAGAGTGTCCTACTCACATTCCTGGGGGGGTCATAAAACCAGTGATATCATGATTAGTTGTCATGGTGACCAAGGGGGGATGGTGTCAGCAGAAATCCTGGCATCCAGTTTACTGAGTGAGGGGACTGTGACGATTTGTTAATTAATGAATAACTGATTTGTTGTGTAGAAGTCAACATTTAATTATTTATTTATCAGTGTGTCGATTTGTAGAGAGACGTAGGATTACGTCAGACAGGATTGCAATTCAGTTATTGTAAGCGCTTTTCACGCTCAAATTCATCTGCAAGCAGGTTTTACAGTAAAATTTATTCGTTTTTAAAATCTCTTTGTAGAGGTAGCATGATGCTAGCTGGTGACGTGTCAAGGTGATGTGCACATATGGCGAAATCTGTATTGCGGTAGAATATTTCCGTTGTTAACTTGACTGTAGTATCAAACAAATGAAATTCATGGGATTGAGACTAATGCATTAGTTATTTACAGCGGACTAGTGATTTATATGTGCAATTCTCGATCCTAGGGGCGCTTTGCAAGCACTATGAAGTAGGCAGTATGTCTCTGAGGAGGTGTGTTGGCCGGCGTGGATGGGCGTTACATTAGACACATCTGTGGTAGTCAGAAACATTCCTACTTGGCATTTTTGGGAACTTTTTTGTTGGAGGTTTTGTTGGACAGTTTCATGAAATTTAACGGTACGGCTTCTGCCGCTTTTATGCTCTGACTCTTCACACGCTAATTTTAACCCTGTATAATTAGTTATTGGGTCTACCATTTCCAGCACGCAGGTTCTAATTCCTTTTGTCTTTCTTCTTCATTGTGGTGAAAATTAGCTCGTGTCGTCTATAGTGACTATAGTGTAAAATCGATCGTTTCTCCAACGGCACAAGTTGCTACAAGCACTGTGTGAGGTTCATTGCTATTAGATTTAGAACGTGTAGGCTATTGTTGGTACAAGGTCGTCGATTACTAATGTTCTTGGAAGCGACTAGACGCGTATAGTCATCCGGCGATCATACGTAAGTCTGTGGCGAGTGGGTGCGATGGATTAGCGAGAGCAGAAGTTTGGCATGGCCTCTCGCTCATTGGCATGCGCTGTTATGGTAATCGCATTGTCCGAGCGCGGCCACTTGCGTATGCAGCACATGCTAGAGGTTACTTCGGGGGGATGTCACACTGCGTAGAATGCGAGTGGCTAACATGCACATTTAGTTAGAGGACGAGCCAGCCTGGGTAGACACTCTCGTACACCATTGTCGCCTGACTAGCCCCCACGCTCGTGAGCCCCAATGGTCCCCTGTACATCGAGATTTCTGTGTGTGCCTCTGCATGTCTTTCAATTGCAAGATGTAATGCGCGATGACGTATGACCAGAACGCACTAAGTATGTTCTAGTAGAGAGATTGTAGCTGAACTGTTTATGATGTCCTTGATATCGATAGTATTCAGATTGGTAAGCACAGATCTCGAAGAACGTGAAGGTGTAGCTGTGTCTTGTTCGTGGTAGGTAAATGGTGAGTTTATTAGCATTCATGTTCACAGAGCAAAAGTTCTGTGCGCTTTGACTATTTTGTGTGTCACAGACATTTGTATATGACAAACAATAGGGAGGTCGGCAATGTTATTCTGACATTTATCACAAGCCATGTTGTGAGACCCATAACGGTCTTTAGTGGAAAACTGGGTCTCACAACATGTTTTAAAAAGATACAGAAGCAGTAACTGACATTCAGGCAAACCGATAGTTTGTTTCTTCCCCATCAATCCATGGCTCTAACAGCACCCCTACGCAACCTATGCATTGATCCATTTCATGAATTCCAAACACCCAGTAACACCCCCTGAAAATGATTACTAATGAATCCGGATCACATCAAACCCCACATCCTCTTTGAAACTCTCATAGCAACACCCTCGGCAACATATACAAACCTAAGAACGCATAGCAACATGTTAACAGTCCCCCAGACTGCCTTAACAATTGAATAGCAACATTCTAGCAGTGACATCCACCCAGTACACTCTAGCAACTGCATAGCAACACCCTGGCACCACAATCCTAACAATGACATAGTAACACATTACCAGTCCCACAGAATGCCTTAGCAACTGCATAGCAAAATTCTAGCAACTGGACCCTAGCAACTGTATATCAATATTCTAACATTTACTTAATAATGAATAGCAATGACCTAGCAATCACTCAGAACACCCTAGGAACTGCTTATGCTCACATCCACTTAACAACTGCATAGAACAGCCTAGCTACCATTCAGGCTAGAACACCATAGCAAGTGCATAGCAATGACCTAGTAACCACCCAGGCCAGAACACCCTAGCAACTGCATAGAAACAACCTAGCAACCACCCACAACACCCTAGCAACTGCATAGCAACCACCCAGAACACCCTAGCAACTGCATCGCAATGACCTGGCAACCACCCAGACCAGAACACCCTAGAAAATGCATAGCAACAACCTAGCAACCGTCCAACCACCTAGAACACAGACGCCTCACATGCTAGTTGAAGACTGTATAAGCAGTAACTAGAGGAATATGATGATTATACACACTAAAGCAGAGAGCTGAGCAGATGATTCATCTGTCAGAGAGCTGCGTTTGTTCCACTGTCTGATAGTGGACGTCAATGCAGAGCTGAAACTGGCACACAATGGTCTGTGACGCACATCTCACTGGACACTGGCCTTTCCTCATTCCTTTGCGTTTGGAAGAGTGCTTTACCTGCTGATCCTGTTTATCTGCAGAAACTCCAACCACAATTTAGACAAGACAGTGCAGTTTCTCTGATGAGCAGCACATCTAAGAGCACATCTCACTAATTAATGCAAATGCAATTGAAGAGAGATGAATTTTCAATTTGATTTCACAGAAGAGCATAATCCTCCTAGTGAATGTTGCTCAATAACACTATAGATTTAACTGGCTCTACATACTTTTTTTTTTTTAATGTAGTGCTTAAAATGTTAATATGAGATCAGACATAAAGTGCAAACATAGCTGCGGTGGTTGGATTAATATCATCGGTCATCTGTGAACTTAAATTTTTTTGCATTGTCTAATAAAATTTACATGTATTGATATCAGTATTTTGTAAAGAATGTTTTGAGTTCTATTGAATTCTAGTATTTACTCACTATATAGTTCCAAGCCTTTGTGCCTAAATCTATAAAAAAATACATACAAATAAAATAAATAAAATTCTAGTTTTAAAAATGATTGAAATGGGATCAGACATTTCAAACACAGTTGTTGTGGTTGGGTTAACAGCATTGCACTGACCATCTGCGATCATGACGAACGACTCGTTTTAAACAATATTGCATTCATTAACGGCAATTCTTTTTTTTGTTTAAAGAATGTTCATTAAAAACTGAAAATTACATAATTTACTCATCATATTGTTCTAAACACATCTAATTTTAAGACAGCTGCTGGTAGCCATCGACTTTAATAGTATGGGGAAAAAATCCTGTAGAAGTCAATGGGTACCGGCAACTATTTGGTCACCAACATTTCTCAAAATATCTTCTTTTGTGGTTAAAAGAAGAAACTAATACAGGTTTGGAACAACTTGCTTGAGGGTGAGTAAATGACAGAATTTAAATTTTTAGGCAAACTGCCCCTTTAAACAGACAGAATTGCTGGTTAAAAGAAATGATTGTTGGCAAAAAACAAACAAACAAAAAAACTCAGTAACGGTAGTGGATACCCCAAAAATTCTGAAGTCATTTTTTAACTTTGTGAAAGGAAAAGACAAAATTGAAGTTGTTATTCTGTCAAAAGTTGTAGTTCTCAAATGTATTATGCATACAAGTTTTCAGTGAATAATGACATGTATAACTTATATGCATTTATTGTAGATTTTTTTTGTCAAGAACAGATAGTATATCATTTTTTAAACATATTCAGGAACATGTTTCCATATTTATGGTAAAAGTAAATAAAACATCTGGAAGCCTGACAGTGTTGTCCTCTCAAATATGAATTTATTTTCCTGTTTAATGGGAAACGTACATACAGGAAGCTCACGAGGAAAGGTCGCGCCTCTCTGTCCCACTGAAAATATTTAAGGGCTGATGAGTGTTCGCAGGGCATCACCTCTGTTCATCTCAGTCGCTCCTCCAGGACGGTCTCACACACTCGCTTCCAATCAATAATGCAGAGCTCCGTCCATTACGAGACGTGCTGGAGAGAAAGATGCTTAATCACACGCATACATTACACACGTGTGACTCGCTTCACTGTATGAACGAACTGAGCTCCTGAAGGGCTTGTCGGCAAACAAAAATGACAATTATCATTAAAATATGCTCCTCCTCGTTTACTTCTTCAGGCACACTTGTACAGCCGAGACAATGTCATCGAAGATCACGTCTCTGTTTTCCTTCGTGATCTGTGGGAGGACAGACAGACAGACAGCATAACTTAACTGCAATTTGACACTTTCTAAAAAAAAAATTAAAAAAAGTGGAAAAAATGAGCAATAGTGAAATAAGGGCTGATTTGTTCGTTAAACATCCATTTCAGAGAGCTCTCAGCTTAAGTTTTGACCAATTAGTTTCCATTATTTTTGATACTGAATAAGACTTTTAAACACCATTTTATATAGCTTGAACTCACAAACAGCTAGTTGTAGTGGACCAATAACTAGAAAAATCTAATGGCAATTAGAGAAGGACAATTTTGGAAAAATATGAGTTAAAAAAAAAAGCATATAAAAAGTGAAAATTTAAAAAAGTGACTTTTAACAAATATTTGTTTAAGAAAAGATGGATAAATAAATAAACATTTAAACTCCCAAATATTTCCAGGTTTGACTGTAGAAACTGTATTGGCACAAACCTTTCCCAATGCAAATAAAAAAATACTTTTAAGAAAAGTTAAGGAATCTGCGTCCTTTTAAATGTTTCTGCACTGATTGTCTGGAATTTTGCAGAATAGATGTAGCTGAGCTCCTTATTATATATTGGTAGCTGACAGCATTATAAAATAGTATTGTTTACATTTAAGTCAAATCTCTTGCAGTTCTGAACAACACTGATTAAGTGCACTTAAAAAAAAACACCATTACTCAAAAATGACAATAAAAAAAAAAGGCAATTTATATATATTCCTCAATATTTCCAGGTTTGATTGTATGAACTGTGTAATTATAACTAAACCTGAAACAATTCAATGTATTCATTTCAAAAGTATGAATATTGTTAAGATACAGCTAGCTGTGGAACAAGCAATGTTCAATTAGTTAATTCAAAATTAGAATTCTTTTCTGACCGTTTTTTAATTATGTTGGACTGACAAATATGCACCACATTAAGTTTATTAGTTTGTTAAAACCGTGTAATCCAAATGCATGGAAATTTTACAAGCAATTCAAATACATAAATCTTAAATTTAGGCCTTAATTTTTTGTTTGAGTGTATCATAGGGTCCTATAAACCTATAAAAAAAGGACAAGAAAAACATTTCTGTAGCATCTATTGAACATCTGCAGTATCTCTCTGCCGCATGTGTGAGAGTTGCATGCAAATGAAAGGCGAGAAGGAAGTTTGCTTGGAAAACTTGAGTGATGTAAAACAAGTTTTTACCATAAATATCTTGACGTCCTGTCGGCTGCGCACTTCCTCCACCAGCGCGAGAGGTTTTCCTTTAGGAACAGGGATGGTGCCCAGGATGGAGCAGCTGGAGGCGTCCAGCGTCTGTCTCACCGCACGGATAAACGCTTGGCTGAACAACTCCATCTTTCCGATCTCATCGATGACAAACAGCCTCTTGCTTCCCTCCCGCATCTGTTCCATAATCAAACTCAAAACTCAGCAAGAAACATGATATGGAACACGTCTTCAAGGAAATGTTTATTTAATAACCCTCATGTTGTTCCAAAGCCCTTTGATTTTCTTTTTTTCACTGAACATCGACCGTGACCTGTGGCTGCTAAGCTCTAAAAATGACCAAAGACATTTAATGTGATCATAAAAGTAATTCTCTGATAATCTTCACAGCTCTCAAATCTCATTCACACATCTGCATATTCAAGTTTGGTGCCTTAATATGCATCAGACTTGAACTGGTGTTTGGCATCACTGACATGCCAGAACTATTGCTTTAGTCGTTAGTTTCTTGGTGTTGATAACTTCTCCAGTATTGCATTAAGTGCATCATGGTTTTACGTATCAATAGTTAACTAAAACTAAACTTAAAAAAAAAGCAAAAAAAAAATACTTATTTCAGCTAGTTGCCACGTAATATTTCTAATTTTCATTTAGTGTAACTTGAATGTACTTCACATAACTAAAAAAAAAAACATTAAAATGAATAAAAAACATATAGACATAAAAAAAGACAAATAACAAAACTCTGTAATTACGTACAAGAAAGTACAAGTTAACTGAAAATTAATAAATTTCTAGAATACCTAAACCATGTGTGGTTCTGGTGTAAGTTTTTGTTTTTTAATAATTTTAAATCATTTAAAAAACTTTATTTCCGGCCAGTTGCAGTAACATTTCTATTGTCCTTATGACTAACATAACTCAAAAAATGAATTAAAATTAAAACATTAAAAAAAAAAACTAATAACATGACAAACCTCTCATTTACTTAAAAGTAAAACAAAAGTTTAATTAAAATTAATTTTATATTATAATATACTTAAACCCTGTGTGTTTCTGGTATGTTTTTTTGTTTAACACAATAAAACAAAAACAACTTATTTTATTTGAGCTAGTTGGCCATTAACATTTACTCATTTTCATTTGATTGTCCGACTAACAAAAACTAAAAAAAACTAAAATAAAATAAATAAAAACTATATAGAAATACAAAAAAACTAATAAAAATTACAAAACCCTGTTCTGAACTAAAAAGAAATATATCAAACCTTCAACCCTGTGTGGTTCTGGTATACAGTATTTTTTATTTTGTTAATAGGTAAAAATCAAATAAAAAAATCTTAATTTATTTCTAGTTGCCATGTACCGTTCTAATTTCAACATTTTTCTCTTTGATGCACTACATAACTCAATTAAAACAAACACCAAAAAGTTTATAAAAAAGACATAAGAAAAAAAACTAATTTAAATTAAAAAAAAAAAAAAGCCTAAATTACTACAAACTTAAATTAAAATGGAAAATATGAAAATAAAAACGAATTCAAAATACTAATAAAAATGATAGAATCTCAATGATACTAGAAATGCACAGTTTCCGCGCACAGCGCATCCTACGCTGACCAGGAAAAAGATGACGGGATCAGGAACGCATGACTCTGGGTCACAGAGAGATGAAATCTGTGTCTGCATATGATAGCATAGTGGTGAAGATATGAAAGTTCAAAACCTGAAAAGACTGCCTCATAACTGAAGAGAGTTGGCGAAACTTTTCCTATCGTGCAACATTCCCAGTGAATAATACTTAAATTTCCTCACAGAATCTCCTTCTTTTTATGGACTTGAAAACGTTTTTGGGTATGGTTTTTTGAAGGCTTTGAAGATTCTGCTAAAAACACGTCCTTTGGTGTTGTTTTCCAAAGATCAGCCAGAAGACGTTCCTGTGCTTTTCAAAGAGTTTTTCCATTTTTGAGTGAAAACTGTTACAAAGCAGTGGTTTTTTAGTACCACTGATTTTAATTTTATTAAGTTAAATTTGATTATATTTATAATTTTACTTTATATTATGTATTGATATTTGAATTTTTAATATTTGTTATTCCTTGTTTTAAATTTGAAAGATTTAGTCAAAATTTGTTTTTTGTCATTTTAGTATGTTTCCTTTTATTCAATAGGGAGATTTTTATTATTTATTTTTATTTTTATTTCAGTTTTAGTAATTGTATTAAATCAAGTTAAACTACATTAACATACAGTGGGTACGGAAAGTATTCAGACCCCCTTAAATTTTTCACTCTTTGTTATATTGCAGCCATTTGCTAAAATCATTTAAGTAATTTTTTTTCCTCATTAATGTACACACAGCACCCCATATTTACATAAAAACACAGAATTGTTGACATTTTGGCAGATTTATTAAAAAAGAAAAACTGACATATCACATGGTCCTAAGTATTCAGACCCTTTGCTCAGTATTTAGTAGAAGCACCCTTTTGATCTAATACAGCCATGAGTCTTTTTTGGGAAAGATGCAACAAGTTTTTCACATCTGGATTTGGGGATCCTCTGCCATTCCTCCTTGCAGATCCTCTCCAGTTCTGTCAGGTTGGATGGTAAACGTTGGTGGACAGCCATTTTTAGGTCTCTCCAGAGATGCTCAATTGGGTTTAAGTCAGGGCTCTGGCTGGGCCATTCAAGAACAGTCACAGAGTTGTTTGTGAAGCCACTCCTTCGTTATTTTTAAGCTGTGTGCTTAGGGTCATTGTCTTTTTGTAAGGTAAACCTTCGGCCCAGTCTGAGAACCTGAGCACTCTGGAGAAGGTTTTCAACCAGGATATCCCTGTACTTGGCCGCAGTCATCTGTCCCTCGATTGCAACCAGTCATCCTGACCCTGCAGCTGAAAAACACCCCCACAACATGATGCTGCCACCACCATGCTTCAATGTTGGGACTGTATTGGACAGTGTGAGCATGCCTGGTTCTCTCCACAAATACGCTTAGAATCAGGCCACAAAGTTTCTATCTTGGTCTCCATCAGCCAGAGAATCTTATTTCTACACCATCTTGGAGTCCTTCAGGTGTTTTTTTAGCAAACTCCATGCGGGCTTTCATGTGTCTTTCACTGAGGAGAGGCTTCCGTCGGGCCACTCTGCTATAAAGTCCCGACTGGTGGAGGGCTGCAGTGATTTTTGACTTTCTACAACTTTCTCCCATCTCCCGACTGCATCTCCGGAGCTCAGCCACAGTGATCTTTGGGTTCTTTTTACCTCTCTCACCAAGGCTCTTCTCCCCGATAGCTCAGTTTGGCCAGACGACCAGCTCTAGGAAGGGTTCTGATCATCCCAAAAAAAAGTCTTCCATTTAAGGATTATGGAGGCAACTGTGCTCTTAGGAACCTTAAATGCAGCAGAAATTTTTTTTTAACCTTAGCCAGATCTGTGCCTTGCCACAATTCTGTCTCTGAGCTCTTCAAGTCAAGTTCCTTTGACCCTCACTGATTCGCTCCATTTGCTCTTACATGCAACTGTGAGCTGTAAGGTCTATATAAAAGTGTGGTGGCTTTCCTATCAAGTCCAATCATAGAATCAACACAGCTGACGCAATGAATGTGGAGAACCATCTCAAGGATTATCATAAGAAATGGACAGCACCTAGTTAAAATATATGATTGTCACAGCAAAGGGTCTGAATACTTAGAACCATGTTATATTTCAGTTTTTCTTTTTTAATAAATCTTCATAAATGTCAACAATTCTGTGTTTTTTTCTGTCAATATGGGGTGCTGTGTGTACATTAAGGAGGAAAAAAAATTTACTTAAATGATTTTAGCAAATGGCTGCAATATAACAAAGAGTGAAAAATTTAAGGGGGTCTGAATACTTTCCGTACCCACTGTAAACATTCCAATTAGTTTGGTTCAAAACCAAAAATTTTTTATATTAGATTTTAGTCCAGTTAGTTTATTTTTATTTCAAGTAACAAAAATGTTTAAGGTTTTAGTTTTAATTTTGATGTACTAACAAAGTTAACTATAACAACCCTGTTTTAAAGTAAATCCTACACCAATTTTGTTTCAGTGTATATCGTACATCAGTTTAGATTCGTTTCAATAAATGATGCACCCAACAGCATGCATTTTTGTTGTTTACATCATCCATCCATTTAGTTCAACTTCTTGTACTAACATGACACTAAAATTAAAATGCATAAACCAGGGTTGCCCAAACTCGATCCTGGAGGGCCGGTGTCCTGCAGAGTTTAGCTCCCACTTGCCTCAACACACCTGACTGCCAGTTTCTAGTATGACATTAAGATGCTTGATTAACCTGGTTCAGGTGTGTTAACTGGGAATTGGAGCTAAAATCTTCAGGACACGTCCCCTCCGACCCGTTGTGGGCACCCCTGAATAAACAATAAAGCAGACATAAAAAACCTAATGGAAAAAGGCAAAACATTAAAATAAAAAGTTAACTGAAATTGCAAAATACATCAAATCCATTCCTCATACAAACGGCTCGACAGAGGGAGAGCGAGACTCTCAAATGACTGGAGATCGACCACGTACTGACCGACCCTGCATTCACGTCCACCTGCCGCGGATTGAGCGCTGGATCAAACACAGAAAGTGGTTTAGTGACCTGAAGACAGCATTAATACACACAGCAGCGGCTGATTACTGATATACTATCCAGCGACTATACCCTGCGTCTGGATAGCCTCCTCCTTTTTTTTGTCCCCTGTGATGTGACCACATCAAAGCCCCTCTCCCCCTCGCTCTCGGACCCTCCTCGTGTATAACCACTGACGAAACCCCCACCGAAGACCAAGGCATCCACACTTTTTCACCAAGTGGTCTTACCCACACCTACAGACAAAAACACGATGGACCATGATGGTTTAATTTTGTCATGCTGGCTGGCTTTATTTCTCACTTGCATGACCTGCTTATCAGTTAAATTATACATGCACATGACATATACTTTGAATATGAATTTTAATGTAAAAAAGGAAAGCTGTGAAGCATGGAAGCGTTTTCTGCCACAGGATCAAAAACTTTAAAGGTACTTGTTAATTTTTATCTAACAACAACTTTTTTCTCTCGCAATTCTGAGTTTATATCACAATTTCTAGACATGTGATAGTGCATGGAAACTATCCAAAGTTGTGTTAATCCTAAAGCAGTGAAAGCTGCATCTCTATATTCATCCTGTGTGTCCTCTTAAGGTGGAAAACAAAACATGGAACTTACAATAGTTAAAACATGGTAACCACTAATTAACCAAGGTTTTGCTACACTAACCATAGATTAACCATGGTATTTTGTCCATGTTTTTACTGTGGTTAACAAACACACAACAAAAAACATGGTATAAAATAAGAAAAACCATGGTTAATTTTCTTCAGGGATTTGTATTTGTGTATTTCTTTTTTATCTTTGTTTTGTTTTTATAATTGTCCAGCCGTAATGGTTTGTTGTTTCGTTTACGGCTTAATAAAAATAAATTAAAAAAATCAGAAAAAAGATTCCCGATACGCTACTGAATGACCGAAGTCACGGGTTTGAATCAATCGAATCGGTTCCAGCGTAAATGACTCACTCAATCGAATCGGTTCCAGCGTAAATGACTCACTCAATTAAATCGGTTCCAGCGTAAATGACTCACTCAATTGAATCGGTTCCTGCGTAAATGACTCACTCAATTGAATCAGTTTGTCTCTTTCCTCAGCTTTTTGCGTCTTCAGTCATGTTTACACGACAATGTCAGCACTATAACTGGCTTAGCTCGCTAGTTTTATGACATTAACTAAAACAGTATGACGCTTACAAATAAAATATCCACATTTCCATTCAAAGATAACAACACGAACATATTCAGGTGAATATAGTGAAACACTCCACTAATATGTCAGATGGAAACATTGTGCATTATGATCGAGTTTGTAGCTTAATTCACAATATTTGTAATAATTTGAGCAATACAGTTCAATAGGAAATCAGTTGAAAGCATCCACTCATCTCACACCATAGAAGTGAATATTCAGTGTATATTGTAATAAATATTTGAGAAATTATTTGATTGTATTGGGCTATAGAGTGATAGAAAATAGGATAATAGTGTAAAAAGAGCAAATGGGAGAAGCAGATTTAAAGTTAAAGAGGGTAAACTTCATCATTCAGCTGAACTGTGCTCCTATGTCTCAAACACTTTGGCTACTTTATGTTCTTATATAGTCAACAGTGGCTACATACACATATATGTAATTGTTTGATTAGAACTATTGCTAGGGATAATTTAGTAGTCGCTGAAAATTGGTAAGCGTCCCTACTCAATTCTACGCCCTTTGTTTACTCGCGTTTCTACACATTTCTATGGGAATCGCTACTGAATGTGATGTGGAGGTGAAGGCAGAACAGAACGCGCGACTATTGCGTTTACTTCGTTTCATTTTACCGGGAACGCCGGTCAGGAACACGTGCTTCATCATTTACAGATGATTCCTGCTGCTTTAGTTCAGGTCTGGATCCCACACATGTACACTGCTGCTACATTCTTCTTCTTCTTCGTCTTCTTTTAGTTTTCGGCGAGTTACACACGGCTACATAACTTCCGGCAGCATGACGCAAGCGCAGAGGAAGTAACGCGCCACAGGATTCAAAAGTTTAAACCAGAGACTGTCCTGCATCTTTTTTGGCATTGTGCTCATACAAGAAAACTTTGTTACAGTTCATTGTAAACTTCATACGTAATGACTTTGAACTTTTCTTTAAAGGATGTTTTTTTTTTTGTGCAGCAATATGGAAATGTTTACTTTCTCTGCAACTTGCAAAATATTTTATATTAAATTTGTATCTACCTCCTGTAACAAAAAGGCAAGTAAAACTTTGAATGTATGCTCACTTTTTGGTGTTTTTGTATCATTTTTATCTGATGATTATTTTGTGTTTTGAGGGAAGAGTATGTTTTTTGTTTATTTTATTTATCTTATTTTTTCTCATGTACTTATTTTTCTACTCTTTCTCTTTCTCTTTGTAATTGCTGTATATTGTTTGGTCATCCTTGAACCCCTGGCTCTTTTCCTTGGCATATATTCTGTCTCACTTGTATTTCTGAATAAATGTTTAATAAAAAAAAAAAGGATTCAAAAGTTTATAAATGAGGAAAAATGGGTCTTGTGCAACTTAATGTAGTTAATTGCGTAAGGCTATGTATTCATTTCTCACAAGGAATATGCACTAATCTGCTGTTTTTGTTTTAAATGAGTGCACGATTTATTTTACTCTCAAATTATTTATTCTCAAAGAAGTGTAGGCTAAGGAGAAATAGTCAATTATATGTTGTCAAATAATTATATTTACAGGACTTACAATTGTATTACTTTAGGGTCGTGCCTGATTACCAGCAGCTTTTTAGTAAAAAAAAAATGCATTAACATTACAGTTTAACTTGAATTTAAGAAATTGTTTAATATCAAAGAAATATTGTGGAGGTGGTGTGCCAATAAGTCAAATATAACACATTAAAAAATTAAAATATAATTTTCTAACTTGAACTAACAATAAACAGTTGTACTTTTATTAAATAAAGTCAACAAAGATTAATAAAAACTAACAAATGCATTGCTTTATATATATTATATATGTGTGTGTATAATGTATACATTTATCAAATTTGTATTATTCAACATTACTGTTATTTAAAAAAAAGTGTATATACAGGGTGTTTTTTTGTCAGAAAAGAAGCATATTAATTCATTATAATCCACATTCCCATTTGATCCCTTCTAAATGACTCAACACTGGATAAATTAATCATTTATCAATGGATTTAAGGCAGTGATTTGGAAACAACTGTTTGTTTATTGCGGTAACAAACATTTTTTTTATTTGCTGTTTCACAAATTCTGAAATAGATTAATTAATGATAAAATCTCGTAAATACATGCCAACATATCAAAAGCTGCATTTGTTAAAACAGAATGAATACACGAATAACTGCTTGCTAATGAATGCAGTTCTATGCAACAGTTTAGTATATAAAAACATATTCATATTGACTAATAAATCAGATGTTAGATGGTTTCTGGTGTAAACTCATTTTCACTGTTATTAAATGAACATCGTCTAATCACAGTGTATATCCTGGAAGTTTGCTGATCACCAGTTCTGAAATGTGATGGTAATTCTTGTCCAGTCCCAGAGAGCCCGGTTCATCCCGTTCCTCTTCAAGCTCTGAAGATGAGATGGACTTTAGCACCGGGTTATCAGCGGCTAAATCGGAGTCCTCTGACACCCGGCTAAATGTCATGCCCTTATCACCAGGGTCACTGTCAAAGCTCTCCGATTTTCCAAATGTCCTGCGCACAGATGGAGCCTTTTGTCCAGCGCTCTGCGATCCAGGCCTGTGACCTCCAGACTCAAGCTCATCCTCATCTGAAGACAGACTCAGAGCGGAGGTCTGAAGACGTGGTCGGATGACGTGCGTGCTTTTAAAAGCACGTTGTGGAGAGTTCTCCGCTTTGACAGGAACAGGTAGACCTTTGCTTGGATGAGAGGAACTTGAAGTGCTCGAACCGCCGTTTCTTTTACGTCTGCTTGGTTCTGGACTGCTGAACGGGTCGGGTGAGTATCCCTCGGTTGTGTTTAGGCTCGTGAAGTCGTCCTGATACTCTTCTTGTCCGTAGGAGCCGTTACTCAAGCCATTACTACTCGCTCTACTATCTCCTCTCTGGAAGCTAAGCTTTGAATCATGAATAGATGAAGCTGAATGCTGGTCTGAATCCTGACTTGGAGCTTTTTTGTCGTTCTCAGTCAAATGGCCACATTCCTCATTTGGTGCGTTTGTGATATGCTTTCCAATACTTGGTCTTGTTTGTGATTTTGATGGAGTTTGAATTGGTGTTGGGCGCATATCAAAACTGCTAATTAGTGTTTCAACAGTTTCGTCTAAACGAACACCTCTGCTAACTGCCTTGCGAACACGTTTAAGGTTAGATGATGATGGCTGGTCCCGTTTTGCATTCTGGTATTCGATGCATTCGTGTCGTTTGGTACCTTGTTTGACCAGTTTGAGTCTGAGACGAAACGTGTTTGTCAAGCCGTATTTAAGCGTCTTCTTCGGTTGCAACTTTGCTTTGTTTCTCTTCGCACCAGTTGCACTCTTTAATGCTTTCATCTTGCATTGATCAAGTCTCTGTTTAGGGTTCTGATTCTCAGCTTTGGGTTTAGCGTCTGACGGTTCCTGTGCTGATGTGTACAAGCACGCAAGGTTAGGATGAACCGATAAGGGCTGCTGCTGCGCCGTCTGGACGTTCAGCTGTGAGAGTTCAACTAGTAAAGCGTTCAGAAGTGGTAACTGTCTGATAACATCCCCAAATGGAGCTGAGTCCGTCTCTTTATGCTGCGTCCTTGGAGTTGAAGTTAACTTAATCGATCTGTCCGCCTTTATCTCTGCAAAATCACGCATGTCAGACGATTCCACTTCATTATTTTCATCTTCTGGATCCTCAATATTAAGGCTCTCCATTGCTGCAAGTAACCCCGTAAAGCCTGAAATAGGAAATAATAGTTATTTTTTTGAATGAAACAGTTTGCGTATGTGTTTTTGTTGAGTATCATATTCGATACATCAGGCTTTATGGCTCATATAGTATGATATGGTGAAAATATGGAGGTTTAATTGAGCAAAAATATGAAATTTGATGCAGATGCTGATATATTTATATAGCCAAAAAGATGAAGTTCTGTTGCTTGTAATGTAAATCGATGAGATCTTTATACCAGTGTAACAGACTACTTTACATAAAATGATATAAATATCAGTCGTCACTCTATATCTCCAATATTGTCTTAGTAAGATGATATTTACATGATCAAAATATATAATGCAATACAATGAGGATTGAGGGATGAACTAATTAATGTTCCTCAAAAGCCCGATGATCATATTTGATACTCACATGATTTTTTCTAAAAAAAAATAATGTCTGGATAATCAAGTAAACCTAAGTTGCTTTAGTTCAGTAAATGCTCATCTTGAAATATTACTAACAATGTGCAAGTTATTCTGATGTTTACTTCATAAAAATCAGTAAAGATTTGACATCTGGAGCACGAGCTGAAGGCCTTTTACTTGCTAAAAAAGTTTCAACTATCAATCAAATGACAAGGCATGTAGTAGATTGTGTGCAAAAGGTTTTTGATCATTATTACTTTTCCTCTCCTGTCGGTTCTTCACGCTGGAGCTGTAAACCAGAGGCGGAGGGCAGAATGTGGTGTATTCCTGTGCATCCTCAGACCATGAGATCCTCAGTTTTTTCTCTGTTGTTTCAGTTTGAGTAAAAGCTGGAACCCCTGGCTGCTTTGCTTCTGATATCACAATATCAGCAGATTGTCCATCCAGGCTTATTTGTTGTAAAAGCACATTCACAGAATGCATTTCATCTCTTTCAGGACTTCTTGCATGCACCGAGGGGTCTTGTCCTCCTTTTCCACGGGTCACACCGACTTCATAGACTCTGTTTTCTGGCATGTGAGGAATTAAATGAGCTCCCAGACTTACAATCTTGTAAGCCAGAGAAATAACACCTATGCTGTTGCCCATTAGATTGCATATTGGGGTGGTCAGTCTCTCTGCATAAGCGGATGGGTTGCCAATACCGTGCTTTTCAACATCCAGCTTGATTTTCTCCGTCACTTTAGCGAGCGAAATCAACGAGCTTCCTATAAGTTTAGCAATCTCATCTTTTACATCCAACACCATTGCGTAGAGAGGGGTGTTCGTGAGATGAGCGTGTAACGCGTGCAAATTGATTTTAAAAAGACACGATTTGCCTTTATGGAAGAAATACTCGCGATGTTCTCCATCATCGGGTTGAGATATAGCCTCGGGTGATAGGCACAGATCAGCGTATCCTGATTTAGATGGACGATGCTCTTGTGTTGATTGGTATATCAGCAGTGTGGGGAAATCTAAGAAGCGAACAGCCACCGCAGGATCCAAAACATTGCCACGTGAACCGTCAAAGCGCACGAAATCGATCAGCAGTTCCAGTGAGAAGAGAGTTTCTTGCGTTGATGACATGTTCTTAGGCGTGAGAGTCAAACACAACGCTTTCATATATAACTAATCATTATAAAGGAGAGGTTGTTTATATGTTAAACGCAACGGAGATGAATCTGAACTCGGAAGCGGTGTGTGTGTGTGAGAGAGCGTCGCATCGCCTAGCAACGGCATCGTCTCAGGATTCATACGTCACGGACGCCGAGGGTTACTGGGAAATGTAGTTTATTAGTTGGATCATACATTTGATAAAAACACTGTTAAATATTTCAGAACAGCTTATCTAAAATGTCCTATTCTCCCCAAGGTAAAATAAATGCAATTTAAAATATTAAATGAGATGCATCCCTCCAATAAATTTCTACATTCAAAATTTAAATTTTGAAAATGAGCCCTGTTATTTATGCAAATATTTAGTTGAAGATACAGAACATGTATTTTTTACATGTAGTTTGTCGCAGTTTTTTTGGAAAGCATTGCAGGACTGGATGGTAGAGAAGGGTGTGATTGCTGATGGTTTCACTCTAACCGTGCAAGATGTAATATATGGAATAACCAAAGTGTGCTCTGCTTTGTACGATTTGATTAATAATATTATATTATTAGCAAAATACTTTATACATAAATGTAGATATTTTAAATCCCCTCCTTTGCTTATTGTATTTAAAATTGATCTAAAATACTTCTCAGATGCCCTTAGTAAAATGGAAAATCCAAAAGTAGGAAAACTACTTAAAATTTTGTTTGTATTATATAATTTGTTTGTATATGTATTTTTTTTTATTTATTTATTTTTATTTTAGATTTGAGGTTTCTTGGAATGTTTTTGTTATGATTCTATTGTGTGAGAGCCTTTCCATACCAGAATCTTTTTTGTAGACTAATTAATGGCCAGTTTGTTTGTATCCATATTTCTAATTTTACTTAATAATATAAAAAAATCGTTTATTAGTGTATCCTTTTTTCAAATGATTTACACAATAATTGTAGTCAATAGATTGTTTTAGTTGAGAAGTACATGTTATAAAGCTATATATTATTACTAAGCATAATAGCTAGATTAGTTGGAACGTCTTTATTTTATTTTTATTATTCTCTATACATTTTTGCATATTTCTTTTTCATTATTATAATATAAATATTATATTTTTTTACGTGAATTTACATACATTTAGCACGCTTTTATCAAAGGACTTAACGTTGTTCTGTGTTGGTAATAATAATATAATAATAAAATAATAAGATTAGTATAATTGAAAAGAAAAGGAAAATTATTGATCCCTCTTTGGAATTTTCAATTGACAAAGCCAGCACAATAAAAGCAAATAACATAACATCCAAGCAACAATAATATATTTTCATAATACATAAGTCCTTATTCTTTTCTTAATTATTATTATTATTAATAAGTATTGCATCGGTACACTGAACCAGTGGCCATTGTACTGTTGACATTGACGTTTGTTTTACACAACCCCATTACATTTCTATATTATATATATTATTATATATATATATATATAATATATATCTATATTATATATATTACCATACACCCACACACCCTACATCATACATATATATATATATATATTGGTATGTTTTGTGTGTGTGTGTTTATGAGTGTTGTGTGTTGTGTATATATATATATATATATTATTATATATATATATATATAATAAATGTAAATGTTGTTTTTAAAAACTTCAATAAGTTAACTTCACTAAATAGTTTTAAATATGTAATTCAAGCACACTCAATGTGGTTCATTTCAAAATCCTAATTTGCATTTAAGACAAAAAAGTCATTTTTTGATGTCCTTCTGTAAAAAAGGTTTTCTTCAGTCTTCCAGTTGGGGCCACTATTACTCCAGCTTCAGATCATAGTTGTTTTTCAGCTGATATCCAAGAATATTTCAACCTTAAATACCCGAAGACCAAACAATCTCAACCTAAATGACCTGATGTGACAACTATGAAGTTTTCAGAAATACCTTTGGTGAAAAGTCTATTTATCACTGCATATATAGTGTATATTCCTGCCCTCCCTGTGAACAAGTGCGTGGGCGGAGTTTGGCAACAGCTCAACCAATCATCTGCCGCGGTGGGCGGAGCCACAGACCGGCTTCATGTGATCCGACCAAACGCCAGTATTTGGCTTGAGTGAGTGGAGGGTGAAGACACCAGCTGCTCTGAGAGCATCAGTGTTTCTGTGTGGAATAGGATCATTCACTGGCTCTGCATTTTAAAGGAATGAGACTGACGTTATGGGAGTTTCTTTTACTCTGAATGCTGAAGGTAAGGTTCACTTTTTTGAAAAGTAGCCCACTACCAGGCAAGACGGTCTGTGGTTGTTACTTATTGTGTTGCGATTTTTGTAGCAATAGCTGCGGTGAGTTTCTTTTAGTTTAGTAAAGATGTGTCAGGTTTAGTAATGTAAACCCTTGGATTGTGACCTAATGAGCTGCCTACCTAGGCGTCACAGTCGCGTGCAGCAGCTTTGGGCGCGTTCCTTGTTATCAACGCAAATGATGCCCAAATATGATGCGTGCTTGACAGCTCACTGAGTATTGAGAAAGTCCTTCTGTTTTGGAGGTTTGTGAAAAATCAGTTCTCACTGTTGTGTGTGTGTGTGTGTGTGTGTGCATGAAACAATACTGAGAACTCAGGTGAAAATATCACACAGACTCATGGCACATGCATTTTGTCATTTTGCATCTTTATTGTATTTATTATGGGATTTTCCTGTATCTCTGGAGTTATCAGGTTCAAATGTAGCCCAGGGACTGTGCTTTAAATAACACAAAGGCAGTCAAGATAAAGTTGATATTAAACACAGGCTGTCAGATATCCACTAGAGGGCTCTTGAAGGTTCTTTTGGATCAGCAGTCCAGTGCTATTGTCACATTTTCTATTATAGTGATTATCCATAGCACATGTTTCTAATCCATTAGTCTTTGCAAGGCAGAATTAAGAGTTTGGTCATCTGAAGCTATACCACAATAACATGCCGTTTATATGGTAGACATATTGAAATGTGAGTGTTTAATTATTATGTTTACTGTTTAGTTGCGGTTGTGATGCTTGAGTGACAAATATCTTGCTATGTAATGATACTTTATTTACAACGATATTTAAGTATATCTGTACTGTAGGCTTTGGTCGATCACATTTTTTGTCCTTTTCTTTTGTGGAAACCACAGATAACACTAACAACACTAACATGTTTGTTTTTGTTTTTCATCATATTCTTTGATGTACCTTGTAAATACCATGGCATATGAATGTGACATTCAGTAGCATAGTGTATATTAAAATACCATATCTGATGCCATTGTACTTTTTTGTAAGGGAATGAACAGCCTGTGCTGCTTTAAAGTTAATAATAAGTGATCACTCTTAATTCTGCTCTAAACAAAGAAATCATAAGTGCTTTAATGTCTTTGTTAACAGTTTAGAATTTAGTGCAAGCATCTTTATGCTGTGTGTGTCACTCAGAGGACTTCAGTATGAGTGTTTTCTCTGTCTTCTGAACGGCCAGCGTGTATCAGATTGTGGTCAGGTAATTGCACGTTTGATTAGACAAGTTACACAGCCAAGTCCTTGTGTCAAGGTTAATAAAGCCATTTTCTTTATAGCCATATCAGTAATACGTGAGGGACACGGACAGGAGAAAATCCTTCTGATGTTCAGTTCTTTCATGCTGCCGAACGAAATTGCATCCCAGTCTCTAAGGATGAAACCACCTGGAAAGCCTTTATACTTTGTAGACTCAGAAGTGCATTGTTCTTCAAGGTGAAGTGTGCTACTAAAATAGTTTCTCCTAGTCTAGTTTAGGCCTAATGCATAGAGACAACCATATGTGAACTATCAGTGTTTATTTTCCCCAAAAGTGATTTGGTTGTAGATGGTGGGAAAAATGCATTGTTAAAGTTGTGATGAAACGGAAGTAGCGACAGATATTTTGTTCTGTACTGCATCCGAGTGAAATGGAATTTTGAAAAAAAAAAATGTAGGGCTGGGCTCAATCTATCGGTTGTTGATTGGATTTTAAGAAGTGAGCATTGCATTTAAAAATAGTTAAATATATGCTTATGCACAAGAGAAATGTTCACACTAAGATCAACATGCATTTAGAAAATAGATTGGATGCATTTTGATTTAATGCCGACATTAAATGCAAATAACACACAGCAGCTAACCGTCTAGTCATGCATGCATAAATTGACTTATTGAATCCCAGATCTGTTGTTGTTGACCTCAAAGGCCGTTCATCCAATCAAACTCTACAGCGCTAATTGATCTGTCATTTGGTAGAAGTTAAACAAACTACAAAGATGCCACTGCCGCATTGTGGTGAAGTGAGGTGAGAATATTGACAAGGTGAAAGACTATGGTATTAGTTAGTGTGCATTTTAAATAGTCTCTTAATAGACTCTTGTTGTAGGCAACAATTGACAACTTCGACACTCATTGAACTGAACTGAATCAACAATGAATCTCAATTATGAATCTAACAATGACTGTTTATGGGCCCTATGAATTTCCTGCAATGCAGAAAACGCGGACCGTATTACAGAATCCAGTCATAAAAATGGAATTTACTGTATAACGCGGACTGTCACGGAATTTGTCAAAGTTTGGATGAAGTAATTAAAAGCAGACATGCGGTTTCATTTACTACACATACTGAAGCGCGCGTGACGCTTGCAGTGGTTTCAGTGTTGTAATAAATTGATGTTAAATAAGTTTCATGATTTGAATTAATTAGACATACTTTTTGATTAATGAAATTTAATTTAGGCCTACCCATAGAAAGGAGTCCAGAAAAATTAAAACGGAAAAAACTTAATTTGGGAAAAAATCTAATGGATTTCATAGGGCACTACACTGTTGTCGTCTGTAGAGATGCTTTGTAGCTGAAATTTGAAAGCGCTTTAAAATTGATGCAACATGATTGATGCAATTTTGCAACGTTAACATTGTTACTGTTTATTACTGTAAAGCAGCTTCGAAACAATCTGTATTGTGTAAAATGCTGTATATAAAGGTGCCTTGGCTTGACTAGATTAAGAAAGTTGTGCATTTTCATTGTTATTGGCATGTTTAAGTTTCCTCGTTGTTTCCTTACATTCCTCTGGGAGAAACGAGAAGTTTGTCTTCCCATCGCTGGGTTTAGATGCCACAGTGACTGCAGACGGATGTTTATCTTGCGTTGCACTTCTGAATGCATTCATAACATAATGACAGGAAATTAAAGCTCATTTTGGAGTCCTCTCTTGAAAATAACATCTGTCAGGACAGGTGGACAGCTGCTCGCTACCCTCACATCGAGCAGGAACTCTTTGTTTAATGTGCACCAAGTTAGTTGGCGTTTTGATGGGTTATTTGCATTGCTTTAGCGTGTCAGATATGGAAACGTGTTTCAGTGTACTGTAATACCAATCTGATTGAATAGGACAGGGTTGTGAGACAACAAACATATGAATCTTAGCTGTGCATCTAATCCGTCGGATAGGAAAATAATATCTTGAGACGTGGCAATCAGACCCAAAGTATGCCAAGACAACGGTTTATCGCTGTTATCGACCTCATTGTGTGATATTACAAGGATATTTCATGTTTAACCAGAAGAGATGAGATGGACTCCAAATTAAATGGATTAGTAGAGGCCATCTGCTCTTCATGTTTACTGGCAACTCATTTAACATCTAATGGAGCCCATCAAAAATGGCCTTTCCTAAGGCAATAGTCGCTATTATTAATGCTTATAGTGATTTATAGAAACCATTGATGTGGAGTATGAAACTTCATCAAATACGTTTATACGCCAAACATGAATGATTCCTCAAAATCTTAAAATAGGCAGTCCACAAACTCAAATCATATCTACAGACCAGAATATCACAGAAACTTTTGGTTTGTGTGCATTGGAGAAGATTTTTATTAGTGGTCGACCGATATATCGGCCGATATTTGGCATTTTAAAAATATCGCATCGGCCGATAACTTTTCCTGTTTGGCCAATGCTTTCGAGGCTTTTATTTTGACGGCGCTGAGAGCGGCAGCACCTGAGCACACAGTGCTCACGTTCTCCATCTTGTTCACTGTCGTCGTTAACAGTTCTGTCTAATACGGTCAGAAATATGTCTAATAATCAGATAAAACGGTTAAACAAACAAGTGTGCTGTATGTAAAATTAGTGTTACCTTAGCTTTATTTGAAAAAATATGATTCCCAATGCACACAAACTTCCCAGAATACTGATTGCCCTGTTGGTTACAGTGTTTACTTCCTTTTTTTTAATTATATTTTTTAATTATATTTTTATTAAATACTTTGTCATCTAAAGTGTAAGTATGTTTTTTTAACACATTTATTTTTTAATCCATTTTCAAATTTTCAAATTTCTTAAAATTAATTAAAATAAATAAAAAATTAATCGCTTTTTATTCTCAGCCATCGCCCACCTGGCTTTTGCAGTAATCCATCGGCATCGGCTGTAAAAAACCAATACGTTCCCCGACCACTAATTATTATTATTATAATTATTTACATTATTTTTTTGATTGCATATCATGGATCTTTTAGCCATGCAAATTGGTGCTTGGTTTGTAATCAGTCACCCGTCTGGTTCATTCCCTCTTATACTTGTTAATGACCAACACTTGTGACTGGCATCATCAGGGCAGATCTCTGCCAGCTGCTGGTTGATACCACAACAGGCCTGTTTGTTTATTCGAACCGCATTTGTGTAACTGTTGTCATTTGGCGGAGATGCGAGTATCACAACAATGAATGTTTTTTTGTTGGTTTTGGATTGTGGAAAATGTAATCTTTTTTTAAAAACTGAGTGTTTTATCAGCTCTCAAACATGTTGTTGGGTTATTCTGTGTCAAATCAACCAAATTTCAAAAAATTCCCCGGCTCAAATTTTTGATTTTGTAAAAAATACTAACATAAATAATGAAGAAAGCCAAAACATTAAATCTCATGGATGTATGTTTACGAAATAATTCACTATTGTGTAGAGGGTGGTCAAAATAAAAATGTTCACCTGAGATTTGGAGCCACAATACAGGAGGGTAAAATGGCTTTAGAAAGATGGCAGCATCATTATATTATTATTTTACACAGTGATTGCTTGGTCTATTAGTGAAATCTGTTGACTTGGCAAGCTTTGTTGTTGTATATTACAGTTCAAACACAGAAAAAACAAAAAAAGCACTTTTCAAATTTTTTCCCAAAGGTTTGCATGGTTGTAACTCAAGAAGTATTAAAGATATCTGAATATCCTTTAAGATTCTGGTTCTTAACAAACTTTTCTTTTGGTATGTTTATTTTTAAGGTCATATATGGTCCAATTCCAGAGATGTGGGAATCTCAATGTGGCTCCATGAGCAAATTGTTGAATTTTACCCATTGTAAGTGGTCAAAAACCAAATGCAAATCACTTTGCATACAGATGGCACTTATTGTGTATAAATTAAAGATGAATGTCTGAAGAACAAATAATGTTGAAGCTAGAAATATATCTTGTTTTCCTATATCAAATTTATTTTAGACGTCCTATTGGTTACTAGTAGTCCACTGCTGCCTTCACATTGGAAATTGAATAAGGTTAAACTTTGAATGTCACTATTGTGCTTACAAGTTACTCTTGTTGTGCGTCTTTATCTCATTTAGATGTGTTTGGCTCATGATTTGAATGATAGGACGCTGTGGATACATTTATTTTATTTGCAAGGCAGGTTGTGTAACACCCTCTTTAACCTCTGGCTGTATCCTGTGTCCTGATCTTTGGCTTGAACACTTGACATTGTTCTTCGCTATAAGGACATGAATACACATATGAAATCTGAGCAGGTATATATCCATCATTCACTCGTCAGTGTGCACGCGTGTACACCCCGACACCATCTCCTCTTGCAGCTGGGTGAAGGAGACGCCCTGATTGAGTTTCTTCTAGATGTTCTTGTGTTGCACGCTGTCGTGCGTTTCTGCGCAGGTATCAGCGGAGATGATTTACTGGTGCTGCTAATTTTGGCATTGTCATTGACGTCGCTTTACCCTTTTGTCTGTTATTGTGTATGGATTCAGTCCCACAATGCATCTCTGAGTGTGGTTACAAATGATTAAGATTAAGAAATTAATGCTGTTATTCATCAAGGATGCATTATATTGATCAAAAATGGCAGTAAAGACATTTATAATGTTACAAAAGATTTTAAACTTCAAATGCTGTTCTTTTGAACTTTGTTCATCAAAGAATTCTGAGAAATAAAATGTATCACGGTTTCCACAAACATATGAGCTGTTTTTAACTGATAACCAGAAATGTTTCTCGAGCAGCAGATCAGCATATTAGAATGATTTCTGAAGGATCATGTGACACTGAAGACTGGAGCAATGATGCTGAAAATTCAGCTTTGATCACAGAAATAAATGACATTTTACGAAATATTACAATAGAAAGCAGTTATTTTAAATTGTAAAAAAAATATTTGACAATTTTACTGTTTTTGCTGTATTTTTGATCAAATGAATAATAAATGCAGATTTTCTTTCTTTCTTCTAACTTAAACATGTTTTTAGAATGAAATCTACAGCAGAAAGTTGGTGGATCTGCATGCTGCAAAGATATTTTTTTAAAGCATGACCAGAGGTGAATGTGTGAGCATGCGTTTTCCAGCCGCGTATAATCACGTTACAGGCCCAATGTAAGCATGTTATATTTTGCAGATGAAATATAAGTTGGTTATCTCCTCGTTCTGTCACTCATCCCATTCTGTTTCTGCCATCATGGCTTTACTGCAACGTCTATATGAGAGTTTTTGGCAGTAAATGAAGCTGAAGTGGGTAACTTTTGCACTATAAGCACCCAGTTAAATTGCACAAATAATGTGTTCCCCCCCTTTCATTGTTTAACATACTGAATTCATTTCAGTGGTGTCATAAATTGACATGTCGTCAGGCCACTCAGACAAACAGAGCGAAGTTATGAAAGCGCCACAGTGTTTCATTATCCAAGGAAGTATTTGAACATTGAACAAATTACATCACAAATCCATTTTGTTGTCAGAGATGTTGGCGTTTCTCAGCCACACGAGTGACGTCTTGCAGTATTCATGCATCAGGGACCGTAGTGGAAGAAACAGCTCAATTGACGTGTACTGTAGCCTACTGCTTTTCAAACACTTCTTTGTAGGCTCAATGGGGTGTCATACAGCCTGTTTCCTTATTTTTTCCAGCATGTATATTTATGTGCCCACATGTGTCAGGGATGTGCATTTGTGGTCGGTTTAACTGCTGTAATCCAATCACCAGCCATATGCCACATGTGATCTGGCGTTGGTTGATGAATGGATGGATGTTTTCTGACTGTGGAGGCCCATTATTAACACATTTCCTCCAGAGTGTGCTTTGTGTTAATGGATGCAGTTCTCTGGGATTGTTCTCTAGTCTCAAACTAGTCAAGAAGATTAAGAAGAACATGTTGTTAATGGGTTTTGAGCACAACATGGATGTAGAATTCAACTGATGTGCATCTGACTGACTTTTAGAGAATGTAGGGTTGGTACTAAATGCTTCATATTAGTTTTGCTGTTTGTGTGTTTTGTTTTCAATGTGAAGCTGCTTGTGCACTGAGGCCAGACTTATAAATGAGATCATCTGGTTTTTCTCTGGTGTTCATGCCAAAACATAAACCGACATGCATACTGAATGAACCGCAAGAGTGCTGGTAATCATATTTACATGCAAAGAGTAATTGGGCTAAAGGTCAAAACATTAAGTTCTTCTTAATCCGTTTACAAACTTTCACTGATAAAAGTATATGAATTAAGGTGTTTACATGTCTTACTGTTGTTATTTTGTCTATTATTGTAATGTTTCTTTGCCATAGTTCCCTACATAATTGTATTTTTGTTTTGTTTTTTCAAAAAAAATGTGATTTTTACAAAAAAAAATCTAATATTTATATTTTGTTTCATTATTATTTTCAGTAATTTTTTTAGTTAACAATAACAATGCTGATCCAAACACATATTTATTTGTTATGGATAATCTATTAAGTTTCATATGCATCAAGTTGGAAAACAAAGAGAAAATCTTCGACTTTAGATTATTAAAGGGGTCCTATTATGCCCTTTTATTAAACTTTTATTTGGTTTTTGGGGTGTACTAGAATAGGTTTTCATGTTTAATTGTTCCAAAAATGCATTATTTTTTATTTTTATTTTTTTTTTTTACATATTTTGCATTGTGCAGCACCTCTCTGCCCAGTCGGTTTAGAATGCTCTGTTTAGTTCCTTTTTCGACGAAGCCAATCCTGAAATATGCTACTAAAGCAGCTCTTCTTCTTCGACTTGTCTAGTGCAGCTCAATCGTGGGCAGGAATTATTTAAATGAGGGACATTGTGACTTCACAATATTTGGAATAAGCGCTTTGTAGTCGTTGTTTGTTGTAGTTCTTGAAATATGATTCCTGTGAATAAGAATATCTCTTTTTAGAGTGAACTTTGAACTTCGTAACCTTGCAGACCTTTTTATTCTCAAATAGCAACATTACATGCTAGATAAAGTTGAAAAAGCATAATAGGACCCCTTTAAATTAATAGATTACCAATAAATGGATATTAACATGGGCTATATTTTTATTAAAAACCCAATTTCCCAAAATATACCCAAAATATACCGGTATACTGGTAGTATCGCGATATAAATTCTTCAAAATACTTGCTGTATTTTTTTTATCGTCAGTACTGTAGTACCATAAGTAATGTTGTATGTGGTGCAGGTACACTATTTAAATCATTCATTTTATAGTAAATGTGTAGTGTACTGTATAGAATTCACACCTTATGTGCTGTTGTTTGCCTGACGCTTCAGTTCATTTTGCAATGAGATATTGTTATTCACGCTGCAGTTTATCAGGAGAAATGAATTGAAAATATTTGGGGTCAATGAGTGAGTCATTGAGTCCTTCATTCAACAGATTCATTCAAACAGTTTATTCAGAGACGAGGCAAGTGACTACTGTCTTTATGAATGGGTTACTGAATCATTGACTCAAAAACGTGGATTCATTCAGTAACAAAACACCGCTGTGTTGCTCGGAGACACAAAACAGTTCTGCTGTGGCTTTAATTGGAACCATTTTCATCAGCGAAATTGAGCAAAAACAGTCAATATTGTGTCTAAAATATAAGTCACTTAATTTTAACTTATTGAACTACACTGTAAAGAATTCCGTAAAACCAGCAGCTGTGGTTGCCGGAATTTTACCGTACAAAATACAGTAGCAACATTTTAGGTTTTATGGTTTTAACTTAAATTTACAGTTAAATACCGTAATTTAATTAACTGTTATAATGTTAATATACCAACCTATTGAAGTACTGAAATTTTTTTGCTTTGTTTTGTGCCTTTGTAATACACTAACCACCAAATGCAGGCGGTGATGAGAAAGTCACACGATGAACCAAAGCCCATCACAAGCAGCTTTTAAATAATAACATGTATAAAAGGTGCACAGTGTCATTCACACAAACACTAAACACCATCACGGTGACACACATGCTACTGAAATAATGCAATAATCATTAATTTAACAACATTAGATGTAAAACACACCCCTAATATACAAAACTGATAAGAAAAAACTAAGAAGAAACATAGTTATTTCAACAAAAAAACATTAAATTTGAAATGTAATGCAGGGAATTTTGGGAATGTCAATTTATGGTTATTCATTGTAAATTATACGGTCTTTTTCACTTATAAAAACGGTATACTACCGTAAAATTAATGTCCAATACATGTAATGTCCAATACAGTTTTTCACCGTATATAGTAGGAGAATTTACCGTTAACCATTTAACAAGTCTTTTACCGTTAAATTCATGGTAAATTTTTATAGTGTACTATTGTATAAAATCACATTGCAATCATGTTGAAACATTTTGGTCGTGCAATGTTGCGTGCCTAAATCATACATTTCTTGTTTTTATTACCGCAGTATGCATCTATAACTTTCTGTGTGTGCTGTTGCGCTCATTTGTTTTGATTTCTGCACGAGTCTCTCTCACACACTCACTCACTCACACATCAATACATTATCAGTCGCCGTAAGTGTGACATCAAAACAGACCAGCTCGGAAACGGCAGACTGACGGCCGGTCGCCGGTCGATCGGGGCATCTCTACTAAGATGGATTTAGTTTACACTGATTCCATTTGACTGGTAACAATAGCCACTCATTCTCATTAATAAAGTATCCAGAGGGAAATATGGTATCTTTTCATTTACATGTATGTATTAAGGACAATTTGGTTCATTCTGTAGATTTGAATGAATAATTAACACAATACTGCATGGTATCACAATACTATTTTGTATTGTGATACTTCAGGTGGTATAGTATTGCAAGACATTTTTATAGTATCGCGACAACCCTACTGCATTCTTAGCATTCTGTGGAGAACACTGAGACCAAAGCAAAAGTTGAGGTCTGAATGGAGAAGCGGTGATGCAGAATTAGCATCAGCATGCAGATGGCACCATGTGGGTCAGGACTGCCGACCCGTCTGGTCAGGGGTCGAGATATATGGTGACAGAGTACTGTGAGATGTTATGACCCACTTATCATCTGAAGTATGAGCTGCACACGCGGTTCAATGAAATGTAGGCTAAGACCAACATACGGCTTACATGCATTTAATCCTGAACAATTTATCACAGAGTGCTGCTTGTGGAGGGGAAAAATTATTTCATCGCTTAGATGAGTCTGCAGCATTTGACCCTTGTGCGGATAACAGTTCTTGTTCGTAAACAGTTTGAGTCAAAATCATCACGTCACACAAAACAGTCAAAATGATACCAGGTTGCTTTATAGGATTCATGAAAAATCCTATTTTTCCCTATGGAATTGAATTTGCATTGAAGTTTAATGTCCTTTCGAGTGGCTGAAAGCGTGGCTTAAAAATTCAAAAGGATCAACAAAACCATTTTTTTAATTATAGTTAAGGATGTTCATTTTAACCGGTTAACTGACGGTAAGAATTTTGACCGATTAATACAAACAGTTAAACGGTTTAAAAAGTCATTTAATTATTTATTTCAGTAATTTATCAAAATATTTAAAACGGTTTGCTGCATGGTTAAAATACGCTACGTGTATAAAAAATTTGTTTTTTAGGGGAAAAAAACCCTCGCGTATAAGTCGCATTTTATTATGTCCTTCAGAAATAGGCCTAATGCGGACGCGAAATGTTTACAAGCATTATAATAAACACTGTAAACATAGCTAGGCTATTTTAGTTCCCCTCACTCCACAACAAATCCTTTCAATTGACAGTATTTAGAAAAAAACAAGAATTAAAAATATAAGAAGCTATAGCAATATAAATGACAAGCCAAAACGAATTAATTTAGGCTAAAACGAAACTAAAACCAACATTGGTCTCTCATTCCACACAAAATCAAATGTTTCTATTTGAATGGCAAATTATTATTTATGTACTTCACTCGCCTTTCAATATCCACGTCAAACAAAATGTGACTGACTGACTGTATTTTATTATGATAATGAACAGGCTGCATTGTCAAGGTAGCAATGCTTAACTGTGCGTGCATGCGGCGCCGGCACGATCACTTGCATTTTTTTCCTTCTAACAGTGGAAGAAACTATTCCTTTTAGTCCTAAAGATAATCGGAATTATAAAAGGTTTGGCTTTATTTGTGTACATTCACTAGTAGTAGTAGTAGCAGCCTATTACGTACATTGTTCCTACTGAACAACAGTAATATATTCTGCCGCAATGCCTTCAAGTTAAACCAAACTTTTATTTTGGCGGGTTGCCGTGAATACCTTTACATTTCTGTGTGTATATAATATGAGGATAGTTTTACTCAAATGAAACGGTCAAATGCTCATGAAGTGACTCTCAGAGCAGTTCTGGAGATGTTGTTCATGTATTTATGTCCTCATTAGTGAGACGGCAGACGCTAATATCACCGGAAGCATCACGCGCGCTTCAGTACAAGTGGTAAACAAAACCGCACGTCTGCGCCACTCTTCATTAACAGAGACATGCAGAATTCATATTTAAATAGTCGTTTTGTGGCTTAATATTTACAAATACTAGTGGGAGTGTGCTCACTTGTGTGCGATTGTTGTGATGTGTTGGTGTGTGTGTGTGCGCGTGCATCGGGCGGAACTCCGCTGTGTGCGATACCGAGAGCACGACCATAACGTAGAGACCGAAATGACATGCCATCGTGGAAATAAGATAAATAACATAAGGCTATTTAGTTTGTTTAATAAAAGAACAAGTTATAGACCTGTTCTATCAGAAAGGTAACTTTAAATGACTTCTGTTGTGATCTGGCGCTATAGAGAAAATATAATTAAATAAAATTAACTTGACCTTCAAGGGGGGCGGGTATATTTGACTGTATACTGTAAAATGCTTTTTCAAAGGCAAAGATAAAACACTTTTTCAGTCTTTATACTTCAAAAGTGTCATGTATAATTTAATGTGTTGTGAAATTTACTTGCACTTTGAGTGAAAATGGTTTCTAAGTAAATCCTAGTCCAAATTTACCATCTTACTTTATGATAATCTTTTTAGTCTTTGACATCCAGATTCAACTTATTTCCCCAGTGGTTTGAGTCTGGTTGGTGAATGCCTGTTGACTCACAGTAGAGACGGTGAAAGTGAATCAGTCGTTATGCGCTATCTCGTTTCATTCAAATGCAGCTTGCCGTCTTGCGCCTCAGTTTTTGATTGTATTGAACGCTTTTCTCCAGTGGCTCCAGACAATTGGGACACTGACCCTGACGCTCCGGACCTGGGATCTGAGATGAAAGGTATTTCGAGCACATACCTCTGGCCTATTGTGGGAGAGGCATGCGGTCGCTTGTGGACTCTGTTCTATTCACTTTCTCTCGACTCAGCCATTTTCCTGTTCCTATTCTCACAGTTGCTGTGCGAGAAGTGTAGTTTGCACAGTTGGTAAGGCTAACTTGCGAACAGAAACATACGCGGGTTGGTTTCATGGGTAATATGTTCCTGTTCGTATGGCCTTAAGCGACTCAGCCATTCATTTTTGTTCTCTTGTTGTTTGGGAGAGTGAAACCGATATTTTTTTGAAACCGGGTCCCAGAGTGGATAAATCTGAAAACTTTCGTGTGGACAGCGAATCCGTATATTTTCTGAAACGATGACGTCATCAGCCCACGTCTCGCCCCTAGCCAGACACCGCTACGTCACGTAACAGCAACAAAAACATGAACAAACACTGAACGATTGTCTTTTTATTAACTAACATTAACACAGATTAATAAATGTATTGTTCCATGTTCGTTTGTATACCGTGCGCAAGGTTTATGCGCATAGTCCAAGTCGTCTCCGTTTTTAGTGTATCTCTGTGGCAGAATTACAGCGCCACATACTGGTCTGGCTGTATACTACATCGTTTTGTGTCAGTTTCGTGGTTTCGTGTGGACGCAGATATTTCTTGAGACGAGGGGAGAAAAAAAAGATCGGATAGGGAAAACTCTGGCTTCGTGTGGACGTAGCCTTAGTCAAAGTCTGTAATATTCTGGATTCTAGATCTTGATATTTATTAATTTTGTTTTGTGAAGTTTTTCTTCTTGGTCTTTAAAATTGGCCAAATTACATCACTTTATGCAGTCAATTTCTGTTTCATTTATTTCCTTGTAAATAACTTCATCTGTTTTCAGAGGAGGTTATGGACACTTATAATGTCTAAAAACACAAAGCATTTAAGCATTTTTATTTAAATATTTATTAATTTTGTTGTTAAATCTTTTTAATAATTGTATTTGTTTTAATTTATGTAACAATTTAATTTTTAATTTTAATTTAATGTCATATCTTGTAATATTGTAAGTTGTAGTTTTTTTTTTCATCAGTTTTTATCATTTTTTTTATCCCCAGGAATTGGACCAATGATCTTTACAAGAAACGGGCACATCTTTTATAAACATATTTTATTTTATCACTCCTACAGACAGAATTTTATAGAATAATATAAGCTTGAAACCTAAAGTTTGATCAGTGAAAAAAAAAGTATTTTTTGCCTGTCGTATCCCAAGAGCCCCGATATGCATCAAGGCCTCAAAAACAAGCTGACATCATTCTGTGTGTAATAATGAAAACTCATCAGCCGTTGTGTTGGTTGGAGTGGATTTGTATTTATTAGACTGGGCTTTCTTATTATGAACTCTTAAAATGCTGTTTTTATGGGTGAGGAGTTTCAATTATTGTGTCAAATGGAGCGTAACCTTGACAGATGTGTGGTAATGTGGTCACGATAATAAGGTTTGTGTTAGTTTGAGCCGCATGGGAGTTGATGCTGGATGGATTGATGCTCTAACCTCCTTCATCTGACCTTCTTTTGGCAAACAATATTAGAAATCAGATTCTTTCTTCATGCAATACACGTGGGCTAGATAACAATATTACAGCACGTTTAATGCAATGATCATGTCAAAATGAGCTTTGAAAACTGCTGTCAGTATTATGAATCATTAAAGCTCAATTTAATTAAAATGTTAAACACAATATAAATTGTAACATTTAGCTTAACATAATAGTTGAATTCAGTTGTTGTAAACAAGATTTTTATGTTTCATGTTAATCAAAGATGGTTTATTGGTATTAATGAAACGTTATTGTTATATATAATTTTACCACTCCTGATTTACAAACTTGTATAATGGCCCTGTTATTGCACATACATGATAATAATGTTATATTGATATGATAATATTATGTTTTGTCTATGAACCATGTTAACACTATAGTTTTTGGACATGCACATATTGGAAGTATATATGAAAATCTTTCAATGTCAATGGATCTCTTGTAATCTGAAACAATCACTGTGCCATGGTATTCCTGTAAGACTTTTTTCCAAGTGAAACAAAAGCTCAGTACATGCTTATACAGGAACAATAGACCTGTAAAATGAACATGCTGACATGACGTTCTGTGACTATTTTTAGGACTAAGCAATTTATTCTAAGAATGGCTTAATTACTTTTACATGCATCTCAAAAGGACAATCACAGAATCATGGGAATATACATTCCTGGGTAAAGAAACATAATTTGATGTTGATCATTTTTACCTGGAATAGTAAAACACAGGCTTTTTTTTTTTTTTGTTACTTTGCACATGGTTATGTAGGGATGTCATAGTAGACCATTGAGTCAGATGTTCAGAGTGTGTTTAGCTCATATTTTAGTATTAGAAGTTAACATCTAAAGCTAAACTAAAACTTTTGTTTGTCTATGTTTGGAAAAGCATACTACTCATACTATTTTTCAGTATGTAGTGTGCATAATCTGTGCAGTGCATGGAACACCTGGTTGATTTGATACATTTGCACAATGTACAGCCGAAAGTAACATCAGTTTTCTTTGACTTCTCTGATCAGACAGGTTTAGAAGCTTTATACTAAATTTCAAATGAACTGTTTTTATATCCAATGATGCTGACTGTGACAAGTTTGCAAGGTTCTTAATTGGCATCTGTGGTTCCATGAAGAACCTTTAACATAGACTCTTTCCATTGAACAAAATGCTAAGAAAGAAAAAAACTGAAAAGTTCTTTGGAGAACCACAAATTGTTCTTCTATGGCATCACTGCGAAAAATTCTGAAAATACCTAATTTGGTGTTTCCAGTCAAAAATAAACAGCCTTTTTTTCTTGTAGTAACTATTTTTCTTTCAATTATCCCCCCAAAATACACAAATTGTACCATGTGTCAGCAAAGTCAGTAATGTTTTTTTTTTTTTATCCAATTCAATGGTATTGACTAACATTTCATTATTGGTCACATGGTCAGGCAGCTTGATGTGTTTAGCTGTCAGTAAAACGTTTCAGTTCAGCGGGCTGGCGCCACTGAGATCGCTTGTAGGTCCGGTCATTCCACTCGTTTTTTTTCTTCTTTTTTTTTTATTTTTTAGCATTGGGCTTGTACTCAAAAGCGTTGTTTCCCTTGTCCTGTTTAACTAATGAAGCGCCATTTTAGACTGGAAGTAGGAGAAGTCACTTATCAAGCAGTTCTGTATTTAACCTTCTCTGTCAGCGGAGCAGCCAGTTTGTGTCTCTGCCACAGGTCAGAGCTCATAGGGATGCTATGAAAGACTGAGATGGTATATCGATACGCGTTGCTAAAATGCATAGTGCAATGACATTTTAGAGAATTTTAATGCGTTTCTCCAGCCCAATTTAGTTCTGCCCTCTTCCGGACTTATACTATCAGCTTCTCCTAGCCCCAGAAATGTCCTGCGGAGCCGAATATAATTGCTATGATCGATTTCATAAATACAAGCCCCTGTTTTGATAAGCCAGAGATTGTTTCATTCAGCGGTCATGTGCGTCTGCCACCTGATTTCTGCGAAACAACTGGTTTTCACACCTCGATTCCTTGTTTATTTTACTCGCCAGATATGTTCGCAATCCTTCTATTTTGACATTAAATGGTGTGAATGTCCCAGTTCTCTGTGCTTTGATATGACAGACTAAGATTTCTACCTCCTCCTTATTGTAGGATTAGATCAGGATGAACTACTAGATCTAATATCTTGACACAATAGGGCACTGCAAAATTGGCTCGCCCCCGCTTAAATTCAAATTTGTACTTAAAATATGATCAAAAGTGTAGAATTATATTCGCAATTTAAAATGCCAATAATTTCAGTTAGGGCCTCGAAGAAAAGCCTTTTGACGCTTTTCTTCATAGAGGCCCAAAGGAGGGCACTTGGAGCAAAATAGTTACTAATGCAGTTTATTCAAAAGAATAAGCATACAACTTGATACTGTTTTTTTTTGCTATGAAAAAAATGCATAATGTTTAAAATAATGTTTATAAACCAATTATAATTAATTAAGCTGCTTAAACAACTATAAACAAAACAGCATCATGTATGTATGCATAGTTTAATACAAATGGTGGAAAGCCAATCACACAGAGTACATTTCTCATTTAAAAACATGAGATGCAGTGGGATGGCGTCTCGGAAAAAAACCCCCCAAACCTGCCATAAAGTCTCTATTTGTTTTTTTTCAAAGTTAAACTTGCATTAATTTTACATGGCTTTCTAAACATGCAGCTCTCTTGTGTGAGATGCGAGTGCAACAGTGATAGATGTCCCTCTAGAAAATCACTCGCCGAATATGTGTTCTGTGTGAACGGCTTGGTTTCAGTTTTGATGTAAACAATACTTCTCCGCATTGATTTTCTCTTTTTCCACAATATTTTTAAATGAACAACACAGCAGTGCCACATCTAGTGGCTTCAACTGGACAGGCTAACAAAAACATTATAATGCAATGACACTTTCATCGTCATCGTATCGCGTGCGCCGCTGATAATGCTGCCTCCTAACGCACACCTAAAATTCGAATGCAACGTTTTTGCATTTATCGATTGTGGATTTTTATTTTAAATTCGATGAATATTCAAAATTCGAATTTTTTTTGACCGCCCTACTTGACAATAAACAATATTTTAGTCAAACAAGATCTTACAGGTTCCTAGGCCTATTTTTAGTGGTGCATGACACATGGGTAGTTAAGTAAAAGTTAAGTATAATAAAACAAAGGGCCATAACAGTGATTTTACCATGAAAACAAGGGTTTTTCTTAGGATAAGTTCAGAAAATGTAAATTATTTTTAATTATATCATTGTTTATTCACCCATATGTTGATCTAAAGCCATATTACCTTTTTTTAAATTATGAAATTTGTATATAGATAGATATAGATATATTATACAGTATATAGATAAGACGAGGCATTTGTGTCCGCATCAAATTAAATTTACTAAAGTGATTTTATATATGTAGAAAGCATTAAATGAAAGTAAAGTGTCTGCTTTAATGTTACAAATAATGTTTGTGAACATAAAATGTGAAAATATGGGTGAAATAATGTTCCATGATTATTCAGCGTATGTAAAATGCAAACATGTATGATAGTCATTATTTTTTACACTGGGAAAAAAATATGAAATTAAACAAGACACATTTTAATGTACAGAAAAAAAACAAAAAACAAATTTTAAGCTGTATTAAACTTTTTTTTTAGACTTTTCATGCTTGAAAACCCCTTTTTGTCTTTGAGGCATATCGTTTTGAATAATGTGTGACACTTGTTGGCATTTACAATGAGTGGAAGCGAGTGCTGTCAAGCTTAAAAAAAAGATGCAGAAGCCCCAGATCAGTCCATTTTGTGAACCGATCATTCAGGCCAGTTTTGTGAACTGGATCATACGATTCATTGAGAAGATCCAACTCAAACGAATGATTCATTCATGAACACATAAGGGTCTGGAACAAGATTAGGGTGAGTACATGATGACAGAATTAGATTTTTTGGGAGTTATTTTCTGACAACTTGTTATTGACAAATTATTATAAGCAATGCTTTCACTCAACATTGTGCCAACTTTTTCATGACATCACTGGACTCTTGTTTACAGGATATAAGTGATTTTGACAGGAAAGAGCTGTCACTCTTTGAAAGAGCCTTTTATCAAGCGTGTGAAAGAAATTGGCCTTTATTTCCTGTTGTGTTCTGCCATGCTGGTCACTCTATTGTTCTCGCATAACAAGTGCTTCGAGGACACGGGCACTTTTATTGTCACTCAAATTGCATTGGAAACCAACTGATGCGTTTTACATTCGTTTACCTGACACTGTTTGGTAACATTATCTTGTAGCACTTCCAGATTCTCAGGTGAACTCGAAAAGGACTTAATACGTTTTTGTAGATAATGTTGTCCGTCTCAGGCCAAGGTTGCACATTTACTGCAAGTGAAAATAAGGACAAACGGCTTCTGTTTATTTATTTATTTTGGTCTTTGGCCACTGTTATTGGCAGGAGATTGCAGATAGAATTTGAACTCTTCCTTCACAGCTTAAAGGGGTCATATGATGTTGCTAAAAAGAACATTATTTTGTGTATTTGGTGTAATGAAATGTTTATGCGGTTTAAGGTTAAAAAAACACCATTATTTTCTACATAATGTACATTAATATTGCTCCTCTATGCCCCGCCTTTCAGAAAAGCGTAAGTTTTTACAAAAGGCATTGGTTCACTGAAAACAAGAGACGGGTGTGCTGTGATTGGCCACCTATTCAGTGCGTTGTGATTGGCCGAATACCTCAAGCGTGTGACGGAAATGTTATGCCGCTCACCATACTGTGATGATGCCGTGTCCGGCCGGAGCGACGAGACAAAAACATTAAAATCCATTATAACATGCGTAAACATAAAACCATGTCTGCATTAGTAATCTGAGAAATTACAAACAACAAGCGCTACTCTACAATGCTCAAAACTCGTGGTTGAATCGTCAGTGGCAAATCCTTTAATATAAAAAACCTACTTACAGTCTGTGAGTCAAAACAGCCGGCATTATAGTCTACTCGGTACCAGGATACAGGAAAAAGGTCCTCCCATAAAAATGTGTTGCACACCTATGAATATTGGTTTGAAGGGTTCTGGAACAGTGTGTACATTACAACTTTAACACAATGATTCTCGTCATCGTCCTCTTTTGAAAGACAAAACAAAGTAGTTTCGCTTTCACAAACGAAACCCCAAACACAGCGGTTACCCAGGCGGGCTAGAGGAGGAGTGTCCGGAGGGCGTGCGGCAACCACATGTGACGACCCCATGCTGGACTCCGCTTGTCCACGGTGAAAGCCGTTCCGGCGATCCACAGCGTGAAGTTGAGGTATTTCCTCAGCAAATGTATGTCCTTTTTATTCCCAATTTGTACAGTGTCCCAACTTTTTTGGAATCGGGCTTGTAGTCCGTGTGAAATCAGTGGTTCAACTGTAAAAAGTTACGACAGTGCCGCGAATACTTTTTTGACGCAAAGAAAGAAAACAATAAAAAAATACGACTATTACACATTTTCAGGAGGTTGAGTTGAGTAATTAATGACAGAATTTTCATTTTTGGGTGAACTAACCCTTCAACTTGGTTTTGGCTACCTAAAACTAAGGAAATTTACTAGAGATGTCGTAATAATTGGGAATCTGATAAAAAGACAAACAAATTCATCCAAATGAAATTTCAAAATTCAACTGTATACAATTTTTTTTTTGTAAAGGAATTTAGCCCCAAACAAGCCACTGAACAGCAGTGCTCAATGTAATATGCACACATACAGTAGCATTGCAGACTTCCCTAATCAAATGCAGGTACAGAGAGTGTTCTCCATGGTGGGTTTGAACAAAACCAAAACTAGGAACAGTTTGGCTCGGGACAGAATGCTATCATCCATTGTGACGGTGAAGGCTGGCCATCAAAATGTACATCAAACACAAAACACCATTCATAAATTGAAATGTGTACACACACTCTCACTCACACACACACACACTCACTCACTCACACACACTCACACAAAGCTTGACATACACGCTCGGGGCAAATTCTGCAATGCGACTGTATGTGTGCAATATGTACATTGAGCACTGCTGTTCAGTTGGCCCGTTTGGGGCTAGATTTCTTTTTATTTCTGACACATATGCATTTTCGAAATGTATAAAAAATATTTTATTTCGATGAATTTGTCTTTTATAAGATTCACTAAATGTTATCTTTTCTTGTAATCCGTTGCTCCTTGGCAATGTCGAACAGGTTCACAGATCATCTGCTCCTACCATCCCTCCCCCTCTCCTCCGAGTAAAGTCCTCTCTGGAAGACTTGCTCCGAGCTCACGGTACGGATGTGCAATGAAACGGAAGCCACCTCCTGTGCCGTGGGGTGAAATGTAGCAGGGATGAGGCAGATGTATAATTCCCTCCACATTGTACCGGAACGGGATGAATTGAAAGGATTGTTATGCAACAGAGATGACCTCCGTTGCTTTGAAATATCAAGTTTATTATTGCCATTCTGCTACATGATGTCAGCACTTGAAATCCTGCGCAGTGGGCTTCGGATGGGTAGTAAATGTTTTTAAGATGTGGTTTTTCTGAAGCATCCACGTTTTTCTGGGTCATAAACATCCACATCTTTGAAGCCCCAGACACTCTTTGTCTGGGACGTAACCATATTTACAGTGCAGTAATTGCAACAAATGCCACATGTCACAAACATGGTTTCCTTTCATAAAATATTGTTTTATTGTGAGTGTGATAATCATTTATAAGATTTAAGTCCTGACAGGCAGATGGTGGCCTTTTAAATGTCTGCATGGGCGGGAAAGAAACAAACACAAATGAAAAACATTCTCACAGTTTTGATTGTCATTACACAGCAACCTGTAGTTTTGGCTTACCATTGGTCAGTGCTGCTGAATAATATAAACTAAAACTAGATTAATTCATAGTTGTGTTTGAAACATGGCTGGCTTATAGCTGGTACAAGCAGGTTTAGGTGGTTAACCACACTGTAAAATGCACTTTTTGGTTTTACAATGCCGTTGACCTACTAGCCAAGGGATCTAGTTGAGCTGGTAGACCCAAAAGTTGGAAAAATTAATTCAAGGTCATAGGGTTACTTCCCAATGAAAACAAGAACTGATAAAATATTTACCTTTTGAATGCATTGTATAGGTCACTTTGGGTAAAATTATGAGTGGGCCATATGACCAAAACTTTATATGAGTTATTTATTTAAAGATAGTAATATATATCAAATATAATTTTTCTGTAAATAAGGTTGCTATGACATCTACATTTTAGAGACCAGCACAATTCTCAATACCACAGCAGAATACTAGGGTAACGCATATTAGTAAAACAAATAAAAAAATAAATCCCTCAAAATTATTGAAAATAATTAATCTGTCAGTAATAAAAAAGCAAAGGACAAATACAATAGAATAAAAAGATACAAATCAAACAAACTGTGCGTTAAGTTATTTTTTTTAATGCAAGTCTAAAGTATTCAGTTAACAGCCTACTACAGAAATTGAGTAATCTAATGTCAAATAAAACAGCATAGTCTTCACTGTAAGAATTAAACTTCATTTGTTTCTTATTAAAGCTACAGAAGTCCTTCAGTCAAGAGCAGTGAGTGATTTCATTGTCTTTTGTTGTTTGATTAATATTAAGCACACAGTCGCAGCAGGAATATAGCTATTAAAAAGCTGCACGGATCCAATTTACTGTTACACACGTATTTTCATTATTACATAACCGACGAGGGTTTACGTGAATAATCACTAAGCGCTGCATCTTGGTACATTTTTGCGTGTATTTGACTGTTTAGACACGCACCTTGAGCTAAAAGATGACTTTACATGTCCGTGTTCTGTTTCGTCTCTGAGCGCATCCACAGAAATCCTCCTGAGGAACAGCACAAATTCTCTTTCGCGCTTTTACAAACATGAATAAATCGAATCAACTTTTATAAATCAAGCACGTCCCATTTTGCAAAACTCAAGTTACGTGATTTTACTAATTTGCACGTGAAATTTGACTTTTAGGGAGGAGCAAAAGTGCGCCGATGGAATGGGGCGCAATAATCGTTTTATCTCGATTTATTGTATTTTCATAATCGTTGGAGACCGGAATTGAAACAGTATTTAGATTAATTGCACAGCCCTAATGCAAGTTGAGTAATCAGATTACTTTTTTCAAGTAACTAGTAAAGTAGCGCATTAATTTTTAATTTACAAGAAAATTAGTTGCTTTTTCAAATAAGTAACGCCAGTTACTTGGTTTTCCCATTTATTGACTGGCAGCTCTCCTGTCCCCATGTAAAAAAAAGTAACGTAACCCATTATGTTCCACAAAAAGTAATTAGTTACTGTTTTAGTGGGTAACGCAATATTGTAATGCATTACTTTTATAAGTAACTTTACCCAACGCTGTGCGTTAATGTAAGTGTAAATTATTGATTGATTTGTCAACTAGTCCATTAGGCAACCCACCGACTTGTTGAATTTTGAAAACATGTAGTTTTGCACATCTCCGCTAAAGCCAAGCAGTAAATCATGTTCCAAAACTACTTTGCTAGTACCTTACACTGTTTATCTGGATTGTCCACTGTTGTCTTTTTGATTTTCATCCCACTCTGGTTGTGTCCCAAATAGTGAGCTCGATATGGACTTGCATTCTCGTGGCTTTGGCTCATCCGTTTTTGTATGTAATGTCGTTGAAGTTCAGCTCTACAACTAATTCACGCTGTAGGCCCATCACAGACCCAACAGCTCGTTTTAACCGACTCAATGTAGCATGTGATTTGAGGCCCGTAAGAATCAGCTTAAGAAAACCCATGTGAGAGTTCAGGGAGAGTCCGTTCCCATGCTGTGGACTGTTGTTATGCAAAAAACATCTTCAGTAAAATAATTAAAGTAAGTCTTTTATAAAAGGTTCTTAAATGAGTCCCCTTTGGGCTCAACAAATCTCAAGTCTGCAGCTTTCTTCAGCATAAATGTCATATTTATCTGTGGTGGCTTTTATTATATCTGCAGGGGAACTTTTTTCTCTGGCTGTGAAATGAAGTTGTGAAGGAGAAGATCCTCTGCGGTACCGTGCAGCCGTCTGAAGCGTTGAAAACATCTCCAGACTTCAATCAGAAGCCCTGCAGTGAGGCGATAAGGGAGAGGGGAATAGGAACGATGGGTTTATTTGGGTCCGTGTGGTTGGGCTCCAGCAGAGCTGCGATTAAGGACAAGCACAGTCCTCTTGTTCATTTTTCATCTGGTGACCGATCTTGTCTTGAGGGCTTGGAAGAAACATTCTCTCAGTGTAACTGAAGCTCCCTTTATGTCACTCTGAATTATATAAACATTTATGCCGTGAGATTTCTCGGAGCTTTGAACACAGAGTCTCTTTTATGAACAAAACAAGCACTGTAGAGTTGCACGCTGCTTCAGATGGTGCTGTCATGAATTAGATCCGTGGCTTAGCGGCGAGCAGGTGTGCTACACCGCCATAGATCTCATGTAGGTTTGAACATAGCTTGTGTTGAGTCTCAATTCGGTTTCCTCCTGAGTTGATCTCCCATATTGTATCTTTTTTTACATATTTCTCCACCTCTTCAAAAAGAAGTTTGGAGTTTAATGGTAGTACTTTTTTCATGACATTGCTGTATTTATTGCTCTATCTATTTAATATAAAAAATATAAAAAAAATAAGTGTCTGATAAATGACTAAATGTAAATGTAATCTATTTATCTATTGCTCTATCATGATCTTTTTATCAATTGCTCTGTCTATCTGTCGCTCTGTCATTCTGTCTGTCAGTCTTCCATTTTATCATCCCTTTGTTGCTCTATCTTTCGATCTATCCCTCTGTCGCTCTAACATTCAATCTACCTATCACTCTATCTGTCTCTAGCTTTCTATTTCTCTACCATTCTGTCTATCTCTATCATTTTGTTGCTCTTTCTGTCTATTTGTCACTCATGCTTGTTGCTGTATTGTTCTGTCGCTCTATTTCGCTGTCTGTTGCTCTATTGCTCTTTCATTCTGTTGCTCTATTTTTCTACCATTCTATATATCGCTCTATTTGTCACTCTATCATTCTATCTGTCATTCTGACTGTCACTCTATCTATTGCTCTATCATTGTATCACTCTATCTGTCGCTCTATTGTTGTGTCTATTGTTCTATCTCCCATTTTTTCTATCCCTAATCATGTAGCCAGTTCTCTTAGACTCCCATAATGCTTCTTTTTGTATTTGAGGTTCAGTGCTGTCTCGTTATATTATTAGCTAGGATGGATTTGTAAGGTCAGAGGTGACTTCACCACCAGGGCTCAGATGTCAGGTCGTATCAGCACTCAGTGGAAAACGGGAGTTTATTCAGTTCACCTCCCTTGAACACTTTTCTTCATTAGACCGTTTCACAGGAGGAGTGGAGGAAAGACATCAGCTCATATGATCAGCAGAGAAGCCTAATAATTACATCCAGAGAGGAAGTATTTTTATTGAGAACTGACACTGTCTGGGACTGTCTGTTTGTCCGAACAAATGCCAAACCTGTTTGAAAACAGCCATTATGGTTGCAATTCTGCTTGGAACCGCAGATGTTCAATGCACTATTAATGAAATGATGGCACACTGCATTTGGTCCATGTAACTAACATGCTTAATGAATCCTGCAGTTTGCAGAGTAATTTGGTCTCCGTTTGAACTACAGCTCTCATTTATTTTGCACGTCGGTGTGCATGCATTTCCACACATCTCGGGTTCAAACCCCGGTCGAAGAGGAGAACGCAGTATCACTCGTATCACGTCAGGTGCATTCATTTTTTAAAACCGCAAATGCATGTCACTTGATGAGTCGATTCACAGAGTGAAAGAGAAACTCATTCACAGGGCTTGTTTCTCACGCCTGAATGAGAATGTACTCTATCCATCGAGTCAAGTGGTGCATTGTGTAATTTACCAAAGAAATGCAAATATTGGGAACAGATGTACTGGGCTTTTCTCTTCTGCTGTCATTAGGAATGATCCCCTTCTGAAGGACCCACGGCGGTGAGACGGGCCCATAGTCTTTACAAGGGAAAAGCCATGTCACCCCGACACGTGACTCCTGCCGGATTCTTTAGCTCTTTTCTTTGCCACTACAAACTCTCAGGAAGGATAAATGGATTTTTTTAGTGCACTGAGCCTGAGGGAAGACTCACACAATGAAGGACACACACAGCGAGATTCTTTTCAGAAGAAAAAAGGGAACTTTTAAAAAGTATCAGCCACTCAATCCCTCTGTCTCGCTCTCCATGAGAATTCCAAGAGAATTTCCTCGAATGTTTCCACCCCGCCCCGTACGAGAGCTGGATGAGGGAATGGAAATGACTTGGACCATGTTCTGTTGCATTTCTTTTTATGGGGCATTTCAGTGAGTTCCTTTCCACTCCTTTTAATAAGGGTTTTATTCACTGTAGGAGAATATATTAACCCTAGCTGATGTTTGGTGGGTTTTTGTCATATTATTGGTCTCTCAGTTCAAACTACAGCAGTAGTTTTGATAAATCCCATGTGTGTCCATAAAATTGAGAAACACATTTTCAAGACAAATTGTCTCCTCGTAGCATCGTACTACACTGAAACCAAAGATTGTAGATCTAATTTTATATTATATATTATTACATTTAAATGATAATAATAATATAGTATTATTATTATTATTAATAATAATAAATTAGCAAAAAATAGAAGTTATTTATACATAAAAAACAAGATTAATAATAATTATAATTTAGGAGTAGTAATAATAGTAATAATAAATGTTGGTTTGCAGTTTACATTTGAAATACTACTACTTTACTAAATACTACTACTTTTACAATATTATTGTTATTATTATTGTTTTTCTTGCCTTTTACATTTTGCAAAATGTAGATAATTGTCATTATTATATAAAAGTATATTAATTATTATTATACTTGTGAGCTACTAAAATAATAATAATAAGTATTAGCAGTAGTATTAATTAGTTAAGTCTACATTTTGCAAAACTACTTCTTTTAATACTACTACTAATAAATTATTTATTTTATTAAAATGTTTTATTGAATTGTGTTGCACTTTGCTAATTTTCTTTTTTCCAATCATTATCTCACTCTAGGGGTGTGCCAAACCATACCGTCCATGATAATACCGGTATACATTTTTACATGATTAAAAAAAGTGTCATATCGTGATATCAATGATATAGCGATGTGATGACGTATGGCGGATATACATTCCCTAGCACATCAAAGTATCGCGAAAGCGGTTCTAGAGCATGATTAGAGTGCACACCCTTACCGTCATAAATAGGCGAGGTGCATATCTTTAGCAAAGCGGCGTGGAGAGCCGCTTCTGGGACGTGCCGCGGCGCCGCTGGTGTAAACACAAGCATTGACTAGAGTGGCCTCATCGGAGCCGCAACGTGCCGCAGACGCATGCAGTGTAAATTTTTGTATTTTGACGTCATACACCGATCGGTCTGCTTCAAGTCAAACACACAGCTGCTGCTGCCACATTATGACAATAGATTTACACTTTGAATTAGTTAGTCTGTCATCGATGAATGTAGCTCATTGGAAAAGGATGGAAAATGCCCTTAATTTTGTTTGCACTAATAAATGCTGCTGCCTGCCAGCTGTTGTTCCATGTTTTTTTTTTTCTATATCATAAATATCGTTTGGCAAATATTCTTGAAATATCGTGATATCATTTTGAGGCTATATCACCCACCTCTACTCCCTTTTTTTCATTTAGTTTGTCTGTCCTTCGGGATGCTTCTTGGCATTAGTTTGAGTACTGGTCAGTGCGGCTGTGTTGGCTTTGTCTGGTCATTTCCACGTGATTTGGATTCATCTGCCGCACGTCTTGTCAGAACCGGCCCAAGTCTCATGGCTGATGCCCACAGAACAGCTGTTTCCAATGGCACTTTCAGAAGAGCTTTCAAAGTGACTCTTACAAAAAAAAAAAAAGAGAGACGGCAGCTGCTTGACTGAGGCGAACAGTCAGATTCTCATGGAGTTTTATCGAAACCATCTCCCCGCTGGGTCCGTCAGGTCTTTGGAGAATAAGTTAGCGGTTTTTGGTTAATCAAATTTCTGTTGTCGGAGTTTCTCTTTTAATTAGTGGAAGTTCCTGCTGGGATGTGACAGATGTTCAAAGCTGCCACCATTTCCTCTTTGTCGTTGTTTATTCATTCTGTCGGTTGTGTTTGGTACCCAGCTGTTCGACAGGCCGCTATGAACCCTCACCTCCAGATGTGAATGCAGAAATCGTCATGGCATCACACCAATTTAACCACCATTAAGACTAGAAATGTACTTTTCGGTTATTTGATTGTGAGTACTTAAACTGATATATCAGCTGAGTACTTGAGATGGAGTGAGTTGAATTTGTGCCATTTTTTTTGTTAAAAAATAGACACCACTAAATAATACAAAGACCGTAAATGGACAGTTTCCTTGTACCGTATGCAACAACAAACATACAGTCTGACCAGCCTGATTCACAAACAAATGTGTCTTGTGAACTGATTCTTTTAAAATAAACTTAAACTTAATAACTACACCACAGAATAATACAAAGGCGGTAAATAGACAATTTCTCTGCATTATTCTGTATGCAACAAACCTACAGCTTGACCAGTCTAGTCTGATTCATAAACAAATGACTCTTGTGAGCCAATTCTTTTAAATTAGTCTCAAACTTAAACTTGAGCATATATTGTTTTGTTTTGCAAAATAACCAATAACTATAACACAGAAAAATACAAAGACCGTAACTATAGAATGTTCTTACGCTGCATGCAACATCAAACATACAGCACGACAAATGCAGTCTGATTCACAAACAAGTGACTCTTATGAACCAGTTCTTTTAAATGTGTATCAGATTCAGTTGTAAGTGTATGTTGGTTCTTTTGGTTCTTTTTGCAAAAAAATTAATAACCACACCACAAAATAATACAAAGTCAGTAAATAAACAGTTTCCTTGCTCTGTATTCAGCAACAAACATACAGCACGACCAACGTAGCCTTGTAAGAACTGATTCTTTGAAATTAATCTCAGACTTAAACATAAGCATATTTTATCACATTTGTTGCATATTTTTTTCTGGACTTCGATCTCTAGTAATCTATGTTCATGTGAAATGTTAATGTGTTTTGATGATCAATCATTGCTGTCACTTCTCCAGTTTCAGTGAACTGATTCCCCTGCCTAATGGTGACATCACAGTCTCTTTCATGGCTTTTCCTGCTTCTGGGCAAAAGCAACAAAACATCCCTCTGTGCTTTTAGCTCTTTCCTCATCTCTCAGTTTGTCGGTTTTTGTTGTAGACAGGTAATGGAGCTGATGGCGAGTGTTTTCCTTCCTCTTGTACCCGTGCCCACACCCCGTCACAGTGCCCGTCAGCTGCCAGCGCTGCTCTTAGAACACAAAATCTATAGAAATCACCTCCCGATCTGTTCATTTATTTTTCATGGGCTAATTTTAGACCCAGGAGTGTCACGCTCCAGCTCCGCTGCAGAGCTCAGAGTGAGCCGGAGAAATCACAGTCCCAATCACATAGCCCTTCGTATCTTATCTAGAATGGTTTATCTAGATTTTTAGCTGCAGTATTTTTAGTAGTGCTGCTTTAATGTGGATAAGCTCAGAGATACAACTTTTCAGAGTGCTACTGTTAACACACCAGACCTGTGAGAAGACTTTGAGAAGGTTGTGTGTCTAAATACATTTATCTAAAGCAGCTTTAATGCAACATTATATAACCGATTAATCATCATTAAAGATATATTTCAAGTTGTGAAATGACTTTGCATTGCCTTAGGACACATTAAAATGCATCTTTATGTCTCCATTTTTGTTAGGATTAATAGTTTTGTGCACTAAAAGATTACAGATATTTACATTCATGTATTTGGCAGGTGCTTTTATCCAAAGCAAATTACAGTGCATTCAAGAAAGACATGCATACGTGCATTTAATCAGTTCATGCATTCCCATATTTATTTGAGTATCTGTCAGCTGGTCTATGTAGATGCATAAATGAGTGTTGCATTTTTAAATGGCATGTTGAACTAGAAACGGACTTCATTAAATTAATAGTTCACGCAAAAATGACAATTTGCTGAAAATGTGCTCACCCTCAGGCCATCCATGATGTAGTTGAGTTTGTTTCTTCATCAGATTTAGAGAAATGTAGCATTCCATCACTTGCTCACCAATGGATGCTCTGCAGTGAATGGGTGCCGTCAGAATGAGAGTTCAAACAGCTGATTAAAAACATTACAATAATCCACACAACTCCAGTCCATCAATTAACATCTTGAGAAGTGAAAAGCTGCATGTGTGTAAGAAACAAATACATCAAGACGTTTTTAACTTCAAACCACCACTTCGGGAAAAAAATATGACTCCATAATAACACTTCCTTCAGTGAAAAGTCTGAATCAGGAGAGAAATCTGCACAGATCAAACACTGTTTACAAGCCAAAACAGTCCAAAACGGCTCTAAACAAATATGTGGGTGGAATTTGATGTGAGAGACAACAGGAGAACTTTTTCACTAGAGGAAGCATTATTATGGATTATGCACTTTTGGCCAGAAGCAAAAGTTAAAATGTTTTAATAATGGATTTGTTTCTTACAAACATGTTTTGGCCTCCCCAGGACATTAATTGATAGACTGGAGTGGTGTGGATTATTGTGATGTTTTTATCAGCTGTTTGGACTCTCATTCTGATGGCACCCATTCACGTGATTTAATGCTACATTTCTCCAAATTTGATGAAGAAACAAACTCATCCACATCTTGGATTGCCTGAGGGTGAGCACATTTTCAGCAAATTTTCATTTTTGGGTGAACTGTTCCTTTTAAGACCAACCAGTTGAATTTACATTTGCATGTTTGCGTTTGTCAGATGATTTCATAGATGCCTTTAGCCAGTTGTTTTTCACATAACCATCAGTTTGGGATTATTGCATGGTCGATATGAATCGAACGTGAGAGATTTATCCCATCAGGTCGGTTTAAACAGCAGTTAAACCTTCACCCTCGGTCTCCTGACATCCGTTGGTGTATGAGTTTTGGTTGCGTGGCTCAGTTTGGTTCTGTGGTGCCAGCAGTCTGCTAACTGTCTGCTGTGACTAAACAAAGCCTGCCAGAGCTGGAGCGTCATCTCTTTGTGTCATGGTGAAAACGCTCGACAGGTTCTGCTCTTCTCATTGAATATCCTGTTTCATAAATTCACAATACCAAGGTAAAATGGGTTGCAGACAACATATCTCGGTGCAATCCAGTGATGTATTTAATTTTTCAGCTTTTAAAAGCAAATTAGACACATGCTGTCCGTGGGGACGGCTGGATCAAGCTGGGGTTGCCTAGCAATCGAGTCAGTCGTGTGTTGTTTGTTCCCTCTCCGTAGCACTAGTGAGGGTTGATGGGAGCGACTGAGTGTTTACAGTTGACAGCTGACATCAGATGGAGGGACGACATGATTGAGAGCGAAACCATCAACGAATAGGCCTCCTGAGCATGCTGGATGCCCAAAACACTCACCAGCTGCTGTGGGACGTCCTCTCAGGTCACTGTAAGCAAATCTGTCTGAAGAATTGGTCTCAATGGATTCTTGAATAATATGAGAAATTAATTTCATTCTATTTTACAGGCATATGATCTTTGTGTAGATATTATATTAAACGTACAGCAATGCTCATCTAAACAACATCTTTATTTCAGATGTGAATAATGGTTCATGTATTAAAACTGATCCGGGTTGGTTAGTTAGTTATTTTATTTGTTTAGTGTTTTTTTTTTTTATTAATTTTTTTAAGTAATTTAGTTAAGTAATTTAGTTAAGTAATTTAGTTAAGTAATTTAGTTAAGTAATTTAGTTAAGTAATTTAGTTAAGTAATTTAGTTAAGTTGTTTAGATAGTTGTTTGGGGTGATTTAGTTGTTTGTAAAGTTAGTTATTTTAGTCATTTAGTTGTTTTAGGTAGTTATCTGGGGTGATTTTAGTTTAGTTGTTTGTAAAGTTAGTTATTTTAGTCATTTAGTTGTTTTAGGTAGTTATTTGGGGTGATTTAGTTATTTAGTTGTTTGTAAAGTTAGTTATTTTAGCCATTTAGTTGTTTTAGGTAGTTATTTGGGGTGATTTAGTTATTTAGTTGTTTGTAAAGTTAGTTAGTTGTTTTAATCATTTAGTTGTTTGGGGTGATTTAGTTTAGTTGTTTGTAAAGTTAGTTAGTTGTTTTAGTCATTTAGTTGTTTTAGGTAGTTATTTGGGGTGATTTTAGTTATTTAGTTGTTTGTAAATTAGTTATTTTAATCAGTTTAGTTGTTTGTAAAGTTAGTTAGTTGTTTTAGTCATTTAGTTGTTTTAGGTAGTTATTTGGGGGGATTTTAGTTTAGTTGTTTGTAAAGTTAGTTAGTTGTTTTAGTCATTTAGTTGTTTTAGTTTAGTTGTTTGGGTGATTTAGTTTAGTTGTTTGTAAAGTTAGTTAGTTGTTTTAGTCATTTAGTTGTTTTAGGTAGTTATTTGGGGGGATTTTAGTTTAGTTGTTTGTAAAGTCAGTTAGTTGTTTTAATCATTTAGTTGTTTTAGGTAGTTATTTGGGGGGATTTTAGTTTAGTTGTTTGTAAAGTTAGTTAGTTGTTTTAGTCATTTAGTTGTTTTAGGTAGTTATTTGGGGTGATTTAGTTATTTAGTTGTTTGTAAAGTTAGTTATTTTAGTCATTTAGTTGTTTTAGGTAGTTATTTGGGGGGATTTTAGTTTAGTTGTTTGTAAAGTTAGTTAGTTGTTTTAGTCATTTAGTTGTTTTAGGTAGTTATTTGGGGGGATTTTAGTTTAGTTGTTTGTAAAGTTAGTTAGTTGTTTTAATCATTTAGTTGTTTTAGGTAGTTATTTGGGGTGATTTTAGTTATTTAGTTGTTTGTAAATTTAGTTAGTTATTTTAGTCATTTAGTTGTTTTAGTTTAGTTGTTTGGGGTGATTTAGTTTAGTTGTTTGTAAAGTTAGTTAGTTGTTTTAGTCATTTAGTTGTTTTAGGTAGTTATTTGGGGTGATTTTAGTTATTTAGTTGTTTGTAAATTTAGTTAGTTATTTTAATCATTTAGTTGTTTTAGGTAGTTATTTGGGGTGATTTTAGTTATTTAGTTGTTTGTAAATTAGTTATTTTAATCAGTTTAGTTGTTTGTAAAGTTAGTTAGTTGTTTTAGTCATTTAGTTGTTTTAGGTAGTTATTTGGGGTGATTTTAGTTATTTAGTTGTTTGTAAAGTTAGTTAGTTATTTTAGTCATTTAGTTGTTTTAGGTAGTTATTTGGGGGGATTTTAGTTTAGTTGTTTGTAAAGTTAGTTAGTTGTTTTAGTCATTTAGTTGTTTTAGGTAGTTATTTGGGGGGATTTTAGTTTAGTTGTTTGTAAAGTTAGTTAGTTGTTTTAGTCATTTAGTTGTTTTAGGTAGTTATTTGGGGGGATTTTAGTTTAGTTGTTTGTAAAGTTAGTTAGTTGTTTTAGTCATTTAGTTGTTTTAGGTAGTTATTTGGGGTGATTTAGTTATTTAGTTGTTTGTAAAGTTAGTTATTTTAGCCATTTAGTTGTTTTAGGTAGTTATTTGGGGTGATTTAGTTATTTAGTTGTTTGTAAAGTTAGTTATTTTAGCCATTTAGTTGTTTTAGGTAGTTATTTGGGGTGATTTAGTTATTTAGTTGTTTGTAAAGTTAGTTAGTTATTTTAGTCATTTAGTTGTTTTAGGTAGTTATTTGGGGTGATTTTAGTTATTTAGTTGTTTGTAAATTTAGTTAGTTAGTTATTTTAGTCATTTAGTTGTTTTAGGTAGTTATTTGGGGTGATTTAGTTATTTTTTTCAGTAAATGACTTTAGTTTTTAGTCATGTAGTTTTGTTGTTAATTTCTTTTTATTAAGTCATTAGTTATTTACAAGTCATTTTAGTTTATATATATATATCTAGATATATATATTAGTATTTTACTTTAGTTGTTAATTTTTTTTTGTTATTTGGTTATTTTGCTGTTTGTTTTAGTTAGTCATTTAGTTTTGTTTAGTTAGTTTTAATTAGTTATTTAGGGCAATTTAATTATTTAGTTACATGTTTGTTAATTTATTTACTTAATTATTTTAGTCATTTAGTTAGTTCTTATTAGTTATTTTTTTAGTTATTTTAGTAAACTGTGAATTAGCTAAGTACTTAACTTGGTTGTTTTTTATTTAGTTATGTTTTTATAGTTGTTTACTTCGTTATTTAGTTGCTTTAGTTCATAGTTAAATGTAAAAAATCTTGTGTAATATAACTTGTGTTTGTTTGTGTGCCATGAAAATAGCCTTAGATGCTGACATGGCATTAAATAAATATATACTACTACTACTACTAGTTCATAGTTATTTTAGTCTTGAATTGATTTATTTAGTAATTTCTGTCACTTATTTTAGTCATTTAATTTAGTTATTTGTTTAGTTATTTTAGTTTAGTTTTTATGCATTCTTTTTGTTAAATTTGATGTGACAATATCAAAAAAATATTTTGCCTACCTCAGTGAACATTGCATGCTTAAGATTTTGGACGTTTTTCCATAGTATGTATTACTGGATTGAGCCCTGTTGTTCAGAGCTGAATTCACTGACTTGTTTTGCACGTATCCCTGCCAAACAAGTGGCCTTGTTGTGGTCAACTATGGACAAGTTGGCCGACAAATTGTTACCATGTTTCTAGTTAACCTGGCCTTGTTCTGTGCGTGGCTGCTGTTCAGTCAGTCTACTTCTACTCAGAAGCGTTTATGTGTATTTACACACTGACAGGTGTAAATGGCTTCACTGTTGTGGCCTTGATCAGCACACTTAAATGGTTATATTAGTTGATTTGAATTAAAGCATCAAAAGCAACATGGATGTTTCTCTTCCGCTGATAAAGCTACTGTAAGTGTGTTTGTTGTTGGAGAGCTGACGGGTGAAACGGCCGTGTGACTTTCTATGGTGTTGAACATACAGTATTTGAAGTGGCCCACATGAGGCACGTTCCTCTGAGGGGCCCCTACATGACATCTGTTCTCTGCCATTCATCACAATCACAGAAGCGTTTCGGTGTTTTTATTTCATTCACTAGGTCATTTTCATTATCCTATTTACACGCTCCCCTGCCGCCCACTAAAAACCTCCAGAACGCTCCTCTGAAACACAAAAACACTCCGTGTCCTGAGCAGGTGCGATGAGACAATGTGATAAATCCCAGCTAAGCAACAGTATGGATTGGTTTCTGTTTTGCTCATGTACTCAGTGGTATATCAAACATGTTCCCGTCGGTGCAGCAGCAGTATTTTTCTCTTTTAGTTTGAATTAAGTATTTTTACTAGAAACATGTTGGATTGCATCCGTTTAGGATACAGGGTTTCACTGTGGACTGGAGTTTGAGGACAGAGGACATGTTTAGAAAGGAATGCAAGCACACGTCTAACTGCATACTGCCCACTATGTACTGTGTACTGCCTTCTCTGTTTTAGAAAAAGATGTAAAACAGTATGCGATATGCATTGGTGAATGGGTACACAGTAGTGCACTTACATTGTTACTACATTTTTTGTGTAATTTGGTAGAAATCGATTAATATTGCCTTTTTATGGCCGATATGTGGAAATACAGATTTGGGATTGTTTATTTTTGATAAAGGTCAGATAACAAATAAGCAGTATTATTTATATTTATTATTTATTTACTATCTATAATTCTATCTGTCGTTCATTGGCCCTGTCCCAAATGGAACACTTCATGTGTACTTGCGGTCTTACGGACTTACAATGGCCGCCGCGTCTGTTAAGTCCACGAGAGCGTAGGGTGTCCCATTTGTCATTTTAGCGTTCATATGGGTGCTCACAAGCGACCCTTTTGCGGCCGTTATGCGCCCTCGATCTGCACTTCTGCTGAGCCCGCACTGGGGCGAGCTTCGCAGCAGACTTCTACCCAACAGTCAAAGCGGCATTACGTCACAAAAGTGCAGATTTGGGACAGGGTTCTCTCCCTCCTCTCCTCCCCAGTTTTTGTATCACTCCGCTTGTGCTAGCCGGGTCTATGTTTTTTATTGATTTTTATTATTCACTGAGCTAATCGTAGAGTACATTAGTTAATATAAGAAGAAACGTCTAGCTTCGCGGTCTCACTCTCTCTCATTTGGATGCACGTCTTGCCACATTGTTTCTCTTTTACAACCTCATTAATTCTCACTAATAACCTAACTGAAGCAGCACATGCCCTTTATACGAATTCTAAAAGTGACGTATGTTTAACTGTCAACTTGAGCTTTGAATCCATAGCGGAAGGAAGTAGTTCCGCACAAAAGAGGGTTTTATTAGGCACTCCGTTGTTTCTTGTTTAATTACACACATGTTTCGTCAAACTGTTGTATAAACGCAATATCACTCACGTACGAGAGCGATACCGGCTCTATATCAGCGGCTGTGATTGCCTCCGAGAGTGATATTGCTCATGTATACTGCATATTTTGGTGTATTTTTGCTGAACAGAGAACATTGCTAATTACTCACTGCTTCTGCTAGTGTATCCACACAAACACACTCGGCTCTGTGCGTATGAAGTGTGTGTGTGCGGCATCTGAAGTGTATATCACATATCAAAAGCCTCACTGTCATGTGAATTATGCCGCACTCTTTCAGGTCCGGAGGGAGTGTGTGTGGGTCTGGAGTGCCAATCACTAGTCCATCTTTCTTCCAAACATCCCCCAAATTTGAAGCGAAACCGGTGTGTTGTCCTGAACCCCCTCCACCCGGCGCAGCAGATCAAAGTGAAACCTCCTGGAAGGAAGGCCACACTTACACAAATGAATCCAGCGCAATTAAGCTCTGCCATTTCCTTCCACTCAAACGATCCTTTATTAGATTATTTCTAAGTTGAAGAGGAGGGGGTGGGAGTGTAGCTGAACATGAATATCCTGATGTTGAGGAGTGACCGGATTATTCCACATACATACACACACACACACACAGAGAGAGAGTGAGCGTCATTGTGAGCAGTAAAAGTAAAGCCAGCTGTGAGCTCACTGCACTGCTGAGCACAGAGCGTAACCAGCCAACCATCAACAAACACTCGACAGCAGCGCTGTAACTGCTGCAGGATCACTGATAGCTGCCAGACCCACTGCAACACATTCACAGCCATCCATCCATCCATGGATGTGGTGCGTTGAAAGAGGAAAATCATGTATCGACGATAGCCAGAAATATTGTCAAAAGCTTACATATTTTTATTATTAAGAAGTATATTAAGATATTTTGGATTTTGAAAAGCCTGTTGTCTTTTGTCGTTTATCTAAGGTGATTTTGGAAGTTTTTTTTAAACATTAGTTTCTTATTTAATTGGTTCCACATTGTTTGCTGATTTTTACTTTATTTAAACTTTGTGTCATTTATTTATTTTATTTGACATCAAGGTGCATGCCGTGCCTCCGAGCGTTCTTACTCGTTTTGCTAATAAACGTTCTACGGTTCTTATTTATTTGGTTATATATTATACATGTTTACTTATTTCCAGTTTTGTATACCTATTAAATTTTTATGTAAGTTATTTGTTATTTTATGTTAGGCATAGCCTGCCCTATAGCATGGTGTATTTTTATTTGTTTTGTTAAAAAAAGTTCTATATTTTATATATACGTTAAAGTGAGTGTTTTGTTGTTGCGTTCAAGCAATTGACGCGGAACTGCCGCTAATTCGATAATAAGCTATTTAAAAGCGAGGAAAAGAGGGAAAATTCAAACCAACTAAAACTAACAATTCCTTTACTCCGAATTGCCGCTATTTGAAAGTGAAAGTAAAATGTGCATGCCACTTTTATAAGCTATTTAAAAGCAAAGGAAAGTGAGGAAAAGAGGGAACGCCCCCGCGGTGATACCGGTATTACCGGTGTTGTCACACGTCGATTACCCGGTGGGAAAATTTCCTCACCGTCACAACCCTAGTAGGGGCGTGTTTGTTTTGGTGATTTCAAATGTCAACATTGGCTACCAGAAATCGCTTACCCCACCTTAAATCATCTGATAATCTGAAAATTGTCAGATATCAAACATTTTATTGGTAAGTCTCTCAGTAAAAAAGCAAACACTACAAACAGCAGGTGTATTGTACCAAACTCAGCTACGCCTCAGATGAACTGTCAGAATTCAAATTTCCCAAAGTTGAACGAATCTTCCAGAAGAAACTAGTATCCGGCAGTCACACTTCTCTCTGAGCGTTTGAATCAAAAACTGCTGCATTGATGGTTCCAGATGTTTGCTGTTGCCACCTACAGATTTGATGTTGAAATGCACAGATGCTGGAACATATGTAAAGTTGCCATGCAGAATGTTTGCCAGTGAGATAAAGTCTTTCATACGGAACAAATGCGGAGCTAAACATCTACATGGATTCCTCCAGCGCCAAAAGCATCTCTCGGCATCCTGAAGGTCACGTATCGAACCGCGCGAAGGAACAATGGAGGTTTTTTTAGTCTTTGTGTAGTTCTCCTTTATTTCCCAGTAAGGTTGAATGTCGCAGTCTAGCGTCGGCCCTTTACATATGCTAATGAGGCTGTTCTGCGCAGCGGTTGGTGGTTTTGTGAGCATTTTCGCTAACTCAGCCTCAGCCTAACTCAACCCTTTCTCCTCAACTTTCACCTCCTCCTTTCCTCGTTCTCGTTGTCTTCTCATGGGTTCCAGGCAGTTGTTTTGGATCAGTATTTCCAGAATGATGCATTTGAAGGCCTGCACTCAAGCAGTGGATGTGGGTTGTACAACAAGTGGATTTAGGAGCTGTTTTGGGGGAGTATTTTAGGTATGTTAAATGATCCTCAAACGAACTAAACTTGTTTGTCACTATTAAACTTGTCTGTTGGAGCCAACAGCAATGCTGAAGTCCTGATTTTGTGAAGCAAGGCTGTTTGTGGAGTTGCAATTTCATAGATGAAGTGCTTGTAGGCGTTTCTCGACTCGTATCATTTGTATTTCTATTGGCTGTTGTGTCACTGCTTATTTGCATAAAGCTGAGCTCAGTAAAAATCTCTGGCTACTTCATTGTTCATCAGTGACACAAGTTCACATATTTAACCATGAACTTGTAATATAATGTCTTTACATTTGTCTTAATGTATTTGTGATTAATCAGCTAGGGAAGTATGATAATATTATCTATTAGTCATAGTTTTAAGTAACTCACTAACTAGCTCACAAAATCTTCAGTCTCGAGATATTAATCCCAATTGCATTGTGAAGTAGGTAGGGAAATATTGTACTGAAATGTTGTATATTTTCCAAAGAAAATGTGACATGCAAGCAAGTTCTGCACAAGTAAGTGCCAATGTTGTAGGTTGATGTCTTCATTCATGTAATGATGCTTGACTTAGCAGTATTTTGGGGGTTTTTGTGAAGCGGTCTCAAAGCTTTTGCTCTCAGTAGACGTTATTTGACTGTGATGTGACAAAGTGCACTTCTTCTGACTTGAGATGCTGTAGAAGGGGTGAGAAAACACGTTCCGTCGTGACACTGTGATTGAATGCATCACATTAACACTCTCACAGCTCTGATGTCCTCTTCAGTAGGTCAGTGCCTCTCCAAACCCTGTGCTTAGACCACGCTTGTCACATTTTTTTTTAAAGCATCAGGCACAAATGCCATGGTTTTATGGAGAATCTGTTGACTTTGTTCTGTTAGGTGTAGTGAACTGTTTAGCAAGTTTTTAAACTATTTATAATTTTCAAAATGGCCTCTTGTGTTTCAATTAGGGCTGTCGCGGTGAAGGAATTGCCCTTGCGGTAATTTTGAGTGGCTCAATAGCGCGGTATGCGGTATTATCGGCATATATATATATAATCTGTGTGTGTATGTGTTACGATATAATGAGGTCATATTCAGAAACCAATGAAACAGAAACCAAATAGCGTTGAAACGGGAAGTGAAGTAAACAGAAGAGAATGACAAAATAACGGTCCACATAACAGAACATAAACCTGACAATAAGATCGTTAGGCTGTATGTATAACAGTTAGCCTAGCTGTAATCTGATTTTCTAATCTGACTGGACAAGAGACTTTCTATTGATATTTCCACCACGGGCTGTCAGGCAGTGCAGTTACGTGTCTGACCACAAGGTGGGAAGGGACTGTTCCTTGAGTGAATCTATAAACTGTCAGTCAACTACACGTTCAAAAACGCTGATTACTTAATTCAAAGAGAGAGGTAATGAAACACGCTGTTGAAATCATTGTGACTTTGAGAGCCGCTTTAGAAGGCTCAGCTGACCAATGCGTCGATGCTAAGACAGAGATTTGGCTTTTCCTGGACATACCCTATTCACAATATATATGACTCGCAAGTAATCGCACGCGCTCAGTCGATCTCTCTCTCATATACTGTTTAGGCTTGTTAAGTGCAAATCTACGGAGCCTCTGTACAAATCAGCATGGTACACATTGTTATCATTACTAACTTGTTTAATATTCAGTCCACATTCATGAAGTGTAAAACGAGAAGGACATATCCTTACGGAAAAAGAAAACAGGCAAAAATCGCGGTTGCTGCGGTTCTTGCATTCCGCAAGGGTTAGTTTGCTCGTCAATAGCGCGGTATTGCGATATTGCAGTTATCGCGACAGCCCTAGTTTCAATCAATATTTAATCTTTTTTTTACATGTTTTTATTTATTCATATTTTAATTTAAGAATTTTTTTCACTTAATTTATGAGAAATCAGTTTATCAGTAGCTAGAAACCAACATTTAGTCCCAATATAGCTACCCCCACCCTAAAAAAATATTTTATGTAATGCCATTATTTTTTCATTTTTATTTACTTTTTTAATAAGATAAACTTAACTTAATCTTTGGATTTAAATAATATTTTAAAAGTTTATTTTATGCTAATTTGTTTCACTTTTGTTAATTTTTGTTCTAATTTTTAAAAATGATTAACTATTTTTAATAAGATAAATTTCACTCAAAACTGATTTTTAAAATGTATTATAAATGTTTATTTGATGCCAATTTAATTAATTTTTATTTTATCATTTTTTTTACATTTGTGTTTATTTTTAATAAGATAATTTTGACGTAAAGTATTTTTTTTATTTTATGCTAATTTGATTTAATTTAATTTTTATGCTATGTTTAATTTCATTTTTTACATTATTGTTTATTTTTTAATACCATGAATATTTTAATGCAGTTTTTATTTAACTAGTTTTATTTAAAAAACATTTTTTTTTACTTTATTTGTTTGTTTGTGCTTTTAACTATATGAAAAATCTTGATAACAGTGTTGTAAAATTTGCTAAACCCAGCTCATGTAATATTTCTTTCGGGCTCTTGACAGTTTTCTGATGGATGAGCAGCACTTGTTTCACTGACCGTTTGCTGAAGAAGAGAAAAATGGACTTCAGAAGCTCTGTTTTGTGTAAAGTGCTTTCTCGCGCTCGTCATCAGGGCCGGCCGGCAGTGGGTTTGTGTGTCCAGTAATGGCTGGTATATTGTTGTGGTCTGCTGAGGCACATGGTCTCTGCCAGCCGCGCTGTACGAGAGCTTTTCCAGCACTGCCTCAGCAGATGGTTGATTTGGAAGAGGCTCACTGAGGAGCTGGAGCCATCAGATGTCTCCTTTAGAGTGGCCAAGAACTAACACGAGACGCTCCGACCCACCAGCTGTACAAGATCAAGAGACCCGCTCGCTACTTTCATACGGTTTTCTTGCCATGGGTGCTTCTGAAATCTATTTGGTTTGGAATTTGGTGTTTTTGGAAACATTTTCAATCATTTAGAGTCTTGTCATCTTAGAACATTTTCTCATTTCCTTGATCCATATTTTCTACCTTACGCACTACTTGTTCTGTAAAGGTATTGTCTTTTTTGAGTTTTACATTGTCTGCAGTGCAGAAACCAGAGCACCTGAGTAGCTGTTATTATAGTTACTTATAGATGATAGTAACCATCAAGATTTTCTTTTATCACTTTTTATAGACTTAAGGCGATATCCATCAACGATTTTTGTTATTTTATTTTATTTTTATATATTTTGATAATTTATTTATTTCACTGTAAAAAAAAAATATTTTCCGAAGTAATAAAAAGACTATAGCGGAGAAGTTTAATAAAAATATACATTGCAATCTTTAATTTGCATGTTAATTGTCAATCAACTGAAATCTTCTAGCAATTTATGAGTGAAACACCTATTTTTTTTCAGTGTATACACTTTGAGAGTTATTTCAGGGTAAGAAATAATGTTTATGATAATATTTATATAATTTAAAATGTATTAATGTATTGATTTATCTTTTATTTATACTTTTGGTTGTCACTTTGACGTTTTAATAATGTACGCGCTTTTTCATTTTTTGTGTTTTATAAGCATATTTCTATATCATTTATTTATTTGAGCTTTTATTTCTTAGTATTTCGTTCTTTAAGTACTATCAGCAGATTTTGAATGTCACTGTGGTTTTGATAACAAAAAAGAGTTTTTTTAATAATAATGTAAAGTGTAATTATTATTATGGTTGTTATTAATTTTTATATTTTGAATAATTACGTATTTACAGTATTTAGTTATTTAGTTTTTATGTAATAATATCAGAATCACAATAAGAGATTATTTGTAAAATCTGAAAGTAAGTAAAATAATAAATATTATAAATGATTAATATTAAAATATAAATTGATCAATGTCTTATAATAATTAGGTTTGTGAATTTCTATTTAGCAATTTTGCAGTCACAATTACAGTAGTGTTCAGGTTGTTTTTGTTTTATTTACTACTACACTAATTAATTAATTAAATATAATATAACTTATACCTTATTTTTTAGTTATTCACAGTTATTTCGCATGACGTTATTATTATTATGATTATTATTATATTATTAAGTATTCTTTTTTTATTTAGTTATTTTATTTTTGCCATTATACATAATCACAAAACTTTGGCCAAACTGTGAAGCCCTCCTGACTTATTTTTTTCTTTTAAATCAGTTTTAAATGCTATAAACAATTTTTCTAAAATCACAATGACCTTTTTTCCCACCCGCTTGTGTGGCTCTATTTGAAAGTAACCGTTTCTATTCACATTTTCCGTGTCTCTCTTTGTGGTGACTGAATGTGGTGCATCTCTGCTCTCCAGGCTGTTCTTTATTCTGCCTCTGATCGTCTGAAGCGTGTCGGTCTTGTCGCTCAAAATAAAAATGTCTCTTTCAGCCACCAACTGTTGATGATCGAAGGGTGTGATTCCTAAAAACCTGGCTATTAATCCCAGCGGATCTACGATGCAGGCCCCTCAAAGGGCCCGGCTGACGGAGGGGCCCGTCTTATTACAGAGGAGCTTATAGACTCATAACGTCCAGAGCAGCACGCTGGTGCTAATTTGAGTGTCAGCTTGTGGTGGACGCCTGAGTTATGAGCTGCAGATAAAAGGAAGGCCGCTGGAATAAACACACACCTGTAAGAATATAGCCCCGTCAGTAGGAGAGAATCTGTTCCCAGGACACTAATAATGACCCTCCGAGGATAAAACACACACGTTTACTTCATTTAATGTTTAATTCATTTAATCTTTTAAATAAATTAAATATTTCATGGTTTAATATTTGAAAACGATACATGAATATAATATCTTCCACATAAATATTAGTTTGTAATTTATTATTGTAATTTTAGTTGAACATTTCTAAAATACTCTAATTCTTTTTTTAAGCAATAATTTTCTCATTGTTTTTTAGCCCTTTCATATTTTTATTAGTAGTGGTAGTAGTAATAAGGATTATTATTCTTATTTAATAAAACTAAACTTTAAAATAATATTATTCCAAATATAAAATAATAACGATATAATTATTATTATTACAAATCAAAATGTAAAAATAATAAGAGGAATTAAGAATAGTGATTAATGCTGATGATGACAATGATTCTTATTATTAATATTAATAAGTATTATTATTAGTAGTACAAATAATATAATAATTATATATTATTATTATTAATACAATATGCTACGATTATTATTATTATTACTACTACTGTTGCTACATAATAAAAGCAATGTATTAAACATAGTAATATAATTATGATGGTGATGAATGATTCTGGTTATTGTTACTACTAATTACGTTTTAGTGCTAAAATATTTTAAATATTTCTAAATATACAATAATCCTACTACTAGATTTATTACTAATAAAACAATAAATTGATTTATTTATTGCCATATTGAGATCTAATCACAAAACTTTGTCAAAATTGTGCAGCTCTACAAATAAGCAGAGCAAACCAGGAATTTTGTGTTTTCTGCTCCTTCAAGGCTGTGACCTGCTCCGCATTATTAGAGATGCCAGGGTCTGGTTACAATCTCTCGTTTCTCGTTTGGACCACAAAGTGAGGAATTTAATAATCGCCATCCGAATCACCTCTAGGTTAAAACAACGGCTCGAGGTTTGATTGAAAGCAGAGAAGTATTCTGAAGTGTGAACTTGAGCGAGGTGTGTGAATTGCTTGTGTGTGTTGTTTTGTGTTCTCAGATAATAGACTGCGAGCTCTTTGTTTAACCTGAATGAGCACAACTAAACGTCGTTGGATAAAGGACGTATATGTTAGCTGAGTTTGAAAAGGAAAGTCTCTGAATAGGTTCATTACCTCATTTTGGCATTCGGCCATTCGTTATTTATGAAAGCCGTTTAGTGCGTAAGATGTCTGGTTATGGACTGTTATTTTAACTCGACTGCTTCTTGCCAGACACTTGTTATTGCAGACATTACTATTGGTTGCTATTATTGTCCAAATGCTAAGCATTAAACTTTGTAGTTTGTGCTATTGACATGAATGCTTATTGAAGAGAGCTTGCTATTGCTTACTTTTTTTTTTTTTGGATCTGACGGTCTATAATAAAGGGCTTTTTAGTCTTGATGAAGGCCGAAATGCATAATAAAGGCACTATAAAGGACTGCTTTTCTACAGCCGCACCTTTTTATTCCTGGATTTCTCCACTCCACAAGTGTTGCTGGTTTTAAGGTTTTTGCTTCTTCCTGGTTGGTTTTGTGAAGCTGTGATAAAATCTGACCAACTTGCAATAAATGAGAGATGGGAAAATTAGTTTTTGTTAATTGAAATGAAGCTAATATGTAATAAGATATAATATTTGATGAAACACTTAAAGGGGTCTATTATGCTTTTTCACTTTTTCAACTTTAATTAGTCTGTAATGTTGCTGTTTGAGCATAAAAAAGATCTGCAAAGTTACAAAGCTCAAAGTCCAATTCAAAAGGAGATATTTTATTTAACAGAAATCACTGTTCAAAAACTACAACGAACTCGTTTGGACTACAACGCATATTTTCCGGGATTTGTAATATCACAAATATCGACGAATGGGACGAGACCTGGTTGAGCTGCACTAGAGAAGGCAACGAGTGTCATCACTATGTCGGAGACACGCTAGCTTTCCCAAGGCAGACGAACTAGAGTGGTTACAATCATCCAGGTTTAAAACACGCTCAAATTGATTTTGCTTTTGATGCAATATTTACACTGAAGCTCGCAGCAGGCGGCTATGGTAAGGGGCATGACATTTCCCGACCAGGAGCCGAGTGGAGCCAATCACAACACACACTGGCCCAGCTAACCAATCACAACACACACCGGCCCAGCTAACCAAACACAACACACACTGGCCCAGCTAACCAATCAAAACACACACTGGCCCAGCTAACCAATCACGACACACTGGGCCAGCTAACCAATCACAGGACATTCTGGTCCAGCTAACCAATCACAGCACTCACTTGCCCAGCTAACCAATCACAGCGCACACCGGCCCAGCTAACCAATCACAGCACCGTTAACCAATCACAACACACAGCGGCCCAGCTAACCGATCACAGCACACAACACACACCGGCCCAGCTAACCAAACACAGCACACACTGGCCCAGCTAAACTATCACAGCACACACTGGCCCAGCTAACCTATCACAACTCACACTGGCCCAGCTAACCTATCACAACTCACACTGGCCCAGCTAACCATTCACAGCACACACCGGCCCAGCTAACCTATCACAGCACACACCGTCCCATCTAACCAATCACAGCACACACCGGCCAAGCTAACCAATCACAACACACACTGGCCCACCAAACCAATCACAGCCACAGCACACACTGGCCCAGCTAACCAATTATAGCACACACTGGCCCAGCTAACCAATAACAGCACACAGCACACACTGGCCCAGCTAACCAATCCCATCACACACCCCGGTTCCCAGGCTAACCAATCAGAAGGTGGACCTTCATTTGATACAGTAACTATTCGAGCCGTTCATGCCAGACTTGTGAGAGAGGTGTTGTAATAATGTAAAATTATGTTTTTTTTTTTAACAACCTAGTATGAGAGCCTGTTCTCGTACACCCCCAAACAACAAAATCAAGACTTTGTGAAAGAGCATAATAGGACCCCTATAAACATTTTTGCCTTGGCACCTGACTAAATAAAATGAGTTTTTAAGTTGAAATACTGTACATAAGTTGAAGTATACTACTGACTAAATTCAATTACAATTAAATAAATTAAATAGTAGCTCCAACACACACACATCTAATATATATAAACCAAAATAATAAAATATAGTAAAAGTTTACTTCAAAAAAAATATATTAAATAATAAAATAATAAAGATTTTTCAAATATGGACTAGGTTGTATAGTGTGTGTGTATCTATATAGCTACTAGTGCCTACTGTACAGATAGTAATATTGAAAATGTCCCCCCCCAGTGGACAGCTTTTGTACCTTTTATATAATAGTGTATATATCATATATAATATATATATATATATATAGATATATATATTATAATATTTTATATATATATATAAAGATTATATAATATATATATATATCTTATATAATATATATAGAATATATACACAGTGTTGTGAAAAAGTGTTGGCCCCCTTCCTGATTCTTTATTTTTTTTGCATGTTTGTCACACTTTAATGTTTCAGATCATCAAATAAATTTAAATATTAGTAAAAGATAATACAAGTAAACACAACATGCAGTTTTTTAAATTAAGGTTTTTATTATTAAGGTAAAACAAAATCCAAAACTACATGGCCCTGTGAAGAAGTGTTTGCCCCCCTGTTAAATTGTGGTTTATCACACCTGAGTTCAGTTTCTCTAGCCCCACCCAGGCCTGATTACTGCCACACCTGTTCGCATCAAGAAATCTTTAAATAGGACCTGCCTGACACAGTGAAGTAGACCAAAAGATCCTCAAAAGCAAGACATCATGCCGAGATCCAAAGAAAATCAGAAACAAATGAAAAAGAAAGTAATTGAGATCTATCAGTCTGGAAAAGGTATCCGCCATTTCCTAGGCTTTGGGACTCCAGCGAACCACAGTGAGAGCCGTTATTCACAAATGGCAAAAACATGGAACTGTGGAGAACCTTCCCAGGAGTGGCCGGCTGACCAAAATTACCCCAAGAGCACAGCGACGACTCATCCAAGAGTTCACAAAAGACCCCACAACAACATCCCAAGAACTGCAGGCCTCACTTGCCTCAAATAAGGTCAGTGTTCATGATTAAACAATAAGAAAGAGACTGGGCAAAAACGTCTGCATGGCAGAGTTCCAAGACGAAAACCGCTGTTGAGCAAAAAGAACATAAAGGCTCGTCTCTCATTTGCCAAAAATATCTTGATTATCAAGACTTTTGGGCAAATATTATGTGGACTGTTGAGACAAAAGTTGAACTTTTTGGAAGTGTGTGTCCCATTACATCTGGCGTAAAACCAACACAGAATTTCATAAAAAGAACATCCATACAAACAGTAAAATATGGTGGTGGTAGTGTGATGGTCTGGTGCTGTTTTGCTGCTTCAGGACCTGGAAGACTTGCTGTGCTAAATGGAACCATGAATTCTGCTGTTAACCAAAAAATCCTGAAGGAGAATGTCCGGCCATCTGTTCGTGACCTCAAGCTGAAGCGAACATGGGTTCTGCAGCAGGACAATGATCCAAAAAACACCAGCAAGTCCACCTCTGAATGGCTCTGAAGAAAAACAAAATGAGGACTTTGGAGTGGCCTAGTCAAAGTCCTCATCTGAATCCTATTGAGATGCTGTGGCTTGACCTTAAAAAAACGGTTCATGCTCAAAAACCCTCCAATGTGGCTGAAATTACAACAATTCTGCATAGATGAGTTGACCAAAATTCCTCCACAGCGCTGTAAGACTCATTGCAAGTTATCGCAAACGCTTGATTGTAGTTGTTGCTGCTAAGGGTGGCCCAAACAGTTTTTAGGTTTAGGGGGCAAACACTTTTTTTCACACAGGGCCATGTAGTTTTGAATTTTGTTTTCCCTTAATAATAAAACCTTCATTTAAAAACTGCATGTTGTGTTATATTATACTAATATTTGAATTTGTTTGATCTGAAACATTAAAGTGTGACACACATGCAAAAAAATAAGAATCAGGAAGGGGGCCAACACTTTGTCACAAACACTGTATTATATATATATATATATATATATATATATAATATTATATATATATATATATATATATATAATTATACACTATTATATAACATGTACAAAACGTCACTGGGGTGGTACTTTTCCTATTACTAATATTTACCATTAGGCACTAATATATACACTAAGTACTAATACGTACCTTTAGGGTACTAAAATGCAACCTTTAGGGGTACAAAATGTACAAATGTGTACCTCCCCAGTGACAGCTTTTGTACCTTTTTTTCTGAGTGTGAGTTGTGCATGGAGAAATGCCCACATTCTCTTCAGAAAATGGTCAAACTATGATTGTTTTTTCAAATATTGAGATTTTGTGCTTTTTGCTTATTCTTTTGTACTATTAGAAAAGTTTGAGGGTGTTTGAGCTCAGAAATACATTAAATCTGAGTGTTAAAATTTGACGTCTCACATATATTGGAGTTCTAGTGTTGTGTGGGTTTAATCAGGAGATGATCTTAGGCTAGGTTTGCACTCATGCTATCAGTATAACGGTGAAGCAGCGTGCTGAAACTCTCTGCGGCAGCACAGCTCTCCTGTCAGAGCCGGTTTGGATGAGGAGGAGGTTTGCGGTGACCCCTGTGCTCAAGAGAATCACAGCATTCAGCGCTTTCTGCCCTGCATATCTCACGTCTTTAATGCATTCAAAAGTACAATGCATAAAAATACTATGGTATTTTTTTTAATACTCAAATTAAATATGTATGAGCTCAAACCCCCTCAAACCTTTCTAATAGTAGACAAACATATCCAGACCATAGAAAATCAGCAATCTCAAAACCACACTCCAATAAATAAAACTTATTATTATTATTATTATCCCATGCCAACTTGCCACTACGATGCACAATTCCTACAGTGGGATTTATAAATAATTGTGTGGAAAAAATGTTCATTAAAGATTATATACAATTTTAAATAAAACAAAAAAATTTTAATAAAAATCAAGGTTGTGTCCATACACAACTACAACTTGTTTTTATGATGTCTGTGATGTGATTTATTATAAATAATTGTGTGGAAATAAGGTTAAGTGAAAGATTATTAGTAAAAAAGTAAATACATTTTTTTAATTGTAGCTTAATTTTTTTGCCCATTCGCAACTCACTGCTACAATACCACAATGTGTATGATATATGATTCATTATAAATAATAAGATTAAAACGAAAAATAAGTTGTGACCATGCACAACTCGCTGCTATAAAATTATAAAAACAGTATTTATATTGTTTTTTTACCTCTGATTCACCGCAATGACTGAACTGTCCTGAGCGCCTTCGCGCTGTCCTTCTCAGCCCTGCTCGTGAGCGCGTCGTCGTCGCCTTGCTTTACAGAGGATTGCAGACTTATAAGTGCATTACCGCCACCTATCTCTCAAATGGACCCTTGACACTCTATCTACAATCTCAATTAGGAGTGTCAATGGTCCATTTGAGAGATAGGTGGCGGTAATGCACTTATAAGTCTGCGATCCGCCATAAAGCAAGAAGAAGAAGAAGAAGACGCCTCACGCGTAGGCTGAAGAAGAAGACGCGAAGGCGCTCGGGACAGTTCAGACATTGCGGTGAAAACAGAGGTAAAAAACTATATAAATACTGTTCAGTTTCTTGCACAGACCGATCGTTTTGTGTCTTTACACATCAATGTATCATCACGAGCGGTAGGGTTTAATTTGACTCAAAGCCGTGATTCCCATCTACTGACATTATAGGACTGACAGACTGCAACGATTTGAGTTAAAATTCTCCGTTTGTGTTCTACTGAAGAAACAGTCACCTACGTCTTCGATGCCCTGAGGGTAAGCAGATAAACATCAAATTTTCATTTTTGGGTGAACTATCCCTTTAAGGTTAAGTGAACAGGAATGAAATTAAAAATAAAAATAACTTTAGCTTTAAATGTACATTATATGATGGAAAAATAAGGCTAGACATACTCATATCAAACGGTGTGCTCATAATATTTTCCTCAGGGTCCAGCGATCTCGTCTGAAGTAGATGACAGCGGCGTATCATTTTAAAGATGGCTGACAGCAGCGGGTTCTCCTGGTGACGGCACATTAATACTCCCGCAGCCTCTAATCAGGCCACCATGTCAAAAGATTATTTTAAGACCTGGCGAAACGGCACCAAAGACACGAAACCAGCCCAGCCAGCAACAGAAAATGAGTTCATCGCCATAATTAGTCTCGCAGAAGCCTCCCCCTTCACCTCCCCAATTTCATTTCTTTGGCCTTGGAGGTTGACCAAAGATAATGACTGCTGAGCTTTTCTGGTTAAAGACTCTCTCTCGTGTGTTGTGTGTGTGTGTGTGTTGTGTGTGTGTGTGTGGTGTGTGTGTTTGTGGGGAGACCTTCCATCATTATCGTCCTTTCACACCCACACACACACACCACACACACCCACACACACACACAGAAACACACACAAACAAGCCCTGCAACCGGTCAAGGTCAGAGGGATGATGTATTTTTGCAGACCCGAGTTGCGTGCAATCGGGGCCCCTGTAGAGAAAGACACGATGGAGAGCATTTATCATTGTCTGTGTTCTAGATAGAGACCACTATGATGTCTAGTTTGTGTGTGTGGCAGATGTTTATTCTGTGCTGATTTACAACTTTCCAGAGGCCTTTACTCTCCTGCCGTGCTTGCAAAGGTTCTGCATGATCCTCTTCACTAATGTTCTCTGGGTCTCATTTGGGCTCAAATTGATAAGCGATATTGACAACGCCATTGTTTACAATACAACAGGAGCACATGCCACTGAGGTGAGGGGCGGGACTTTAGACGCACACTAGAGGCGGTTTAGCCAATCACAACACACTGGACCAGATAACCAATCTGAGCCCGTCGTGTATTTCTGAGGGAGGGGCTTCATAAAAACAGGAAATGATCAGCGCGTTTATAGGAGAAGGGACAGAGCGGTGTAGAATAAAGGTAAATTCTGTGAAAAATGATGTTTTTTTTTTTTTTTTTTTAAACTAGCATAACACCTGTTAGACCTGCACCCCATAAACACAATCAAGCCTAGAAAAATTAGTCAACCACCCCTTTAACAGCTGTTGGTAATAATTAACATTCATTCATTCATTCATTCATTACAATATTAAAATGTAATTATTATATTTTAGATTATATAAATGTAATTAAAAGCTTTTTGTTATTGGACATCATTTTAATATCACTGCATCCCTAATTCATACCAATAATTAATTTCAGCAATATCAAAATATGAATTTTTGTGTCAGTTATTTAGATAATTAACAGCTTATTGGTAATAATTAACATTATTCATTCATTCATTTTTCTACAATATTAAAATGTAATAAATATGTCAACCATACAAATAATTGACAGCTTATTGTTGGACAGAATTTTAATATTGTTGCATCTGTAATTTTTACTTCTACTCTAGTTTCTGCACTATTCTGGCTTAATCTTGAAACTTGCTGTCGCAGTAGTGTATTATTATCTCTTGTAGGATTGCCGCGATAGACGGTGCTGACGGTGATACCGGTGTTAAGCCGCAACACCGGTTACGTCACTTGCCCACCACGTCACCGACCCCCACCGTCGTTTTGATTTTTTATAGTAATAAAAATAATTTAGTTCAGTAAAAGAACAGACAAATTCAAAACTGAACGCAACTGCTCAATGCAGCGTGCCGAACGACAGTTGCATCACAGATCAGATTTCATTTCTCCAGTGAGAAGAGCGAGTCGAGCTGACAGACAAGAAGAGTGAGGTGAGACAGACAAGAAGAGTGAGGTGAGACAGACAAGAAGTATTGTGGTTAGACGACAAGACGATTGAGTTGACAGACAAGACTATTGTTGATGACAGACAGACTATGATGAGACTACAGACGGTAGGTGAACAGCAGACGAGTGAGGTAGACGGACAAGACTAGTGAGGGAGACGGACCAAGACTGAGTGAGGTGAGACGTACAAGACGAGTGAGGTGAAGACGGACAAGAAGATTGAGTTGAAGGTAGACAGCACCACGAGAGTGAGTGATGGTGAGTACAGCCAAAGAGTGGTTAGGTGAGACGCAAGAAGTGAGGTGAGTGAGACAGACAAGAAGAGGGAGGTGAGGTGAGACAGACAAGAAGAGTGAGGTGAGGTGAGGACAGACAAGAAGAGTGATGTTAGTGAGACAGACAGAGATGAGGTGATAGCAGACAAGACTGTGAGGTGAGGTGAACAGACAAGACGAGTGAGTGATACGACAGAGAGTGAGGTGATGGAGACAGACAAGAAGATGAGGTGAGACAGACAAGATGCGAGGTGTGTGAACAGACAGACTATGATGTGGTGTGAACGACAAGACGAGTGAGGTGAGGTAACAGACAAAAGAGTGGGTTGAGGGTGAGACAGACAAGAAAGAGTGAGTAGTTAGAGCAGAAATAGAGTGGAAGTGATGAACAGACAAGGACATTAGGTTAGACCAGACAAGACTAGTGGAGGTTACACAGACAAGACAGTGAGGGTGAACAGACAAACGATGAGGTGAACAGACAGACGAGTGAGGTGAGACAGACTACAAGACAGTGAGGAGAGCTGACTGACGAGAAGAGTGAGGTGAGGTGAGACGGACAAGAAGAGTGAGGTGAGGTGAGACGACACGACGTTGAGGTGAGAGCAGACAAGAGAGTGAGGTGAGTTGAGACATACAAAGGTGCGGTGAAGCTTACAAGAACGAGTGAGTGAGACGACAGAAGAGTGGAGGTGATACGGACAATGAAGAGTGAGGTGGAGACAGACAAACAGAGGAAAATAACCTCAAGAGTGAGGTGAGTGAGACAGCCAAGAGATATGGGTTGAGACAGACAGACCGATCTGCGGATGATTTCGAACTGAATGCAAAAGTGCCTGTTTGGCAATATTTGGGATCTTGAAAAGCCTGTTGACTTTTGCCGTGTATCTAAGGTGATTTTGGAAGTTTTTTTAAACATTAGTTTCTTATTTAATTGGTTCCACATTGTTTGCTGATTTTTACTTTATTTAAACTTTGTGTCATTTTATTTATTTTATTTGACATCAAGGTGTATGCTGTGCCTCCAAGCTTTCTTACTCGTTTTACTAATAAACATTCTACGTTTCTTATTTATTTGGTTATATATTATAAATGTTTACTTATTTCCAGTTTTGTATACCTATTAAACTTTATGTAAGTTATTTGTTATTTTATATTAGGCATAGCCTGCCCTATAGCATGGTGTATTTTTATTTGTTTTGTTAATAAAAGTTCAGTTTTTTTATATATAGGCTAAAGTGAGTTTGACGTTGTATTTTGTTGTTGCATTCAAGCAACTGACCTGCCGTAATCGAAAGTGAAAGTAAAATGTGCACGGCGCTTTTAAGCTATTTAAAAGCGAGGAAAAGAGGCAAAATTCAAACTAACTAAAAATTATCTCAAAATTTGCTTGTTACTAATCAAAATGGTTTAACCAAACTCTTACAATATTTGTAATATCATTATAGTGAAATTACAGTATGCAGCATTGGCCTATATATCCAGTGTTTAGTGTATATTTGTAATCACTATATTTAGTGTTAAAACAACAGCATATACATTACAGCTTATCTTGTTGTGGCCCACATTCCCCCTCCAGATGTTGTTTGTCCTGCAAATATAAACAGTACATCAGAAATTGAATCATGGGATAGGGCGAATGCAATGAAGACGGGATGTTTTGTCGCTTGTTCCTGTTTTTTTAGGAGTAGTGAAAATGGAATGAAGATTAGTGGTTCTGTTCAGAAAAAGGGTCACAGAGTTTACATTGTAGGTCAAGCTATATAATGGATTTAGCAGATTTTGTTGTGGGCTGATAGCAATGTGAGGTCATGTTACATGATTCTGAATAGCACATAAATAAAGATGCAACAACAAAAACAAACAATTGCTTTACTCCGAATTGCCGCTATTTGAAAGTGAAAGTAAAATGTGCACGCTGCTTTTACAAGCTATTTAAAAGCGAAGGAAAGTGAAGAAAAGAGGGAACGCCCCCGCGGTGATACCGGTGTTGTCACACGTCGATTAACCAGTGGGAAAATTTCCTCACGTCACAACCCTAATCTCTTGTATAATGAATTGTTTGCAGTGTTTTTCATTTTTAGGTTTCTTTGGATATAAACATTTGCTAAATGACTAACATTGCAAGGAGAAAGTGTTTTAACATCAAGGCCTTCACAAAAAGCCTTTGGAACTCGTGGCCAGTTAGAATGTGGTTTGCTTGGATGAACTGCTCTGTTAAGACATCATTTGGATTTAGACGTTTAGATTTGTAAAGAGCTTTTGGAGAAGAATCTTTCTTTTGGAATTCAGCAGTTTATTCTGAGTCTCATTACACTGAAGGAAACACTTTTAGTCACAGTTCAATAGTCCGTGTATGTTTTGAGACAGGGTTTTCTCATGACCCTGCTGTCGTGTGTGTGTGTGTGTGTGTGTTGTGTGTGTGTGTGGTGTGTGTGTGGTGTGTGGTGTGTGTGTGTGTGTGTGTGTGTGTGTGTTGTGTTTTAAATATTGTGTCGATGTGTAAAGGATTACGTAATCGGAGCTCCTCTGTTTTGTCCTTGCTCATCCTTTCAGAAAAGCCTGTCTCATTTATTGAAGTTATTTCAGGAAGCACTTTTGCTGCTGCTGCATTTCAATGTGAAAACAGTGAGTTAGGCTACAGCACTGAGATCCAAAATCCTGCTCACTCGTATCGTTGTGAAGGACAGTCCAAGGGGAAGCAGTCTAGGAAAAGTCATTGCAAATAAACCAATGCAATCAGAAAATGACATTAGCTGATCTGATGTTTACATAGAAATAGCATGATAGTTTTTATATTGGAAGTTTTCTTACAAAACTGTATTGTAGTATTAGCCTGTTTTTGAACATGCACCATGGTCATTCTTCAAAGTACCATGTGATACCATGATTTTTCGTAAAGATGAACCCAGTCAAAGGATGCCATTAAGGTTTGCAAAGTGGTTTTCTGTAGCTATGATAGACTTTTGTTAAATTATATGGAAATACAACAATATTTTGACTTCTAAAGACACTTTTGTCTATTGAATCAGCCGCAATAGTATGAATTTCTTTGAATTAATTTGTGTCCTTCCCTGCGGAAAAAAAAAGCTCTAAACCCCTCTAAAACCAGCCTACAAACAAACCAGCCTGGAAGACCAGCTAAAACCAGTCAGATTCTCTTTTATCCAAAAACTGCAGCCAGGGCTCCCTTATTAATTAATTTTTCTCAGTCTTGGTTGTATTTTATGTACGCCAGCTGTTAATTTGGCCCAAACCCGTACTTCAGTCAGAAGTCTGAAAAATGAATACGTTTTTGGATAAAAAGGAATGTTAATAATTTTTTTCAATACTTACAGGTTATCTCAAAATTTGCTTGTTACTAATCAAAATGCTTTAACCAAACTCTTGCAATATTTCTAATATCATTATAATGAAATTACAGTATGCAGCATTGGCCTATATATCCAGTGTTTAGTGTATATTTGTAATCACTATATTTAGTGTTAAAACAACAGCATATACATTACAGCTTATCTTGTTGTGGCCCACATTCCCCCTCCAGATGTTGTTTGTCCTGCAAATATAAACAGTACATCAGAAATTGAATCATGGGATAGGGCGAATGCAGTGAAGACGGGATGTTTTGTTGCTTGTTCCTGTTTTTTTTAGGAGTAGTGAAAATGGAATGAATATTAGTGGTTCTGTTCAGAAAAAGGGTCACAGAGTTTACATTGTAGGTCAAGCTATATAATGGATTTAGCAGATTTTTTTGTGGGCTGATAGCAATGTCAGGTCATGTTACATGATTCTGAATAGCACATATATAAAGAATCTGAATGTGGGCACACCGTGCATATACATGAACAAGAAAAACCCATTTAGGTCATCAGTGGCATCTTCCCAACCCACAAGCGTTGAGCTGCACAGCTGAACAGAAGGTGAAGTTCAAATGCTGGAGTCCCCACTGGGAACCTTGTCTATATACGTGTGTATATATATATATATGCTATATGCATTTATAGTTGTGCATGTAATATATGCACTGCATTTGGGGGCTCCAGTACTCTGTGGGAGCGAATAAATGTGGCATGAAAATAAAGACATTTTGCTGAGTTCTCCTTGCCTAATACATAATCCAGTTTGAAAACCACTGAACTTTCCCTTAAGTTTATGGCTAACAAGACTGATTTGAACCCCTGCTTGGCCAATAAAAGTAAGCAACGGAAATAGGCATTTATATTTCTGAAAGATTTCTTTGTGAGAAGACCTTCTTGAAGGAGTCATCAGGCATGTTGTGCGGTACACACCCTGCCACTTATCTAACAGTCTTACATTGTTCAGTGGTCATAAGGAGGTTGTGAGAAAGACATCCCACTGTTCTCTCTGAAATCCTGGAAGAGTATCCGAATAAATATATTCTGCCGTTCTCTGCGAGATGCTTTAATGCGCTTTTGTTTTTCTCTTTGCTCCCGACAGATCGCTCTCCTCCAGCTGTCGTCCTAAATTAGCTGAGCTCTGTGAAAAGAGAGCCGTTTCAACTGACCCCTTCTGCTCCTTGAAGCTCCAGCCGTCTGTGACACCCAAATGCTGCCGGTCTTTCATCAAACTGGTCACTCCTGGAGAAAAATGGACTTGGAGTGAAGGGCGGCCCTTTATGTGGGCTGACTCCCTCTAGGACGACTCTGAAACTACTTGAGACTCAAATGGGTGACCTATGACAATGTAACCAATAAGGGGACTTGAGTTCTCGCTTTAGCAAGCAGCTGCAAGCAGGATATGAGTTTGAGCCGTGGGTATCGGCGATAAAACGAACCTTTCATTGCTTGAGGCCTCCTCTAACATCATGCAGTCATCTGAGGAATTGTTTAACAGGAAGCTGAAAGCGTTGAATGGGAGTATGGGACATCCAGCAGGCAACATGCAGGGCAAGCTGGACGGGGGTGGCAAGACGAACGGGACACCTGCTATGCCTAAAATGGGGGTGCGGGCCAGGGTGACGGACTGGCCCCCAAAAAAGGAGGGTTGGGGACCCAACTACGAGACCGTCATCATGGCCTTTCAGAACGGACAGCCAGACCAAAGTGTGGAGATCACAGATTTGGGCGAAGCTCCTTTGGAGCCTGATTATTCGGATACAAAATATTCCTTGAGTGACCTTTTGAGTCGATCCCCTTTGAAGGGACTCCATCCCATTCGCCAACGGAGTAACAGTGACGTGACCATCAGCGACATTGATGCGGAGGACATAATGGACCAGAACGCTGTTAACCCCAACACCGGCGCCTCGTTGCATCGGGAGTACGGCAGCACGTCTTCGATTGACCGCCAGGGTCTTGGGAACGATGGGTTCTTTACTATGTTGCGAGGATATCGAATTGACAACTTGGACCATCGCAGTGCTCCACCTGCCGGGTTCCCAGAGCTCCTTTGCTACGACACAACCCTCTCCCCAAGCTTGCAGACCGCTGCACAAATAGCCCGCGGCGAGATCATCCACATCTCCGGCTACGACTACGTGGACAGCTCCCTCCTCTACAGCCGAGAAAGAGAGAAGTCCTTCATGCATCGTCTCAAGTCGGAATCATCTGAAACATCGCTGTTCAAAAAACTGAGGACTATTAAGAGCGAGAATGACGGTCTGCGGCTCTCCACCGAGCAAGACGACCGCCGGCCGCTCAGCTTCCAGAAGTGCTTCGCTCACTATGACGTCCAGAGCGTCCTCTTTAACATCAGTGAAGCGGTGGCCAATCGCGTAACCCTCAGCCAGAGGAAGAACACCACCACTGGAGCTTCTGCTGCCTCCCAATACCAAGTCCCAGGTAGTGGACAAGTGGCTGGGATTACAACTGGACCTGCATCCATGTTCGAATCGCCGCTCGGAAGTCGGGAAGACCTCAATCCCAAGGAGAACCTGGATGCGGATGAGGGGGATGGGAAGAGCAATGGATTGGTGCTGAATTGCATGCATTTTCGCAATGAAATTGGTGGAGAAGGGGAGAGGAGGATATCTCTATCCAGGGCCAACAACGCCACCTACAGCGCTGGAGGAGAAAACTGCTCGTTCGAGTCCTCCTTGAGCTCCCACTGTACTAATGCTGGCGTGTCTGTACTGGAGGTGCCACGAGAAAGCCAGCCAATCCACCGTGAAAAGGTCAAGCGGTACATCATCGAGCACATCGACCTCGGAGCGTATTATTACCACAAATACTTCTATGGGAGAGGTAAGCCTTGTCATTTTGCGTGAAACACACAAAGCTGATTCTTGTTTGTTAAACTCAACATGAAAACTAAATTGACCTTTCATTCCTGGTTCTATTCAGAATGATTCATCAGTGTATGTTATTCTAAATTGTTATGTTTGTAATTTTGCTATGCCTCTGAAACATAATTTCTCTTTAGCTGATGTCACAAAGGTTATGTTTGTGCTTTTGTAACTCTGGCATGGACAGATATTTTGCAGCTTATATGCATTTGTAGGAGTTTCCCTTTCAGATCAACCGCAGAACTTTCTACTCCCATCGGCGCTTTTATGGAATTGTGATCTCATGCTAATTTGCCCTGTTTAGTAATTCTGGCCCTAGTTCTGTATGTTCTGTATCTTCCCAGACCAGTGCACCAAACCCTGTATACTTTCTTTCTTTCTTCTGTTGAGCACAATAGAAGATATGTTAATTTTCAAAAATTAGTACTTTTTATTTTCACAATCATTTTGCTTACATCAGCATTGGTTTGAACATCACATTTCACTGGTTCAGACTCATGCCATCGAGAATTCACTATGAATATTCACAAAGCTGGAATGCTGCGCTTTACAACTATACCAAACTTGTGCTGAGGGGAAGCACCAGTCTTCAAGAAGCGAGCAAAGGAAAAGGTGGACCTCTCAGAAAACATTTGGATTGATCATTGGGATTGCTAGACAAGGGCTTAATGAACTGATTTTTGTCAAAACCTCAAATAAAAAAAAAATTGAAATAAAAAAAATATATATATATTTTTTTTTTGCCTGTAGCTCATTCCATGCACATTCCGACTCATTTTGCCAGCACGGTGCACATGTTCTGAAGAATGCTGGTAATCAAACAGTTGAAGGTAGCCATTGACTTCCATGGTATGGAAAATAATACTATGGAAGTCAATGGCTACCATCAGCGGTTTGATTACCAACATCCTTCAAATTGTCTTCTTTTGTGTTCCACATGAGGGTGAGTAAATGACAGCGTTTCCATTTTTTGGGGGGTTAACTTTGCAAAATGTCTACAGAGTACTAATTAGAAATTTAAAATGTCATTTTTTTTTGCTGTGTGAATTATTAAAAACCGTGCCTTGTAAGTATTCTCTCCTTTGGATGTCGGTCTGATGATTTAGAGAAGCATGGTGTTTGTTACACATTTTAAAAGGAGAAACACTTGTGCCAAGGATTGAGGTGTGAGAATGTTCTCCTGTCTTTGGCCTGTGATTTGTCATGTGAGAATAGACAGGGTGAGGTGCAGCTGTTCCCCTCTGAGGAGCCATGATGCCGAGAGAGGCGAGACGGGACACTCTCCTCACACCGCAGTCCCACCACTCTTCATTAAAACACCTCAGCGTGTCTGGGAATGGAACAAGCAAATGATACCTCAACTTATATTGCGCAATGTCGTCTATGTTTGACTGAGAAGGTGTCCGCGTCTGTCAGATAGTTTTTTTTTTTTTGCATGTCTGCACATCTGCATAGTCCTGACAGGATTGTGTTACCCATTCCTAAGCTCTGGAAAACAGCTGCTCCTCCTCTCGCCATGCAGAAATTCATTTCTTTCCTTTGGCTATGCTGAATAATGAGCCGCAGCCTGTGGGCGAAAGCTGCGATTGTGTCCCGCACGTTCACAGGCTTTCCAGCCATAGCGAATGAGCCAATTACAGCTCAGCTCAAATGACAATAAATCATGTTAGCCAGCTCATTCTATTGGGAAATAGATAATCATCCACCGTGCCGAGTTGCCAAAGACCTATCAAGCAGAAGAGCGCAATTTCCTTCATTTGTGTAGGGATATATTTTACACTGATTAGTCTTGTGCATTTAACTTTATTTTAAGTGTTGTTTAAAGAGGAAAGGAGTTTCGATGTGAAAATCTAAATTGACCCATTTAGCCACTATTAGTTAATTCAAAACTAATAGCCAGATATTAATTTAATTAGGTATTCTTAGGTTACTGTTGTAGGTAATGCAGCTTTGCTAATATCTAGCTAATAGTTAATTTAATGCTGGTTATGCAGCGACGAAGAACTGAAATAATGGTAAATAAGGGCAAATTTAAATGGGAGCTTTAGCATTTGTTTTTCCATTACAATTCATTTGTAATTGAATGCATAGCTTTAAACTGAATGCATAACTTTAATGTATAAAATGGAATTAAATGAAATGCATAACTTCAAATTGAAATAAATGAAATGCATAACTTTAAAATTAAATAAACACAATGCATACATTCAATGCATAACTTTAAACTGAATTAAATTGAGTGCATAACTTCAACACAACTTTAAATGAAATAGAATTGAATGCATAACTTGAATGCATTGCTTCAAATTGAATGCAAAACTTAAATGCATAACTTCAATTTTAATAAATGCAATGCATAACTTGTCTTGAATGCATAACTAAATTTAATTAAATGGAATGCATGACTTACTCTTAAGATAAATGTTGGTTTTAAATTATTTAATACAGAAACTGATTTTATTTTGACAGTCTGACATTCTCGACTTCAGGCTAACAGTCAGAGTCCATTTAACCTTTCATAGCTGATCATCACCCCTTCATCGTCTCTAGAGGGACATGGGAAGGACAGAGCTGTCAACATGTCTCTCCCAAGAGCCACTATCCTCTTTCACACCTTACTTTCCGTGATGCTTTTATCACCTAGGGAGAAGCATTGATTCCATTAACTTCCTCTCCCGTTTTCCCCTGTTCGTGACCAAGATGCTGCATGATCGGGGATGCAAGATGTGACATGCCCACTGAACGTCTGCATTAATGCTCGAATGTTATTAATACTTCATTTTGGTAAGAATCATGGCTCAGCTCAATGCCTCCCGTTGGTGACAGAAACTGATGTGTCATAGTTGCTCAAGAAACATTTCTGCTCATTATCAGTGTTGAAAACAGTTCATATTTCTATGGAAACCAAAAAAAAAACTCATCAAAGGATTCTTTGATGAAAAGAAAGTTCGAAAGAACAGCATTTAATTGAAATAGAAATCTTTTTAAACTTTATTAATGTCTTTTATGTGTCCTTGATGAATAAAAATATTAATTTCTTACTGATTCCAAACTGTAAATGTAATCTACTTTATCTAAACAAGGAAATCATTCAGTACTACCATATATGAAAGTACTATGGTATCCTCACGAATCCAGCTCGACCAAGTTGGTCTACCTTGTCAAAACCGGATGATGATTCATCAAAATCTGGTTGTAACTGGATTTTCCAACAGGGTTCTGATAAAGTGTATTTTAGAGGGCAGTAGTCGTGTTGTTTTACTTTGAGTCGTTTAGAGAGGATGAGATGAAGTGTCCCGCTGAGGGTGTTTGTTGTTCTGCACTTCTGGCTTTGACTTGGACTAGGTGGATGTTTAAGGAGGAGAACGGTTTCAGATCTTCTCCGTCATTCAGGGCGCCTGCTGCTGTAACTATATATTAGGTTGTGTTTGTTTTTCATTCACACTAACTGAGCTGCTCAATCTCTGTTGCTAATTTTGTTTGTTGTCCCATATTTTTGTGTTTTTATTTTAATGCTTTTTTCTTCTCCATGACATGCTTTAGTACACTGTGTTCATCATGTTGCATAATTTTGGCCTCGGGTTTTCGACTTGATGTCCAAATGTATGTTTGTCTCTAAAGGGGCTTACTGAAAAGGATATCAAGATGAAAGAGGTTAAGCTTCGTCTGTAGCTGGTTTTATTTCTGTTGTTAATCTCTGATGGACCCCTATGGTGCAGTGAAATCAGAGATTATGCTTCATATATGACACTAAAGTGTCTTTGAGACAGCGTGGAAATCCATAGAGATCAGACCACATCATTGCCATGTGGACATGACGAATGACTAAGGATATTTTAACCTTAACTGTTCTCTATTATAACACCAGTTTAAAATAACTATTTTATTTTATTTTACTTTATATTTTATTTTACATCATGAAGCCTTTTTTTATTCCAAAATCAAAAGAGAAAATCGTTTATAAAGTATTTAAAATTAAGTTACTATCAAATTAAATAATGTATTTTAAACGTTTATTTGTTTGTCATAAAAACAATCAATGCAAAAGTCTTAATGGTCCAAAAATAAGCTTTTCATTTAAGTTTAGTTTAATTTGTTTTGTTTTAATATCATAAAGCCTATCATGTCACATATTCTAAAATCAAAAGAGAAAAAAATGTATAGTATTTAAATAAGTGAAATAAGTTTTATAAGTAAATTTCTAAGTATTTAAAATTAAGTTACTACCAAATTAATTAATTATTTAAAAAAAAAATATTCTTCCTAAAATAAATGGCTTATTTATTGTATTTTATTTTATTAATATCATGAAGCCTATCTCAATCATGTCATATTTTATTCCAAAATATAAAGAGAAAATAATTTATAAAGTATTTACAATTAAGTTACTATCAAATTACATCATTTATTTTAAACATTTGTGTGTTTGTAACAGATGATTATTTTATTTTCTTTATTATCTTTTTTTAAATAATTTATTAACTACAGTATTTAAAACCAAGTAACTATCAAATATTATTTATTTGTTTGATTGATTTTTGTTTGGTATTTATAATCGTAATAAATGGTTCTAAAATAAATGTAATTTTCTTTATGCAAAATATACATTTCTATTTGTGGAGTGAAATATGACCTGGATTGACTTATTGAGATTCATCCTTTTAGTTATACAAATATAATTTGCATTGCAGTAGTTTTGTGGAAAAATAATTTCAGGAATTGATAAAAACAGGAATCATTTCTATTTATTTTGTCCCTTTAATCATCAAAATATGAAGGCAAATAGCTTTTTAATGTTAGGGTTGGGCCGATAGACGATGGCTGACAGATACACAAATGTAGATGCCATCGTGAATCTGACATCGTGCGTTATTTGTTTCATGCTTCGGGCACACCCCTAACCCCGACCGATGTCATCGTCCATCACGATGCTTCACTGTAGACATCGTCCAACAGTAGTAATGAGCAAGAATGACAGCGGGGAACAATGATTAGACAATGTATTTTCCAGCTAAAAATAGTTTAAGTCAGTTATCTTTCGCTGTAGTGTGTCAGTAGGAAATTTCAGTTTACATTTCCAAACATTCATTTTGCCATCATTGCAATAATCCAGTGAGATTTTTGTCTGACGACAGCCAGTGCTCCACACAGAGATCTGTTCTCGTCATCATCCAGTCTGTGTGGAATGAGATGAAGAAACAGAACAATCTGAGACAGACTCAATCCAGAAGAACCGTCTCCAAGATGCTTCAAGAAACCTACCTGCAAAGCTGCCTGAGAAACTATTGTGCACCTAAAACAAGTGCACTGTAGCTAATCAACTCATGGGGAAATATGAATAATTAACCATAACTAGTTATAATTAACTATTCATATTTTAGATCCACTGTAGATATTTAGCTGACCACTCAGGGTCAACCGTCTTGTAAATTCTAAGAACGTTAATTTCCTGGTTAAAGGAAAATAACTTTCTTACTGTACAATTCTCTAAGTTTGTAACGTAAATCCGCATGATTATTGACTACGGTTATGAGTAAACAATGAACACGTAAAGTGTGATACAAGTAAGGTTTTATTAACAACATAAACACTTAAACTAGTCTAACATACAACATAAACACTTGAACTGGTCTAACATACACATAAACACGCATACAGTGGGTATAGGAAAGGGTTAAAGTTTAGCACTAAAGAAAGAGACTTAAGGAATGACATTTATGGAACCATTTTGCATATTCATCAGATCTAAAACCTGAGGGAAAACGTCAGATTCTAGTTCAAACAAACCTTGTAAAAAGGTATAACTGATACTTAATGCATCAATTAATGAGACTAAGTTTGATACTTGCAAGTCTTGTCTGTCTGAAAGAGATTCTGATGCAATCTTAAGGCCCAAGATCTTGCTGAAGTTGGTTGTTGAGAAAGAGCTAGTTTGAGTCAGAGTCACTTGATGAATGAAAAGGACTAGGCCGGAGCCTGGCACGAGCTTTGGTATCCTGGAGCGTTTCTCACATCTTCATCTTAGCATCTCACTGAACCACCAACATGGGCGGGTCACATGAAGTGCGGCCTTTAAAGCCTGCAGAGATTCACGCCTCTCAAGATGGGTTCGTCCAATGAGGAAGGCTGAAAGCCCAAGCGGGAGGTTGGAAATACTGGAAAGTTTTATGACCCTTTGTGTGAGAGCATGGTATTTTGCATATGTAATTCGCTAGAGTGTTGAGGCACAAATTAGTACCGATTCTTAGAAAATCAATATGTTGCATAGGTATCAGCATATAATATACACACTTGTTTGGATCATAAGAAGGCGAATTCATAGATAATAAACATGGTATATGTAAGGTTACATGAATGAGTGGTTTATCGTAAGCATGAATAAAAAATAGTCTATAATACAACAGATTAAATACAACACAGCAATAATAGACACAATGGCCTGAAGAAAATGTGTGATCATTCAAAGAAAAGGTTTTCCTATGAAATAATTAGTAGAAAAATCAATTTCTACTGTGCATTTGTGCCCCTTGTTTCTGGAGAATGCAGCTAAGTAGTCTGCTCGCATTCCACAAGGTTGTAAATGTATCTGGTTACCATGAAACCAGGGTCTTGTTTGGCGTCCTGGGGTGTTACAAAGTATTGTGAAATCTAGCTAACAAAATATAAATTGTGTGTTTGATTGGTCCAGACGCTACAAATTCCCCCTTTCGAACGTTGTTGTCCATAGAATAGACAACACCGAGCGATGTCAAGGTGCAGAACAATCGAACACACACCTGCCACTCACGGATGGGAGCAGTGGTGGTTTTTGGCTGTTGGTGCCATGTTGGATGCTGTCTGGTGGTGTGCTATGGTGATGTAGGCTGTAGCAAGGTGAGGGTCCTCAAGCTTGTGCAGCAGGTGTCAAGGCTGTGTCACATGTCATCTTGAAGTGAGTTAGTCCGGGTAAGATGATTGTTTGTTGATGTTGTTAGCCAGTAGGCAATCTGTGCTACCCATGATGTGGGACAGCTGGGTTAGACTCTCAATGGTGAGAGTGCAGGTGGTTCCAGGGATGGCCGGGAACTGTTATGGAGATTCCGTAGCGTGAAGAGACTTTCCGACTGACCTAGTGATGATGGCAGGAAAGCGGCAGGTGGTTGTGAGCTCTCTGCTTTGATCAACGTCACTAGAAAATCTGAGATGTTGGCGGTGTCACTTGGCTCGTGTGGTGGCACCGACTTGAGCTTGCCTGAGTGGTGTTGGTAGAGCTTTCGCTGTTGGGTATGTGGGCCCGTTGCTCAATCCAACGGTGTCTGGCTGCTTCTGGGGGTGTCGAACGGTTTCAAGGGATGCTCCTCCCTTGGAGGGGCCTGATGCTGTGTTGCCGCAGGCAAGGAGTCAGAGGTTTGTCCTTCTCAATACTCCTTAGTTGAGTTTTGATCAAGGAGCTCTTTGCGAGTGTCAGCAGCTCCTGTAACCCACAAGTAGGCGTGTCCAGCTGTCCTTGTGTAGCCTACGTTGTGTGGAGGAGGATGTTGTGGTGGAATGCTGTTGGACATACCGTGGTGTTTGAAGGATGAGGACGCCTTTTCCCAGTGGTTGGTCTGGAACATGGGTCTGTTGCCATGGTGATGGCTCTGTCATCTTCTGGCTAGGGGCTTTCTGTAGAAAGGTTTTTGCATTGTGGCAATGCTGGGTGCATTCTGGTGCCCGCTTTGGATTCTGAGATGTGAAGTTCAGAATCAGTGGGGTTTGACAAACACCTTCAGTGGAGGCCTTGTGCTTGTTAAAGGCATTCTGTGTCAGGTTACACAGCTGTTGATTAGGCATTGTGCGGCAGGCCCCAATGCCTAGATGACTTCTTGCAGCTGATGTCCTCCGCCATCCCAGGGTAATCGTAAGCTTTGGAGTAAGTTTGTCAAAGTCGGTGGTAGTAAGCATGGGGAGTTTCACACCGGCCCTGCTTGGTGTCTGAGGCAGCGATCAGTCCGTGTTCAGACTCTGGGTCTGAGAGTATTTAGGTTGCCAGATGTGTTGTCTCTGGCCAGCTCGTTGGGGTCTGTGGGGTCACACGGTGGGTGTGTCTGCAGTGATCCTCTGGAAAAGTCACTGCCCCCACACCCTTGTGGCTGCTGGTTGGTGACGTGTGAACAGGGGCTCTCGCCCCCCCCTCGCAGGTTCAAAATCTTGGCTGAGGGGGTGGGCCTGCTGGACAGGGGAAGTTCTGTTTCGTGTTTTCCATATCTGTTCGCCTTGTGGTCTGCAAGCATATTCCAGTTAATTTGTGACAATGAATTCACCTCGTTGCGTTGCTTCGGTTCGTCTGAAAATTTTTTTTTTTTTTGTTGCACCTGCAGAGGTTTTCAGGGAGCTGACTAGTGAAGTGTCAAGCAGAAGGCTTTGGATCCCTTTCCCCCCTTTCGTAGCTGTGAACAGGCATGGAGGGCTTGCACTGCTGGCGACCGAAATTCAGCCGGCTGTCTTTTGCTTAAGTCTAGGCGCAGTCGGTAGGACTGTTTAAATTATTTCTGAACCAAGTCAAGCTCCTTTCAAATTGCTGAGTCAGGGTTTGGACCTCAACTCTGGCTGCATGCAGCTGGCCTTAGATCTGGTGTCTCTCTCATTTAGTTCCACATAAGTTGTTTAAGAGTGACTTTGTGTGAAACAGTTCTGTTTTCAAGTCCTGTGTGATGGCTTTTTCCAGCGGCGCTTGGTGTTGAGCAGCTGTTAGAGCCTCTGTGAAGACTGGTGATTTCTTTCTGTCGCACCATTCGGTGAGGTTCTTTGCATCCGTTCTGTGCTTTCTCTCGTTGAGCAGGTGTCAGTTCTCTGCAGAATTCTGTGAATTGCAGTTTCAGCTCATATACCTCCTATCTGAGGCCCTTGAGGGTGTGGGCCGAAGAGAGGATGATGCTGGTCAAGTGTTCGCTTCTGTCGCAGTCTCGCTGTTCCTTTCTTTGCCAGGGCAGGTCGTTGGCTGCTTTGAGCTGAATGATGTCCATTACAGTGCTCTACTGAGTGTCCAGGTGGTCCTGGTGAGCTGCCAGGGCTGGATGTCTGTGGAATGTCTGCGACATACTGGCACACTTGTGGGAACACCAGAGAGAGAGAGACACAAGGCAAATGCAGGTACGTACAGAGGTGTTAAACTATCTCTAAGGGAAACGGCTGTGTAGGCCGTGTAAGGTAAGAATAGCTGGTGGGAGGCAGCTAGTGAGATAGGGTGCTATTTTTTTGTGTTCGTGAACACAAAGGAAGAGTTTGAGTAACTTTGTTGAGGGGCCCGTAAGCAGGGGTCAGCTGATGACCAGGCTATACTACTGATGGTTCACGGGTTCGGTCACTGTGACAAAACTGAAATAAAATAAGATGAAACCAAAAAAAAAAAAAGGAAGATTAGTGACCTATTTTTTTTTTTTAAGAGATATGGCTAAGCAGGTTTCATTTGTGTGTGATGCTGCAATAGACTTCATAACCCTAGGGTTAGGCTGTTAGCTAAACTAGCAGGGACCAACCAAATACCTCGTCAAAAGAAAAAGAAAAAAAACAGTGGGAATTGTTTCTAGTTTTATGTTAGCATACATTGTGTTGCAATGGTAGCTGCCCTTCAACGTATTAGGCATGGCACTGAGGCGTGAGGAGAAGTAGAAAGGAAACAGGGATTATGCTACTAATAACATGTATAACTCGCTAAGGAAACAACAGTTGCTCGAACTACTGTAATCCTATCCAAAAGCGACGATGGTGATGGTGAAAATACTAAAATAAGGTAAAAGTAAAAACACAACAACAACAAAAAAAAAATTAAATAAATAAAATAAAAAAAGGGGTCCTAAGAGCTGTAGGAAATTAAAAGGGGAAAGTAAATAAACAAAATAAAAATAAAAATAAAAATGGAATAAAATAAAAAAGTAAATAAAAATTTGATTTAATTAAATCTCAAATTTAATACAAATCAATTTCGCTGAATTGGTACATTTGTGCTAAACAAATGTAAATAAATGCAATAAAATTAAAAAGAGGTAGAATAAAGTCAAAACAAAAATAAACAATAACACAAGTAAAACCCAGTATGTGGGTGGGTCCCACAGGGACCTGTGAGGGCATCAACAGGAAGTGACACCAGGAGTGACGGAGAGAGAGAGGGAGAGAGAGGTGTGGTTAGAAAGTTACACTTTACACGCCTATCTAAGTGTTAGTCAGATGATAACAGCTAGCAGTTGAGGTAAAGGGCTTAGCTTAAGAGTTAGCGTTAGTTACACGCAATTCTTTGTTGACACACAGGTCTGTGAAGTGAATGCTGTTGTCAGATTAACCGGAAGAGTCTGCTCACACTTCCGGGGTCACGTGTTACTAGGAGACCAATGCAAACTCACAACAGGTGCAGGTGGAGCAGACTTGCACTGCTGTGAGCATGCATGGGAAACTCATGCATGTCCCGTACAAATTCATTCATTACTCAAAACAGCACATTCACTTCACAGGCAATGGTGGATTCGTAGTTAGCTACGCTAGAATAACACCATTAAATTTACGTAAATGTTTCACATGAACAAATCAAAATTAAATACAATGATACGTAACACATAATAAGGCCTTAAAATAATGAAATGAGGAGTATAGCTCAGATCACCTACGCAGTGCTGAAAAGGGGATTTCTTCGCCCAAGATCAGACCGATTCATTCTGGTACCATTTATATGAGCTGCTAATCTGAGATTGCGTCGTCAGAAAATAGACTTATGCTCCACTAACAACAGAGATTAGGATTTCTTCGCTAAAATCAGGTTAGTTTCTTATCGTACGATTTAAACACATTATAGCACCGAAACTTTCTAAACCTGTGGGAAGGCACATTCAAGCTATAGTTTTTATCTGATTTTGATCAGAAACTGGTGCGCGCATGTATACGAGTTACGTAAATGTTTCACATGAGTGGGTCGATATGAATACATTGATACATAACACATAATAAGGCCTTAAATCAGTGAAATGAGGAGCATCGCTCAGATCCACCTACACAGTACTGAAGAAGGGGATTTTTTCACCCAAAATCAGACCGATTTATTCTGGTACCATTTATATGAGCTGCTAATCCCGAGATTTCGTCGTCAGAAAATAGACTTGTGCTCTACTATCACAGAAATTAGGATTTCTTCGCTAAAGTCAGGTTAGTTTCTTATAGTACGATTTAAAAACATTATAGCACTAAAACTTTCTAATACCTGTAGGAAGGCACATTAAAGCTATAGTTTTATCTGATTTTGATCAGAAACTGGTATGAGCATGGAGAAGAAGTTACTAACTTATGAAACAGACACATAAGATTGATTTTTGGGTCTGCTTGCAAGCAATGTTTAATACGACTCCACCGTTCTAAATTACTGCCCGTACTGCATAAAGTAGGAAACTATTGTTTTCTGGTTAGCTGGTCAAAGTTTCTGGGGGTCGCATCATACGCTGCTGCAGGGATGCTTGGAAGGGACCCCCACCTCTCTGTGGTTGCTGGAGGTATTATGGGTCTGTCTGCTGAGTTGTTAAGCAGAAAGTGCTGGCTCCCCCTTTCGTCGCTTCGTGCACCTGAGGGAGTTTTGCACTGCTAAGTGAGGATGCAGGAGTAGGGTGTTTCTACCACTGTGTTTCCTTTTGCAGGCCATATAAAGGACTGAGAGTTCTCTTTGGACAATGTCAAGTTTGTCTTGAGTGTTGTTTAGCTGCTGGATCAGAGTCTCAATTCTGGCAACTTTGGCTAAGAGCTCAGAATTTGCTGCTTTAATAGTAAATTTGTGTGGGTGTTTCCTTTCCAGGTCCGTTCTGGCTACCTTTTCCAGGTGCTCTAGCTGTTCAGCAGCTGTCAGAGCCTTTAGAAGTTTATTGATTTCCTCCTGTAACTCCATTATGCTGGGGTCCTTGTGGGCTACCGCTGTGATCTGATGCTTGAGATCATTTACCTCCTGTTTCAGACCAATGAGGTTGTTGGCCAGGAAGATGATGATCTCGGTGAGCTCTTTGTAGCCACAACTCTCGCCCGAGTCCTGAGTCTGAGGCACACCCCTCTCCGCGTCCAGCCGCTTTCGGCTCAGTAGGTGGTCGTCGGGCCTGGGTAAAGGGGGTGTTCCTCACGACGCCTGGCCAGCCCTCTCTGGTCTGCATTCTGGGCAGTTAGTCTGAGCATCTGCAAAATTTTGACACACTTGTGTTGAGAGTAATGGCTTGAGACTACTACAAGATCAAAACAGAGTGTGAATGCTAAAATAGTTTTGGGTCAGCATATGTTTTGCTGAAAAGGACGTAAACAGGATTTTGATTGATGATTTAAGACTACTGTCAAATTATTGTCAAATTATCACTCAGAATTTGCTGACGGTTCCCCAAACAAGCTTAATCTCTGAGGTATGAAGGAGAAAAGGGAAAAGCAGAAGGAAAAGGAGAGCATGTTTATCAGATTATGCTGATATTTTGAAAATAAACAACTCAAAAATAGAAATGTCTCTGGTTCCTTTTGAGCTTCAGAGAGAACATCAAGGGGGCATAAAATGTAAATGGATTTAAAATTAGCCGACTGCTATTAACAAAACAAGGTAATCATTCTGGTATTAGGAACAAATAGCAGCACTAGTGATTAGTGTGTTACTAAAAGCACCCAATACCTCAATGAGTCTTTCCTCGATAGACAGTTAAGATTTAATTAAATTTAGATTTAATTAACTAGTAACTAAGCAATAGCATTCAGGAAGGATACATCTAGGTAGTTAAATTCGCTGAGACGAATTGAAGATTGAGAAACATAGAAAAAGAAGAAAAAGAAAGGGGAAAAATCAGAAACCAGGGATTAGGATAAATTCAAATTACTTCACACTGCACACACAAATGCTGTATTTAAAAGCTTCAATTAAAGAGTGTTAACCCCTAATTGTTAAAGCTATTTGAGTAGCTTAGCCTAAAATGAAACTATGCTAAGTCGTGTTAGCTTAGCTGCTTCAAATGGTTTGTTTACAAACATGGCGTGTTGTGCTATGTGACGTTAGCACTTCCTGTGACAAGTTGTTGTCACGGTAACCAATGCATGCCAGTGTAATTAACGCAGTTTAATGTCTGTCTATGTTAAACAGTCATAGTTTTAGAACGTGGTGCTTTCAGCCTTCAAGACTTGTTGCATTACCTAAGCACTTCGTTGAGTGCTACTCTAATGTAACAATAAACTTCTTGCACTTGTTTAAAGAATTACAAAACGTGTTTACTGTAAGTTAAAACCGGTTTAAACATATATGTAGTTATGTTTGCCTCACATATGAGTACTAAAGTACAGTATTACACCTTTAATTTCACTCAGCGAGTGAAACACAGTAATGACCACCAGGTTGCTCGGCTTATATATATACAGTCAAAGTGTAGATGAATTGCTTCAATCTAATTATAAACTATAAGGCCTTTATGCTGTAGAAAGGGGAGCAGCGCTCACATCTACCTTGATATAACTGTACTGAGATTTCTTCTTCAAAGAAACAATTTAAACAATACTGCAATTTTGTGATTTCTTCACTAAAGCATATTACATTATGGTACAGTTTGGACATGCCGCTGAGCTGAGATTCAGACTTACGCTTTGTCAAGACAGATTTATGCTTTAATACTGAAATTAGGGTTTCTTTGCTAAAATCAGATTAACCTTACACCGATGCCATTAAGCATGAAATACATAAAGACTCTCACAATTATAATAGCAGTACCAATTCAAACCCCCACTTTATCTGCATCTCAACAAGCCAGCAAAATAGGGACACCGGGCATCTGAAGTCACGTCCTATTTTTACCTGGGCTATCAAGCACACACTTTTTAAGTTGCCAGTGTTTAAACTCATAACTTTCGTTTTATCATGCCCGCATTCTCCACCAATCTGTAGCAAATCAGCTCATGGGAAATATGAATAATTAACCATAACTAGTTATAATTAACTATTCATATTTTAGATCCACTGTAGATATTTGCTGACCACTCAGGGTCAACCGTCATGTCAATTCTAAGAACGTTAATTTCCAGGTTAAAGGAAATAACTTTCTTACTGAACAATTCTATAAGTTTGTAACGTAAATCTGAATGATTATTGACTCCGGTTATGAGTAAAAAATGAACACGTCAAGTGTGATACAAGTAAGGTTTTATTAACTACAAAACACTTAAACTAGTCGAAACATACTACATAAACACATTAAGCCGGTCTAACATACACATACACACACACACACATACAGTTGGTATAGGAAAGGGTTAAAGTTTAGCACTAAAGAAAGAGACATAAGGAATGACATTTATGGAACCATTTTGCATATTCAGCAAATCTAAAACCTGAGGGAAAACGTCAGAATCTTAGTTCCAACACACCTTGTAAAAAGGTGTAACTAATACTTAATGCATCAATTAAATCGACTAAGATTGATACTTGCGTATGTCTGAAAAAGATTACTGATGCAATCTTAAGGCCCAAGATCGTGCTGAAGTTGGTTGATGAGAAAGAGCTAGTTTGAGTCAGAGCCACTTGATGAATGAAAAGGACTAGGCACGAGCTTGGCACGAGCTTTGGTATCCTGGAGCATTTCTCACATCTTCATCTTAGCATCCCCTGAACCACCAACAGGGGCGGGTCACATGAAGTGTGGCCTTCAAAGCCTGCAAAGATTCACGCCTCTCAAAATGGGCTTGCCCAATGAGAAAGACGGAAATTCCAAGCAGGAGGTGGCAATTGCTGGAGGATTTTACGACCCTTTGTCTCTAAGCATGGTATTTTGCATATGGAATTCGTGGGGTGTTGAGGCACAATTAGTACCGATTCTTAGACACAATATGTTTGCATAGGTTTCAGCATATAATATACACACTTGTTTTGATCATAAGAAGGTGAATTCATAGATACTAGACATGAAATAGTTACTTATATGAATTAGTGGTTTATCGTAAGCATGAATAAATATAGTCTATAATACAACAGATTAATACCAAACAGCAATAATATACACAATGGCCTGAAGAAAAGGGGTGTTCATTCAAAGAAGGTTTTCCAATTTATTTATTTATTAGAACAGTCCATTTCTCCTGTGCATTAGTACCCCTTGTTTCTGGAGAAAGCAGAATTAGAGCCGGCTCGCATTCCACAAGGTTGAAAATGTATCGGGTTACCATGAAACCAGGGTCTTGTTCTGGCATCCTGGGGTGTTACAAAGTATTTGTGAAATCTAGCTAACAAAATATATATTGTGTGTTGGAGTGGTCCAGACGCTACAGCACCGAGGGCAAAAGCTGCTTTAAACGCAAAGGATGCTCACACCAAATGTTGATTTCATTTAGATAATAGAAGTTAATTGATTGAAGCATGTTTCGAAAGCCTTTTTACACAAGTGCCTAAAACTTTTAACAGTACAGTAGCGTTGCAGGTAGGCTTCCCGAAGCATCTTGGAGACGTTGCCACAGTTCTCATGTCTACATGTCAAAGAGAGCTCTGGTGTTGGTGAAGATAGATATAGAATCTGGCGTCTCAGATAAGCAGCACTTGAGCGGCTGTGAATGGCCCCTCTTCCTGTCCTGCTCACTTTGTAGGGTGTTCTTGGAAAGTGTTATCTGTCCTTCTAGAACCTGACCTCACATCTGTCCTGTGGTTAACCTCAGAGCACCAGAACTACTTCGGCGTGGATGAGAACTTGGGTCCGGTGGCCATCAGCGTACGGAGAGAAAAGCTGGATGACGGGAAAGACAAGGAGGCAGCGCAGTATAACTACCGCATTACCTTCAGGACGAGTCAGGTACCTGATGAATTACTCAACAAATAATAATAGATTGCATTTGTTTAATTGATCAGCCTATCATACAATTAATTAACTTTAAAATTAATTGATTGACATCCCAAATTGCAATAAAATTTGAAAAATGTTTAACCCTTTAACTGTCACCCGTCCCCTCTGTGGGACGCCTAAGTTTACTTCACTATATTACAATTAAATCCTCATCTAATCATGACTATCAAACTATATCGTTGAAAATGTCTAAGACTCCTAAATAGATATTTTACCAATGTTTTTGTTAACAATTATGTAGGAAAAGTAATAGATTAATATATGACAAGAGTGCACCTCAAAAATCTACGTCATAACAGGAGTTCTGACCTTTGTAGCAAAAAGTCTTCTTCATTGCCTTTTTCTCTATCACACTTTAGAATGATCAGAAATGATATATCAACTTTAAATCTCAAAATTCATCCTTTGAAACCCATTTTAAAATCAAACATTGCATTACCATGAAAACGGTACATCAATATCATGTTACAAAATGTTTTCGTTCATGAATTATAAAAAAAATAAGTTTGGATTGTGCACTTTCACGACTTTTAACTGTCACTCACATGTTCAAAAATGTGAGTGACAGTTAAAGGGTTAAAGTTGTTTTAGATATAATGAATAAATGAACATGGAAACTATTGAACTTGAACTTAAATTCAAGTTTTACCTGCTAATATTTAGCATTGAATTATTATAAGGAGGTAAAACTCTCCTTCTTTCAAACTTACAAGCTATAAAATATATTCAATGATATTATTTATATTAAAATATATCAAAATATGTCATCCTTAGGGAGGGACAAATAAAAGCAGTTTGCTAATAACGTATTTAATTATTAGATTAACTTTCTTACATGCAAAGTTGCAAACATTTTGAAGGTCCTAAAATATATTCATTCATTCAGGATGGATCATCTTCAATGACATTTAATTTTATTAAAAAAACATTGATACAATTTTTTGATAAAAATGGATAAAATCTTAATAGACCTAAATTAAACTTGATTAACTTTATAAAAAATAGAATTACCTTTTTTTCCTTTTTATGAGGTGAAATGTTTATTTGTTTGTTTATTGTTTGTAAAGATGATCTTAATTGTTATGAAAATGCAAAAATAGTAATGGTCCTAAAATAAACTTAATTTTTAAACTAAAATGGTAAAATCATCTTCGAATTATAAGATTAATATAAAATATTTATTTATTTAAGATGGATAATCTTTAGTGAAATTAAAATTTAATAAAAATAATAGACCTAAAATGAGCTTCATTTTCTTTATGCAAAATAAAAATATTTTTTTATTAGGTGAAATATGCTTATTCTTATTATTTTCGAGGACAGTAGATGCAAATATTGTCAGCATTAGTTCTTCTCTCTTATCAAATGCATCGTCGCATTAAACCTTAGGCTTTAGCTTCTAGTGGAACTCATTCACAATTAAGCTGAATTATGAAGCCTAGACACTCACATGAATCAAAACGTCAGAATGAGATTTAAAGAGATGCTAGTGCTTCAAATCAGCATTCAGCATAAAAGCCTTTTACTTTATAAGTGAAAGTGCAGATAAAAGGGTCAAGACTCAATTACTTCCTTTCAGACAAGAGCGTGCCATCAAATCTCCTGCAGGGAGGGAGAATTTCATTGCCAATGACTGAATTTCATTGCCAATGACTTAATATCCCAATGGATCTATGTATTTTTTTTAAATTGAAAGTATTGAGTTTTCTCATAGACTGACAGGATTTAGTACTTGAGGTCAAAAACTGGACTGATATATTGACCAGACTACTGCCTTGTCATGGGATTTTGATTGTTTGAGGCAGGAAAATGTCTTTGCTGTTTAATGCATGTGATGTTTAATTCCTGTCCAGCGTACTAACAGCTCTGCTCTCTCTTTCCCTCAGTTAACTACCCTGCGCGGGGCGATTCTGGAGGACGCTGTGCCCTCCACGGCGAGGCACGGGACGGCCCGCGGTCTCCCGCTGAAGGAGGTGCTGGAGTACGTGGTTCCTGAGCTGAACATCCAGTGCCTTCGACTGGCCATCAGCTCACCCAGAGTCCCGGAGCAGCTCCTCAAACTGGACGAGCAGGGGGTGAGTATTAAAGAGCTCAAATCTGACTGGGTGAGCTGCGCTTGTCGAATTTTTGGATAAATACTGCAATTTTTTAAAATGCAATTGCGCTTGTTTGTAGAGCTGCACAAATATCCAGAATTTGGTGAATATATACAGTAGTAAACATTTGAAGTGGATCAAAAAGGTTCATCAAAGTTGTCCTAAGACAACGCATTTTGGTTTTAGGTTTTAGGACAGCTTTGATGAAAGGTTTTGATCCACTTCAAATGTTGACTCCGATTAAAGGTCGTATAAACATATTAATATTTTAAAACAAGAATCAATAAAGAGCTATTATTACTACTACTACTTCTAATAGTATACTACAACTGCTACTACTACGAATATTAAATAAAACTACAATAATAAAATTGTAACTACAATAATAAAGAAATATTGCTATTGTGATATTTCACTGTAAAATAATCATAGAGAGTATTTAAGAAAATATAATAATAATAACAAATGTATTTTACCTTGCATCTGTAAAATTCAAACGTCTTAATTTCCCTATTTTCATGATTATGGTTTTTATTGAGATTAATAGTGCAGCCCTAATGCATAGTGTCTTTTATTATAGTACTTTTGCTGATGTTTTATAACAGTAAGCAACATTTATTGTTCTAATGTTCAGAGTCAATATGGGTTTTTCAGTGACTGATTCTTTAGCACTTTGATATGCTGTATGCTTTGTTGGTCGGAACAGGCATCATTTAGTCTGGCTTTAATGCAGCATTGTGTCTTTGCACTGAATTTTAAGCAGCCTTAACTCGCTGTGTAAAGATGCCTTAAGAATAAGTGAAGTAACAGTTTCTCACAACCCAAATATATCTGCAACACAACAGTGCAGGAAGTGTTCATGCAAATAATGCATGGTCACGTGACTAAAAATCACCATGCACTTGGTCTCAGAAACACCATATGTCGAGTTGTTTTTCCCATGTCAACACGCTTTCAGATGGTCGTCTGGTTTCTGAGGGAGAAAATCGGCCAATATCATGTTAAGGGTCGATCAATAACAGCTCCAGTCACCCATTGATTTCCTAACTTTGAGTGGAAGTGTGAATGAGTTTGGCATATAGCCGGAATTATATTTTATTTCATACATAGAGACGTTCCATTCCCGCCCTCTCAATAATGCTTCATTATCATCTTTACAAGGAAGTGTTTCTTGAAGATTTCTTGAATGTTAAATATAGACCTCGTGTCATATGAATGGAAAGCCAGTCATTACTTTTTGTCTGGTTATATTCTTTTTTTGAAAGAAATTAATACTTTTGTTCAACAAGGATGCATTAAATTGATCAAAAGTGACAGTAAAGGCATGCAAATGTTACAAAACGTTATATTTTAAACTTTCATTTAACTGCTGTTCTTTTGAACTTTCTATTCAGCAAAGAATCCTGAAAAATAAAATCTATCAGGGTTTCCACAAAAATATGAAGCAGCACAACTGTATTAGAATGATTTCTGAAGGATCATGTGACACTGAAGACTGGAGTAATGATGCTGAAAATTCAGCTTTGATCACAGGAATAAATTACATTTTACAATATATTCACATAGAAAACACTTATTTTAAATTGTAACAATATTTCTTAATTTTACTGTTTTTTCTGTATTTTTAATCAAATTATTATTAAATACTTTATTAATCCTTCACAGGAAATTATATTGTTACAGCAGCAACCTCAATTTAATCCATGCACACAGACATATCTACACAAGTACACACCTAAAAAAGAATCTTACACTAAAAAAAGAAAAGCACATTACCCAATAAAATGCATTACAGTTATTGCACATTAAAAAGCCTGATAGCAGCAGGCAGGAATGATTTACGATGCCGTTCAGTCTTACATATTGGAGGGATCACTCTGCCACTAAATGTACTCTGCCGAAAAACCTCTAAAAGCATGTAATGGGTGCGAGTCATTGTTCATAATAACATTTATTTTTCTCAGCATCCTTATCTCCACAACCTGCTCAACCCAGTCCTGTGTGATGCCAATAATAGAGCTTGCCTTTTTGATCAATTTATTTAGTCTGTTCCTGTCAGATGTGCATGTGCCCAACCCCCAGCACACAACCTGCTTTGACCTTTTTTGTATAAGGCTTCCATGTGGCTGGACCAGTCCAGTTTAGCTGTACCCCAAGGTGCTTATAGTTGGAGACCAGGTCCACTTCTGTTCCCAAAATAGAGACTGGATCTGGTTTGGGCCTCTTCCTCCTAAAATCAATGATCATTTCTTTGGTCTTGGAGATATTAAGCCTCAGATGGTTATTATTACACCAGTCCACAATTCCTTGATTGTACTTCTGAATTCTTCCTCACAACCATCCATGATACATCCCACAACACCTGAATCATCCGAGTATTTCTGAAGAAAGCAGGTATCAGAGTTTTGTTGAAAGTCAGATGTGTATAGACTAAACAGAAAAGGTGACAGGACAGTTCCCTGTGGGGCTCCAGTACTACACAGAACAGTCTCTGAGACACATTTTTGGAGCCGCACGTACTGTGGTCCAGCAGTTAAATAATCAGTCACCCAGAAAACAAGCTCCGATTCCACCTGCATCCTCCTCATCTTCTCACCCAGCTATTCCGGCTGAATGGTGTTGAATGCACTCGAGAAATCAAAAAACATGATTCTGACATTTGTACCAGGATTATCCAGATGTGTGTAAACCCTCTGGAGCATAATGATTAGGGCATCATCAACACCTATATTAGGCTGGTATGCGAACTGAAAGAGGGTCTGTGAATGTACACACTTTGAAAGGACCAGTCTTTCAAGTGTCTTCATAATGTGAGACGTAAGGGCAATAGGTCTGTAATCCTTGAGCTCTGGAAGCATTAGATAAGTACTACATAAATAAATGCAGCCTTATCGAGCATAAGAGACTTCTTTCAAAAACATAGTCCTTACCAATCCCAAACTTCTGAACACTATGTGTCTTAGTATTTCCCTGTCACATGAATGACTGTAGATTCCCATCACCACATGTGCTGTGAATCTTCTTGTCGGGTTTACTGTCGAGATCAAACGTCGTCTGAAAAATTCCCAGGGTGTTTAGTCTCACATAAGAGACAAAAACAGAAAAAATAACATTCCATTACTGCACTTAATGCACTTTATTGATCTCAGTTTCATGTTTCTCTGCAGGAGCGTGTAAGGGTTTGTCTCAAAAGACTTGTGTTTTAGTGTAGACCTTGCGTGGGATCCCATCTGAGTCAGTCGAACTCCAGTGCGTGTAGTCATGCACGTTACAGCGAAGCAGGGAAGTCCGGGTAACGTGCGTTGAATCGCTATAAATTGGAACAGACTTGAAGTGTGCTATTTGTACTAGTGTTTATAATTTAACCATCAAGTTTGGGCACAAACCACTCAGATTTCCTGCAGAAATTGAATTGTTATTTTGTAGTGGCACTAAAATTACACGCTTCACCTTTGTGGAGATGAACGGGGGTCTCAATCGCTGCCTCTGGGGAAGCAGGTGTGAAAAACAACACCCATGTCACATAAAGTGCTAATGACCTCCAGTCTGCCACCCGCGCGTACAGAAGAGTGCCAGCCGTATTGCTTTACCTCGGGCTGCTGCGGGAGGGTTTGCTGCTCACTTGATGGTGACAGATAATGAGAAGTGAAGCCTTTCGTTCCATTTCCCGTCCCTTTCTTCTCTTATACTCGCGTGTGACCGTGATTCCTCACGGGACGATAGAATTAGTGGAGGCTTAGCAGAAATGAAACTTTTCTGAAAGCAACAGTAGGGTTTTGGAAGTGAAGATCTCCTATATATACATACATATGTGACCCTGGACAAATCTCGGTTGTATCTCGGCCAAATATTGTCCTATTCTAACAAACCATACATCAATGGAAAGCTTATTTATTCTAATTCGGAAGATACAATAAAATCTCAAAATGGCCCTTACCAGAGGTAACATATAATGAAGAGGTCAGATGACACAAGATCAAAGTGCCCCGTCTGATGGTCATCTAAATGAGCCATTTTTAATCAGGCTCCTATATTATGATTCATTATTTTATGTAATAGCCAAAAGCAAAAGGGAACCATATACATTGCCAATAAAAGTAAAAATGACCTGAAACCACAATTTTAGCGAGCCTGATATAAAAATGCACTTTTATAGTTACCGTTTTTGGTATTTTGGATCACAATGGGAAATGTCAGATTGGTTGAGGCACAATCGACAGAAGTATCTAAAAACATTAAAAAATCTTACTGTTCAAAAAACTTTTGACTGGTATGTTAGAATATATATCTCTAATATATAATATTAGGCATGGGACGAATAACGGTTTCAAGGTATTACGCGGTTTGAGAAAAGTCACTGTTTTCAATAACGCTAAAAATTTTACAACGTAACGTTCCTGCGGTATGCCGTTTTTTACGTGTGTCAAAGGGAAAGTGCAGGACTACACTCGTTGTGTGCACAGCGCAAGAGACATAAACGAGTCACACGACCCCGAACCCCGACCCTCCCCTCCGGTTGGTGCGAGCAGCACGGGAGGGTGCTTGCACACTGGTTCAAGTGCTCCCCCCTCCACCTGCCCCCGCTGGATTGTGTTCACATTATATTATTTGGGTCTGTACTGCGGTTCGTTTGCGTCATCAAGCCAGCTGCTGTTTACCCTGTTGCTTAGTAATGATGGTGCAGGAGAAGACGGCAAAATGCATAGCCAGGCTCTCTTCAATTTTATATTTATGTTTTGGAACCGTTGGTTTTGTTTCCAAAGCTTCAGTACATACCGGCACTTAAGTCTGTTCTTACGAATGTTACTGCAAATGCTCTAAAGTACTCTGAAGGTGAACAGAAATTAGATATACAGCTCTCTGCTTGCAGTGCGTCAGTCACGCTCGTCAAAAAAGTGGGTGAAACACATTTTTATCAAATAATAGGTCATTAATAGCGGTTCACTTCCGTGATTTAATACGATTGCATTCACATCAGCAGCGAAAAGTACCGGAGTTCACTTGAACCGTACCCCAGAACACCCTTTTTAAGCGGACCCGGGTACGGTTCGCGGGTGCGCACCCGAGTTCGGAAGACAGCTTTCACATCATTCAGAGTACACGCACTCTGCTGTCATCTGAAACCCGGTGCGCACCAAAAGTGTAGTGTGAAAGCACCACTGAGAGTCACCTGTGTGTGGGATGGCCGAAGGAGATGAATTCCTGGAACTTTTTCCCCCGTCGAAAAGACGAAGTCTGTCGTATGGGAATATTTCGGGGGGGCTACGTAGAGCTAACTGTGCCGTAACAAACGGGTTCAGTACAGAGTGGTTTTAGCTGACCGATCGTCATAAATGACTGCCAGATCGAACATGAAACTATATATCTGTGTGTCTCGGTTTGTTCGCCCTCTTCACCCCCGATCAGACAGAGAGCCCCCGCCGTTGTGCAGTGTTGAAATAGATGTAGTTTGGCTTGTACCCGAGGCAGATTAATAGGCTAATTAACTAAGCTAGCTCCACTTAGTTTCCTCCCTCACGTTACTCCACAGAGTGGGAGTAGCAGTCTAAGTTGTCGTAGCTTGTACTTGTTCTGGACAATTTAGTACAAATAATTGTAATTTAGTGGTATCACGTCGGTGTACCTTTAAGCTCATGCGATTGTTGTGACGATCTGGTTCAAAATGTACACGAATTGAAAACAACAAAAAACAATAAAGGTTTGTACGGAGAGACCGTGTCTGTGTGTGTGACACTCGCGCTGTCTCTTTCCTTATGTGTATGTGCACACATCCTCATACCTCAACGCTCCAAACTTAATCCAGGAAAGGTAAACATTCCTGCATCATAACTTGGACTGAAAGATGAATGTGTAGAAAGTGAGCATGTCTCCTAAAACCTTGTTGAGCTGCAGGTTTAATGACTGCATTTTTTATTAATTAATTAATTTTTGTTTTTGCAGAAATTATGTTTTGATTATATTTTTAATTACTGAGCTGCAGGTTTAGGCTCACTTAAATGACTGCATTTTTTTTTCAGTTAGGATTTTAAATTTGTTGCGTTAGCAGAAATCATGTATTCTGTTTGATTATGTTGAGCATGCAGGTTTAGGTACTAAATGGGACTGCATGAAGTTAAGACAAAATTTAAGGATTATTCTAATTATTTAGCCTGACAAGTGTAATGGTCCAAAATAGTTCTATAAGTTATCGTAAAAATTAAAATTACAGGTGCATCTCAATAAATTAGAATGTCGTGGAAAAGTTCATTTATTTCAGTAATTCAACTCAAATTGTGAAACTCGTGTATTAAATTATTTCAATGCACACAGACTGAAGTAGTTAGTCTTTGGTTCTTTTAATTGTGATAATTATGGCTCACATTTAACAAAAACCCAATCAATTCACTATCTCAACAAATTAGAATACTTCATAAGACCAAGAAAAAAACATTTTTAGTGAATTGTTGCCTTCTGGAAAGTATGTTCATTTACTGTACATGTACTCAATACTTGGTAGGGGCTCCTTTTGCTTTAATTACTGCCTCAATTCAGCGTGGCATGGAGGTGATCAGTTTGTGGCACTGCTGAGGTGGTATGGAAGCCCAGGTTTCTTTGACAGTGGCCTTCAGCTCATCTGCATTTTTTGGTCTCTTGTTTCTAATTTTCCTCCTGACAATACCCCATAGATTCTCTATGAAGTTCAGGTCTGGTGAGTTTGCTGGCCAACAACCAAGCACAGTAACCCCATGGTTATTGAACCAGCTTTTGGTGCTGTTGGCTGTGTGGGCAGGTGCCAAGTACTGCTGGAAAATGAAATCAGCATCTCCATAAAGCTTGTCAGCAGAAGTAAGCATGAAGTGCTCTAAAATTTCCTGGTAGATGGCTGCGTTGACTGTGGACTTCAGAAAACACAGTATTCTAATTTGTTGAGATAGTGAATTGGTGGGGTTTTGTGAAATGTGAGCCAAAATCATCACAATTAAAAGATCCAAAGGCTTAAACTACTTCAGTCTGAGTGCATTTTTATTTAATACACGAGTTTCACAATTTGCGTTGAATTACTGAAATAACTGAACTTTTCCACGACATTCTAATTTAATGAGATGCACGTAGGTTTAGTGAGGAAAAAACAAGTGGGGTTTTTACCGCGGGACATTTAAAAATAACAGAGTTTAGAGTGTAATCGCCAAATTACCGTGATCCGTGAATTTTTTTTTTTATCTAAAGGTTATCATACGTCAGGAATCGTATATTATTATAGCCCAGCCCCCCCCCCCCAGTACCCCCCCCCCCATGCTAGTATTATATATATATATATATATAAGTATATATATATATATAGTGGGTACAGAAAGTATTCAGACCCCCATTAATTTTTCACTCTTTGTTATATTGCAAACATTTGCTAAAATCATTTAAGTTAAATCCTCATTAATGTACACACAGCACCCCATATTGACAGAAAAACACAGAATTGTTGGCATTTTTGCAGATTTATTAAAAAAGAGAAACTGAAATATCCCAGGGTACTAAGTCATCCCCACCCCCCCCCCCCCCCCCCCCCCCGACCTTTGCTGGACACTCATATATTTAACTCAGGTGGTCCATTTCTTCTGATCATCCTTGAGATGGTTCTACACCGTAATTTGAGTCCAGCTGTGTTTGATTATAAAGATTGGACTTGATTAGGAAAGCCACAAACCTGTCTATATAAGACCTTACAGCTAACAGTGCATGTCAGAGCAAATGAGAATCAGGAGGGCAAAGGAACTGCCTGAAGAGCCCAGAGACAGAACTGTGGCAAGGCACAGATCTGGCAGCAAGGTTACAAAAGAATATTTCTGGCTGAAATAAGGGTTCGCTGAAGCAGCACAGTTTTTTTTTTTTTCTTTTTTTTTTTTTTGGGACTCCATAATCCGTAAAATGGAAGACGTTTGGGACTACCAGAACCCTTCCTAGAGCTGGCCGTTCGGCCAAACTGGGCTATTGGGGGAGAAGAGCCTTGGTGAGAGAGTAAAGAAGAACCCAAAGATCACTGTAACTGAGCTCCAGAGATGCAGTCGGGAGAAGGGAGAAAGTTGTAGAAAGTCAACCATCACCGCAGCCCTCCACCAGTCGGGGCTTTATGTCAGAGTGGCCCGATGGAAGCCTCTCCTCGGTGCAAGACACATGAAAGGCCGCATGGAGTTGTGAGATGGTGAGAAATAGATTCTCTGGTCTGATGAGACCAAGATAGAATTTTGGCCTTAATTCTAAGCGGTATGTTGTGGAGAAAACCAGGCACTGCTCATCACCTTTCATCACCTGTCCAATACAGTCCCAAAAATGAAGCATGGTGGTGGCAGCATCATGATGTGGGGGTGTTTTTCAGCTGCAGGCACAGTATGACTGGTTGCAATTAAGGGAAAGATGAATGCGGCCAAGTAAAGGGATATCCTGGACAAAAACCTTCTCCAGAGTGCTCAGGAACTCAGACTGGGCCGAAGGTTTACCTTCACACAAGACAACGACGCACCCTAAGCACCACAGCATAAAATACGAAGGAGTGGATTACACACAACACTCGGTGGACTGTTCTTGAATAGGCCCAGACCAGACTGAATGTCCATTTAAACCAATGAGCATCGTCTTGGAGATGACTAAAAGGCTGTCCGAAACGTACATCAACCTGATTCTGAGAACTGGGAGTCGGATCTGCAAGGAGGAATGGCAGTGGATCCCCAAATCCAGGTGTGAAAAATTGTTGCATCTTTCCCAAAAAGACTAATGGCTGTATTAAATCAAAAGGGTGCTTCTACTAAATAATGAGCAAAGGGTGTCGAATACTCAGGACTATGTGATATTTCAGTTTTTCTTTTTTAATAGATTTACAAAAATGTCAAGAATTATGTGTTTTTCTGTCAATATGGGTGCTGTGTGTACATTAATGAGGAAAAAAACAATTACTTAAATGATTTTAGCAAATGACTGAAATATAACAAAGAGTGAAAAATTTAAGGGGTCTGAATACTCTCCGTACCCACTGTATACCTTATAGGTATATATATAGATATACTTAGTCAAACGTGTGTGTATATATATATATATATTATATATACAGTGGGTACGGAAAGTATTCAGTCTTAAATTTTTCACTCTTTGTTATATTGCAGCCATTGCTAAAATCATTTAAGTTAATTTTTTTTCCTCATTATGTACACACAGCACCCCATATTGAAAAAAAAACACAGAATTGTTGACATTTATGAAGATTTATTAAAAAAGAAAAACTAAAAATATCACTTTGCTCAGTTTTAGTAGCAAGCACCAGGCTTTATGATTAATCTAATAAGCCATGAGTCTTTTTGGGAAAGATGCAACAAGTTTTTAACACCTGGATTTGGGGATCCTCTGCCATTCCTCCTTGCAGATCCTCTCCAGTTCTGTCAGGGTAGATGGTAAACGTTGGTGGACAGCCATTTTTAAGTCTCGCAGGGATGCTCAATTGGGTTTAATTCAGGGCTCTGGCTGGGCCATTCAAGACAGTCACAGAGTTGTTGTGAAGCCACACCTTCGTTATTTTAGCTGTGTGCTTAAGGCCATTGTCTTGTTGGAAGGTAAACCTTCGGCCAGTCTGAGGTCCTGAGCACTCTGGAAAAGTTTTCGTCCAGGATATCCCTGTACTAATTCATCTTTCCCTCGATTGCAACCAATCCTCCTGTCCCTGCAGCTGAAAAACACCCACAGCATGATGCTGCCACCACCATACTTCACTGTTGGGACTGTATTGGACAGGTGATGAAAGGTGATGAGCAGTGCCTGGTTTTCTCCAAACATACCGCTTAGAATTAAGACCAAAAAGTTATATCTTGTGCTCATCAGACCAGAGAATCTTATTTCACACCATCTTGGAGTCCTTCAGGTGTTTTTGAGCAAACTCCATGTGGGCTCAGTGTCTTGCACTGAGGAGAGGCTTCTGTCGGGCCACTCTGCCATAAAGCCCGACTGGTGGAGGGCTGCAGTGATTGTTGATTTTCTACAACTTTCTCCCATCTCCCGGTTGCATCTCTGGAGCTCAGCCACAGTGTTCTTTGGGTTCTTCTTTACCTCTCTCGCCAAGGGTCTTCTCCCCCGATAGCTCAGTTTGACGGACGGCCAGCTCTAGGAAGGGTTCAACGTCTTCCATTTAAGGATTATGGAGGCCACTGTGCTACTAGGAACCTTAAGTGCAGCAGAAATGTTTTGGTAACCTTGGCCAGATCTGTGCCTTGACACAATTATGTCTCTGAGCTCTTCAGGCAGTTCCTTTGGCCTCATGATTCTCATTTGCTCTGACATGCACTGTGAGCTGTAAGGTCTTATATAGACAGGTGTGGCTTTCTTAATCAAGTCCAATCAGTATAATCAAGCACAGCTGGGCTCAAATGAAGGTGTAGAACCATCTCATGGATGATCAGAAGAAATGGACAGCACGTGAGTTAAATATATGAGTGTCACAGCAAAAAAAAGTCTGAATACTTAGGACCATGTGATATGTCAGTTTTTCTTTTTTAATAAATCTGAAAAAACGTCAACAATTCTGTGTTTTTCTGTCAATATGGGTGCTGTGTGTACATTAATGAGGAAAAAAAATACTTAAATGATTTTAGCACATGGCTGCGATATAAAAAAGAGTGAAAAATTTAAGGGGGTCTGAATACTTTCGTACCCACTGTATATATAGGCCCAAGCCTGCATTTATTTGATCCAAAATACAGCAAAAGCAGTAAAACTTTGAAATATTTTTACAATTTAAAATAAACTGCTTCTATTTTAAATATTTAAACTGTAATTTATCCTGTGTTTCAAAGGCTTAATTTTAGCTTTTTATTGGTACTTACAAAATGTATAATAATAATATAGTATTATTCATATATGTTATTAGTCATCACTCACCAAAAAATTAAATTTTAATCTTTCAATGATAAAATAATATATATTTAATATATAATATCTATATTGAATAGTAATTAAACCTATATAAAATGAAATACAAAATTCTAATATAATAATTGTTAGTATATGTATATGTATATATCTTATCTAGTACAATAGTTTAACAATATTTTAACTGTTAAGATGTAAAATATATTTCATTCTTTTCCTACATATCTACGTATCACATATATAATTATTTATTATTTGAATGTATATTTTAAAATCTTTTTATATTGCATATTTCGTCAAAGATTGCTTTTTGCAGTGCTGTGAGCTTTTAGCTATTTTCGTTTTTGCATCTCAGAGCTGGTTGGTTTGGTGTTCAGTGCTCTGAACTTTTTTTATTTAAATCCCTTTGAGAAATGAAGGGGAGAAAGGAAAAATCTTCAGGACGCAGTCCATCAGCAGAAGGTTGCTAACGGTTTTATGCAGGGTAAAGGTCACAGCGCTGTGCAGGTGAGTAAATGACGTATGATGAAAGCAGGTTTGCGGTGCTTGTGTCTCCGAGTCGTGAGAAGAAGTTGTCACTCAGCGCAGTCAGGATAGCGTTATGTAAAGCACTCGGCTCTCTGTCCCTCCCATCACTAGCCTGTGTTTCTTCTGTCTTGTGGCGTTTCATGTCATTCAGAGGTTTATCTGGGTCTGTGTTGAGCTCTCTGTGAGGAACAAGCAGAAGAATGTGTTTCATAATCTTTATCCTCTCTGCTGTATGTTTGATTAAAATATCAGGATCCAATAGAAAGTGTCTGTGCCAAAGATTTCAGGCTCGGTCTGTCTTTTTGCCATTTCTTGCTCTGTTTTAAACCCTAGTGAGCTGCCTTGTTTGACGTCTTTGACCTTTGCAATACATCTCACAGCTTTTTAGGGTCTTGTCCCATGAAACTGATGATTCCCTGTCATCACGTATGAAACTTTTCACTGACCTGGTCACAATGAATTCTGGCATTGCCTTTTCAAATGAAGAATAAATGTGATGCTGCCTTAAAATTTGGCCAAAATAAAACAAGTTAATTATGCGTCTGATGACATTCATTTTCCCAATGCGACTAACAAATATTTTAAATATTAAATAATTATTTAAATTAAAGTGCATATTTTTTTAATATGTGAAAGTTATTAAATATGAAAAACAATATTACAAATTTTAATATATAAAGCGTGTAGGTTTTTTAATATTTAACTATAATATTATGGTTAAAATATTATGTAGTTTATAAAATATTTTAAAATAATAACTTATATTTACCCGAATAAAATATTTTAAGATTTTAAATAAGATAATAAAAATATACATAAATTAAATAATTTAATAAATATTTTTAAAGGTTAAGTACGTTTTAAAATTGTAAAAAGTGTAAATATTATAATATATAGTTATTATATATATAAATATATATATATATATATATATATGATTATATTATATAATACACCCATCCATACTACATACATACATCCGTAAAGATTAGCAACGTTGTAATCAATACTGCTTTTTAAATGTATTATTATTTTTAAAAATATTATTAAAATATATTGTTGAGACACAAAGAGGGTGTGTTAACAGAACTTTTGACTTTTGATGCTGTTGAAAGTAAAGCGTCTGAGAGGAAGTGAGAAGCAGGACATCAGGCTGTGGCTCGTAGTGGACTGCTCACATTATATTCGCTCCTCTGTGTTTCTGACTCCTGCAAGCATTCAATGTCTTCTCAACATTTTCTTTATCATGTGACGTTGCCTGTGGCAAGTATATCAAAGCAGTCAGAATGTGTCAGCGGTTGGAGCCGTAAATTGACTCTTTAATCACTTGAGTTTACTTGCACTTCATCCCTGCTGTGGTGTGTGGTGTGTGTGTGTGTGTGTGTTCTTCCTGAAGCCAAGTAGGGCATCTCCTCTGAACGCTTAGCGCCTGCTTGAGTAGAATCCGTGGAAGTCATGGCTGTTCCTAATCAAAACATTCGGCTGAAGGTTTCCGAGAGCGAGGTCGCCATGACAACAGTATGGTTGCACGCTGGGAATACTTGACCCTCGTAAGAGAGCGGAGTCTGATTCCCATCACGACTGGGTTACGCTTGCGTTTGGAGTCTGTGACAGCCACTGGATTGTGACCGAGTGTTGCTGTTTTTCTAGTAACCTGTCACAGCTCACTTCAGATCAAATGAAATGAGGGAGATTCCAGAGACCGATTGGAATCATTAATGCTGAAGTGAGGAAAACAGCTGGTTTGCTGATCTTAACCCACTCTTTTGATTGCTTTAGAGGGTTTGAACTAGAGTCCAACCGATATGGGTTTTTTGGGGCCGATACCGATACCGATATTAGGGAGTTAAAAAAAAAAGGCCGATATCGATATATCGGCCGATATTCTTTGTGAATATTATAGTACAGTACCAGTCAAAAGTTTGGACACTTTCCCATTCGAGGGTCCAAACATTTGACTGATACTATATATAGAATACAGTATATACATAAACAGAATATATATACTGTATAATGAAGGTTTGCAATGATACGCACTGTGTGATCAAACACTTCTAATGAGGTGTGCTAAATGATCTGTCGTAATGATGGAACTGGTCAGGGCATTTAAGAATTTAACAAACTTTATTATCTAAAATGAGTCTGACATCAGTGCACTGAACAGTGAAGTTGAAGTTTATTTAACTTTAATTCAATTAAATTCCATTCTTTATTCCTTTGAAGTTTATTTCACTTCGGAACATTCATTCACGGATTTGTGCTACTGTCTTCACACACAGATGAAACTTACTAGAGACGTGTGACATAATATACTGTAAATAAATACAATATAAATTTACGTCTCGCGCACTTTAATGCTCTTTGAATGTAACATATTGTTCCCTTGGAACTAGAATCATGGCAGAATTTCATGTGAAGCCCACTTCGCAGGGCACTTACGGTCGAATAAGACAACGCATGAATGCTGCCTGAACAAGAGACCTCCTTAATGAAGTGAAAGTGTTGACTGGTTGGGGAAACCTAAGCTCGCAGAGCCCGCTCGAACGCCACCTCTGAGCGTCGGTAGCCCCCGGGAGATCGCTTGATCGGTCGGCGCCGGACCGCGAATTTAACCATCCGTAACTCCCAAACCCCGGGGGCTATCGGTGCGGGGGTGGTCTCATTCGAAAGAGGGCCTCGAGACGTACACTCGATTCGCTTTCGAGAGGGTTTCTTGAGCTGAAGAGATCCCCTGAATTTGGTGCGGATTCTCCGCGCTGTTACGGAGATATGGCCGTTTAAAGTTTCAATGGTTTTCCATAGACTAAGTTTTAAAGCGTTTCATACGGTTGCCCGTAGCAAACAATGGAGCGCGCTCATGCTGGACAACCTAATAATTACGAACATTTAAAGCATTTTATCTGTAGGTTATATGTTCTGAAAAAATAATTCATATCGCGGCGATTGCCGATACCGATTATCGGCGACAGGCGCATATCGGCCGATAACGATCTGAAAACGATACAGCGGGTGGGCTCGAGTTGAAACTTTGTAGCTCGGCAACCAGATAAACTTGCTTAAAAAAAAAAAAAAAATACACCAGAAATCCACCTCAGATGGTTTGTTATGATATTAATAGTTTAATAAAAATTCAGTAATAATAATAATCTTAATAGTATTATTTTTATTGATAATATTATAAGTATTATAAATAAACAAACTGTGCATTATTGTGTCACTTTGAAAAGGACAGTTTATGTTAATATATAATACACAAGCAAGCAACATATCTACTTTATTTGCGTAAAATAGTGTATCCTTTTTAGTTAAAGTTAAAAAAAAACAATTGTAAACACTTTTTTTTTTTTTTTAAAGTGGCTTGGAACTAACTGAAATAAGTTTATGTGAGGGTTATTACAATTTTTAATGAGATTAACTGATAAAAACGGAAATATTTAATGCATTAAAAAGTAATAAATAAAATAAATAATTGAATAATAATAATGTAATCATTCTTAACCAGAATTTAGAAATATAAAAAAGTAAATACAAATGCATTAATGTATTCACATATAATGTACATCACAATAACATTTAATGATTTAATCTAAAATTAAAATTAAAACTGGAATGTGAAAATAAAAGTTAATTATAACTTTAAAACTATAAAAGTGCATAAATACATGAATAATTGTATAACTAAAATAACAATGCTTCAAACTAACCAAAAACCTACATAATCCTTCCAGTTCCATAATGATTATTAAATGTGCATGAATAACGTCTCCGTTTGTTTAGCCTGATGAACTGACCTTTATTCATGACTTCATCTGTTTACATGCCTTTGCTCGAGGTGTGAAGGTTTAGTCTCTCGTAGTTTCTCGTAAACTATTTGAACTTCCCATAAAGAAGCTTCTGTGGCACTTGTGTTTTTGGAGACAGTGTATGGCACTAATGAAAAGTAACCTGTGTTTGATTGTGTTGCAGCTGAGTTTCCAGCACAAAGTGGGCGTCCTGTACTGTAAAGCGGGTCAGAGCACAGAGGAGGAGATGTACAATAACGAGAATGCCGGCCCGGCGCTGGACGAGTTCCTGGACCTGCTCGGTCAGAGAGTCCGGCTGAAGGGCTTCACCAAGTACCGAGCTCAGCTGGACAACAAGAGTATGTGCTGAACACACAACACAATAAACAGCATTCACTTTTCCACATTTATAAAACGTTATCTAGCTATTTATTTATTTACGTAATTATGGTAAAAAAGTCATTAATATTATTAGAAATTGATTAATATGAATAATTATTGATAAATAAACAGTGCATATTGCTCTCAAACACTTAAAATTTTAATAGCATTTACTTTTTCACCTTTACTAAAAATATGTATATACTATTATTTATTTACGTAATATAATAATGTTTGTTATTATTGTTGTTGTTATTATTAAAAATAAATAAACAAGCACAATGCTTATTGTGCTCAGGCACTTTTTTGTTGCTTCTGTGTATACTTGCTTTAATTTCTTATTTAATTGCTTTATTATTATTAATAATAATAAAAGTAAATCTTTTTTTCCCCCTTTTTTGAATGGTATTTGATTTGCTTTTCTCCTCAGGTTTGAACAATTTATCATTATTTCTATATATAACTATCTATCTTTTGTTTATCAACAGTTTATAATTATTTCTAACTGTATACTGTATTCTGTACTGATGCATTTACTCAAATTCAAATGAAAACAGAAAATATAAAAAGAGAACTGATTTAAAATACTAATAAAAGGCGTAGTAGTATGTCAGTGATACTGGGGTCAGTGAAAGCGTTGTCAGGGCAGTTCTTGGTGTATTGACTGGCTCAGCTGTGCTGTGTTTGTCCTGTTGTTCAGCGGACTCCACCGGCTCTCACTCGCTCTACACCACTTATAAAGACTATGAGCTGATGTTCCACGTGTCCACGCTCCTGCCCTACACTCCCAACAACAGACAGCAGGTACAGAGCTCAGTGTGTAGGATTTATTGTGTAATAATGATATTAACCATGATATGTCCTCTTGATCAGATAATGCCGTTGTCTGTCCGTCCCTTTTGCTGCGTTCTCGAATCATGCTCATAAGGGTCTTGATGTTAATATAGTTGATATAGTGTTGTTATGTTGGTGTAGTGATTCCTAATATATTTAAATCTGAATATGTTTTTTTATTCATAAATCTTTTTCCCTCTTTTTTGAACAATGTTTGATTATTTTCTCCCACAGGTTTGGACAATTTATTTTATTTACTATACATTAGCATTTTATTTCTATTTAATTATTTCTTGTTTGCACCCCCTCCCCCAACCCCCATTCTTTTATTTTTATTTTTTGTATTTATTTTTTGTGTTTTCCCCTTTTTTGGACAATATCTTTTTTATATACCCTCAGGTTTGAACAGTTAGCACTTTGTTTCCTTTTAATTATTATTTGTTTTGTCCCCATTATTTGTTTATTTTATTTTTTCTATTATTTATTTATTTATTTTCAAAATTGTATGCATGTGCATTTTAAAGCATTTACTTCTTTTTTGGGGAGGAAAACAAAAAATGTGAAAAGATAAAACTCAAAGACTGCAGATTTGATTTGAAGCTATAAGTCTAATTTGGTAAATGCATGAGCTGCATTACATGTAATGCCATTGAATATGTTTGATATGTTTTATATAAAATGATTCAGTTGCATTGACTTTCCTAAAACAGAGCCTCATCACTGCACATGTCTTGACTGGTCGCTGTCACTTACATCTCTGACAGTCGATTGGCAGGATTAGAGGATTTTCTGTCTTTTTCTTCTCCCACTTCAATTCTATTCGATTGCGCAGGATTAGTGAATAAATCCCTGTCCGTAAGCTTCCAGAAGACTCGGGCACAGTTCAGCCTCTCATCTTCTCATCCACCCCGTCTCACCCATAATCCTGTTTGTAACCCGTGGCCACTCACAGGAAGGCAGGCGCATGGTTAATATGACGGCTCGGGGTTAATGGAATATTATGAGTTCCTCACTCTGTTGCCTTATCAAATATCTTTGAGATATGAAGGGCTGACTGTGCTAAAAATCTCTCAGGTTTCAGATATTGTACTTATGGATGAGCTTAAGAGATTTGAAGTAGTCTTTCACAGCGTCTGCAGGCGTCTTTTGTGCCATTTATTGTGCCAAAATTATGCCAGATGGCACATTGCTGCCGATTATATCTATACTTATATATATATATATATTAATATATTCAATAACTCTTAATTTTTACTTTGTTCTTTTTGCGTGAAAAATGGTATACCCTCCTCAATGGTGTTCAATCTTTTCCAACTGGTTTGATTTAGAAGACAAAACATAATGGAAATAAATCCTGCCTTTCAAACTTGGGTCCAAAAATCAGATTTTTGCCACACTGCTATATTAGTTGAAATTAAAATTATAAATCATATTTACAGGGTAAGAAAGTATGTTTAGCACACAAAATTATTATTATAGTAGTCGTAGTAGTAGTAGGAGTGTAGTATTACGTTTTTTTATTTTGTATTTTTCTCGCTTTTGCACTGGCAGTGTTAATTTTGTCCTATTTTAGCAAATACAAATATCATTTTTATTATTAGTAGTAGTAGTAGTAATAATAATAATAATAATAGTTTTTATTTAATTCAAAAATTTGACAAACAAATTGTTTTTCTTATGTTTGCACTCTATTAGTACCAAATTTATATTATTTTTATTATTACTAGTATTTATATTTATAGTTTTGTTATTTTAACTTATTACAAAAACATTGCTATATAGTATTATTATTAGTAGTAGTTAGTAGTTAATATTTTTTCACTATTTTAGCAACAAAATTATTATTATTATTTTTTTTTTTTTTTATTATTAGAGTTATACTTATAGCTGTGGTTAATTATTTGTCAATATTTTTTACAACATTCAATATTTTAACAACATAAAATAACCTTTTATGTATATTATTATTATTTTATTCGTATTATTATTATTATATGTTGTTCCACTCTGCAAGTGTTAATTTTGGGCCCTGGTTACAAAAGAGGATGTGTCATTTTTGGTAATTTTTCATTGATCAGAGTTTCCTTTAGTACATATTAGCCGAAGTGAAATGGATTATGTCATGTCCCCTTTTTTCTGGGTACTTTGAAGCTGGAGGATTTGCTACTACACATGCTAAAGATGCTGTTTGACCTGTCCTTTGAGTAAACGGCAGTCCATTCATGTTCTTTGTCTTCTCTCACCAGTTGCTCAGAAAGAGACACATAGGAAATGACATCGTCACCATCGTGTTTCAGGAGCCCGGTGCCTTGCCTTTCACACCCAAAAACATCCGCTCCCATTTCCAGCATGTGTTTGTCATCGTTAAAGTTCACAATCCGTGCACTGAGAACGTCTGCTACAGGTGAGTGAAGCAAACGTATGTCTGGGAACGATGCCTTTGATTTACACCGTAAATTATGATTATGATACACTATGATAGCTATTAAGAGAAATTAAGTGATTTAATTTACCTTTGATGTCAGTTACTGTAAAGAGAAAAATATCAATGCAGCTGAAGAACCTGCATTAAATGCTGGAGAACTCACAGGAATCAATCACGTGTCAATGCTTGGCTTGGCTTGCCTGTAATTTTTGATCTTCTGTTTAAAAGCAATGCCAAAGGCTGTTTGAGGCATTTAATTATTGCATTAAACAGTAAATTATGTAATAAAATAGGCACATACCAGTGCCATAAAAATAGTCCATATGACTCCTCTATATTATCTTCTGAACTCATACTGTACTTTTATGGAACACTGCTAATTTTAAGTCATTATAATATCCACTGATAATCTTGTTTCATGTTGTTGTTTTTAACTAAAACTATTAAAATAATTTTTTGCTATTGAAATAATGCAGAAAAATGAAAAAGAAATAAAAAAAATTAATAAATAAATATTAGAAAAACAGAAAGTTAGAAAGAAAAAAACAAAATAAAATGGGAAATGTTGCCTTGGCAACTGAAATACTAAAGTTGAAATACTAAAAATTAATCAAATCACATTAACATTTTTATTTGTCACATAAAAAAAATATATATGTGATATACGACCATTACATTAAAATAGAAATGTAAAAGTAAGAAATGTAAAAGTTGAAGAATAAAACTGGAATATAAACAGTACAATATAGTACAAAATTGCAATTATAATATACTAAAATAGAATAGTAACAATTTGATAAAAGATAAAAAGTAGAAATGAAAATTCCTAAAACTAAATAAAAAAATAAAGTAAAGCATTAGTATAAATATAAAAAATACATTTAAAAATGACAAAAACACAACAACAAAATTACTAAACATGCACATATGAGAGAACCCCCCCCCTCTCTAATTTAGAAATGTAAAAATGTTGCAAAAAAAATTAAATGGTACCTTGGCAACTTAATGAAATTAAAGGAGTAGTTCACCCAAAAATTCTGTTATTAATTACTCACCCTCAAGTCGTTTAAATTGCTTAAGACCTTCGTTCATCTTCGGAAAACTAATTAAGTTATTTTTGATGGAATCTGAGAGCTGTATGACCCTGCATAGACAGCAACACAACCGAAATGTTCCCAAGTCCAGAAACGTAGCAAGGACATCTGTAAAATAGTCCAAGTGACATCAGTGGTTCAACCTTAATGTTATGAAGCTACGAGAATACTTTTTGTGCTCAAAGAAATAAATTACTTTTTGCGCGCCGCCATTGTGGAGAGCATCACGACTAGGGTTGGGTATCGAAAACCGGTTCCATTTTAGAATGGTTCCAAATTTTCAAGAACCGGGTATTCGATAAGATGCGTGCATTTCAATTATGCTTAACGATTCCTGCGTTTGCATTCTAATGTGATTTAAAACGATTTAAGTGCAGGAACGTAAAGAACTTGCGCCCTGTTTGCGTGCAGCGCACACGAAGTGCAAGCGCGAGCACAGAGAACAGAGGTCGCGGTACGGGTTCCCGGTTTGTGTCCGTTCTCGAACCGTTCCGTGTATTTCCACTGTAGAAAAGGTTGTTCTGGGCCGAAACGGACTTCTTTCATATTTGTCGACCAATATGCATTAATGTTAATCAAAGAACAAAAGAAAATCATTCATGGATCTTGACTGAACATATTTAATAACTTTAATTGATTAATACATATTTTATTTATGAAAAGAAAACTAATGCAGTGTTTTTAAACTTTTAATTACAATTTCTGTACCTGAAATTTAGTTCAGTTTTATTTATTTATGATATTGCTAATTGATTTGTTTGTTCCTATCTTATTACTGACTGTTTACTTGTCTTTAACACTTTAATATTTGAAATTTATATTGATAATCTAGTTGTTTTTGCTGTGGTATTTTTTTTAAAGCATAGGCAAAATTCCTCTTGCAGTGTTCTGTAGGCTGCTGATTTTTGCTCGTGTTATTCAGCTGCAACAGAATGCTTTGTAAAAGATGTTGACATCTAAAAAAATGTTGATTAATTCTTTTTATATTGGATTATTAAAAAAATTTTTATGTTTTTTTTTTTTTTTTAAATCTCTATGGAAATTCAAAACTAGGAATCGATAAGAACGCGATCGATAAACAGAATCGGAATCGATCAAATTAAAACGATACCCAACCCTAATCACGACGCATGCTCTTGCTTCCGCTTCATGTAAACAACGCATATTCAAGTTGCGTTGCTGTGACAATATGCCCCTAAGAACTGGGACACCACTACTATACCGTCACCTACAATACAAACACTAGTGTTCGCCCGATATATCGGCCGATATTGGGCATTTTTCAAATATCGGCATCGGCAGATAAAATTTTCTGTTTGGCCGATGTGTTCGAGAAGGGACTTTTATTTTGACGGCGCTGAGATTGCAGCGCCTGAACACACAGTACTCACATTCTCCCTCTTATTCGCTATCGTCGTTAACAGTTCTGTCTAATACAGATAGAACGGTTAAAAAAAAATTAATTAAAATGTATACAAAAAGTATTATAACGATTGCTTTAATATTATTAGTAATAGAAAGGCAAACATTATAATACTTTCTCGTTTGCCATCAGCATTCCGCATATACGCATTAATATCATTTAAACAAATCTTTGAATGACTAGTGAATTTTTAATTTCACAAACCTTGCAGACTTATTCGAATCTAGTTGAGATCTTGTGAAGCGTGCATGTGACCTGCATGATCGCGTGCTCTCTGCGTGACGGTCGGTCCGTGCAAATTGAATGCAGACAGGAGGAGAGTTCAGTTGACTGGAGACGCGTGATCGACAAACTTTAAACTTGTGATTTTAAATTATGCTGCGCTTTATGCTTTTGCCCACTGTCATATTCATGTCATTTTTATTGTGTGCTGTATGTAAAATGAGTGTTTCCTTGGCTTTATTTGAAAAAATATATATATAATAAATAAAAAATATATATTATATATAATGTATAATATTATATATATATATATATATCTATATATATATATATACACACACACACAGGTGGGTAAAAAAGTTTTGCCCCCTTCCGTTTTTTTTTTGCTTATTTGTCACACTTAAAAGATTCAGATCATTAAACTAATTTTAATATTAAACAAAGATAATGCAAGTAAATACAAAAATGCAGTTTTTAAATGATGATTCATTTATTAAGGGAAAAAAGCTGTCCAAAACTACGTGGCCCTACGTGAAAAATTAATTGCACCCTCCGGTAATACATTGAAAGTGAAAGAACTGCAATTAATTAACCACATTATTTTAGAAAGCTAAGTTAAATTTCACTAGCCACACCCAAGCCTGATTACTGCCAAAGACCTATTGAATCAAGAAATCACTTAAACAGAAGCTGTCTGACAAAGTGAAGCATGCTTAAATAGCAACACATCATGCCGCGATCTAAAGAAATTCAAGAACATGAGAATCAAAACAGTTGACATGTATCAGTCTGGAAAGGATTATAAAGCCATTTCTAAGGCTTGGGACTCCAGCGAACCATGGTCAGAGCCATCATCCACAAATGGAGAAAACTTGGAACAATGGTGAAACCTTCCCAGGAGTTGCTGGCCAACCAAAATTACTCCAAGAGCGCAACGAAGACTCATCCAGGAGGTCATAAAAGAAACCAGAACAACATCTAAAGAACTGCAGGCCTCACTGGCCTCAATTAAGGTCAGTGTTCATGATCAACAATAAGAAAGAGACTGGGCAAAAACGGCATCCATGGGAGCGTTCCAAGGCAAAAGCCACTGCTGACAAAAAATAACACAAAGGCTCGTCTCTCATTCGCCAAAAAAATATCTTGATTATCCCCAAAACTTTTTGGCAAATATTCTGTGGACTGATGAGAAAAAAAGTTGAACTTTTTGGAAGGTGTGTGTCCAGTTACATCTGGCGTAAAACCAACACAGCATTTCATAAAAAGAACATCATAGCAACAGTCTAACATGGTGGTGGTAGTGTGATGATCAGCTTCAGGACCTGGACGTCTTGCCATAATTGACGGAACCATGAAATTCTGCACTCTATCAGAAAATCCTGAAGGAGAATGTCCCGCCGTCAGTTTGTGACCTCAAGCTCAAGCGCACTTGGGTTATGTAGCAGGACAAATGGTCCCAAACACACCAGCAAGTCCACCTCTGATGGCTCAAGAAAAACTAAATTAAGGTTTGGAGTGGCCAAATCAAAGTCCGGACTAAATCCGATTGAGATGCTTAAACAGACCATTCATGCTCGAAAACCCTCCAATGTGGCTGAATTAAAACAAGTCTGCAAAGAAGAGTCGACCAAAATTCCTCCACAGCGATGTGAAAGACTCATTGCCAGCTATCACAAACACTTGACCGCAGTTGTTGCTGGAAAGCGTGGCCCAACCAGTATTAGATTTGGGGGTAATTATTTTTCACGTAGGGCCAGGTAGGTTTGGACAGTTTTTTTTCCTTAATAAATGAAATCATCATTTAATATTATTTTTTTGTATTTACTTGCATTATCTTTGTGGAATATTAAAATTTGTTTGATGATCTGAAACAATAAAGTTTGACAAACATGCAAAAAAATTTTTTAAAAAACACGAAGGCGGCAAAACCCGTTTCACACCACTGTATATGTGATTCCCAATGCACACAAACTTCCTAGAATACTGAGTGCCCTGTTGGTTACTGTGTTTACTTCCTTTTTTTTAATTATATTTTTATTAAATATTTGTTTGTGAAAAATGCTTTGTCTTCTAAAATATAATTATGTTTATTTTACACAATTATTTTTAATCAATTTCAAATGATTTCAAATTTCTTAAATATTAATTAAAATAAAAAAATGATATCGGCCATCGGCCACCCTGCTTTCCAAGATATCGTCATCGGCTGTCAAAAAACCCATATCGGTCGACCACTAACAAACACCTATACTGGTGTGCATTAGAGCCTTACCGTTCTATATAAATGCGCTGCTTACTGACACACACACGCACATAGATCAGAGGTCGCGCAGCTCCACATCCAGGAGCAAAGAAACTTGTCAACGCTGCCCAGTGACTTTTATTAATAACAGTTTAAATAGTGAATCTCTACATTTATATTTTCCAGCAACGAGATGATAAAATTGCTGTTTAAGTAAACTCACTCATTGTACAGAGAGACGCACAGACACGTGTACACGCAACTTTCATCTCTCCCTCTCTCCCTCTCTCCCTCTCTTTCTCTCTCTCTCTCTCTCCGTCTCTCTCTCTCTCTGTATCTCTCTCTCACTCTCCCTCTCTCTCTCGAATTGGCAATGTTTGAGAAAAAGGTTTAGCGATTTCTAATTATTGGGGGGACTAGCCCCCCCTCAATGTCTACGGTGGTTATCATCCTGATCAGACATTAAAATATGTTGTGGCACTATCGTGCAATCACTAATGATTTAATGGGTAGTACAATTCGACAACGAAAAATGCTACCTGTAAAATTTTTAACGTCTACACCACAACCCTAAACCTACCCTTACAGTAATGCAAATACAGTAATTATGTGTTATATTCGCTGTTGTGGCTAGAAGGTATGCAGCTACAGGAAACCAACAATATTTTTTTTCTACCTATTAGATTGTGTTTTAACAAAGTCTACACCTACCCCAACCCTAAACCTACCCTTACAGTAATGCAGATGCATTAAATATTGTTATTCAGCGTGAGAAAAAGGATGCAATATTGATGTGCGCATGCGCAATAAACCCTGGTAGGACAATCTGACGGGTAGGATAAAATGTCAGGACACCGGTTTATGCTGATAATTCCAAACAAGGGGTTTGAAGTGTGGTCCCGAAAAATTTTTGTTTGAAGGGCTATCTGCGCCCTTCCCCTTACCCCTACGCCTCCAACCAAAAGAGAATCGAGACACCCCTACCCCTTCACGTGAACGCATGAAACGAGGGGTAGGGATAACGGGTAGAAATGGGATTGGACCTAAGTGTTTTCAGATCTGTGAAGTGCATCTCATATTGCATTGCATTAGTTACACCAGACAATCTCTCTCGTTGTCATCTTCGCAGTGTTGCGGTATCCAGATCCAAAGACGTGCCTCCGTTCGGCCCTCCCATTCCTAAAGGAGTGACCTTTCCCAAGTCGGCCGTCTTCAGGGACTTCCTACTGGCCAAGGTGATCAACGGGGAAAACTCTGCGCACAAATCGGAGAAGTTCCGTGCCATGGCGACCCGCACGCGGCAGGAGTACCTCAAGGACCTTGCAGAGAACTTTGTGAGCACGACGACGGTGGACACGGCGGTGAAGTTCAGCTTCATCACGCTGGGGGCCAAGAAGAAGGAGCGGGTGAAGCCGCGGAAGGACGCCCATCTCCAGAGCGTAGGCGCCGTCACGTGGAGCGTGGTGGCACGGGATTTCGGCCAATCTGCAGACTTTGAGTGCCTGCTGGGGATTTCCAACGAGTTCATCATGCTGATCGAGGAGGCGTCCAAGAACGTGATTTTTAACTGCTCCTGTCGGGACGTCATCGGCTGGTCGTCTGGCATCATGAGCATCAAGATCTTCTACGAACGAGGGGAGTGCGTGATGTTTTCCGCGCATGACAACTGTGGAGAAGACATTCGAGAGATCGTGCAGAGACTTGAGGTAAGAGCGTTCAGGGGGCCCTCATTTATCAAGAGTGCATAGAAAAAGTTCTATATTTTGTCCTACAAATGAAATTTAGAATGTCTGCAAGTACAAACAAATCCATATTTATCAAACGTGTGCACGCAGTTCTTACGCACACCAGTAAGTAATCATTGTTGGCTCTCCCGGCACACGTTCTGTTTCACGGTGAAAAGTTTACCCGGTGACTGTCCGCGGATCCAGACTCCGGGCGCTGTTCATAATCCTGCCGCGCCACAGAGCGCCTCAGCGCCACTCACATCATTTTCCATTAAATTACATTATTTTTGTCCCAAATTAATTGTTAATGTACATAATGACTTCATCCTAGGTTGGAAGATTGTGTATTGTGCATTTTTTTTAGCAAAAAAGTTTGTCTTTCTGTGGCTCTAATAATATATTACCCGTGATCATTGTGCTTAGATCGCAATTTCTCATCCCGTTTAGCTGACGCGACACATCAGTGTGTGATACGTGGGCACCGGTGGCACCACGTGCTCTCGTCGCTGTGCGACCGCATCAAAGCAGCACAGCGAGAGTGACTGATATTACCAAAATAAAACAGCTAAATTTAAGTCAAATGCAAATACACTCCCTCCCATCACACAAAACCAACAAATGTAATGTGTTTAAGACAGCACATCATGACAGCGCTGACACAAAACAAATTAGTGACAGACACTTCATGACAAACAAGCAGTGTTTATAACAAATAATATAATTACTGGCACAGCGGCCCAGTAAATGTCCTCACTTACGTTATTTGCAGCTTCCATCGTGACGCGAATAATAGCTAGTTAGTTTATCAGCATTTTTTTTTTTCCCCCGAGAGATCCCCACAGCGGGCAGAACTTGTCATAAAGTTAGTGATAACAAGGCCCGCCCATTTAGAGGAAAGATATGATTGGTCAATTTTTTTGTCATTCTAAATTACTCCCCCATTGATTTACTATTGCTTGGCCCTCTGTAATTTCATAGCTGGACCACGAATCACAGAGCCGCAAACGCTAGGCGGAAACATTCAAATATGGAGAAAATGGGTGGTGTTAATAAGTGCATCCTGAATATGCAGATTTGCAGAGTTTTTTTTTTTTTTTTTTTCACAGAGGGATATTTATTTAGATGTTGTTTGTTCAAATTATGAATTGCTTAATAAAAATTGGTTATAATTTTTTTAATAAAATAGATTTTAAACCAGGTGATTAAAAATTGTAAATATTGTTTTTACAATACGTTAGGCCCTCTCTGAGGTTCCCCAATGAATAAACGCAATGACACCACACAATAGAGGATTTTCTGGACAAAGAAAATCGCTTGCGACAAGCCGCGAATCAGGCTACACCCCCCAGGCTTAAATCAAATCAGCCTTAAAATCCTCTAGTGTATGGCCAGCTTAAGTTAAGTGGTCTGAATGTATTTATTTGTATTTAAATCGTCTGTGGAAGGCATAGGATCATAAAATGTTTGTCCAATCATATTCCTCCATCCGCTTTTTCTTTCAAAGTTAGCTTGCCATAGGTGGAGCGTGTGTAAGGCTGGGCAAAGCTTAGCCTTCCCCTGGCCACGGATCTGAAATTAACATGGGCATGGGGCAAAAATGCCACCAAATTGGACAAAGATGCCCCTGTACAATTAAACTAAAGGATTAAGGATGTCACGAATAAAGTGAAAATGAAATGAAAAGTGTCAATTGCGGCATTAAATTTAGATCTGCTAATGATGCATCAAATTATCAGCGTTTTTCCAGCGTTCCGCATTATATCCAATCACACACGATTCTGTTGAGCTTGTGAATGCAGTGGCCAATCAAAGGCATTCAGATGAGTCATCGCTGAAACGCAGACTCACGCAAATTCTCTCATCATAAACAACAAAGTGGAAATGTACGTATGATGTAAGTAAGAGATTCATTTGACTTTGTAGGCAGCTTTATTGATTATAACAGGGGAGTTTTTTTAAACTCACGCTAGACTGAAGTCAGTCATCGTGTTCTTTGATAATGTAGGCCTAAGTGTTCTTTGCTTGCTTTTTAATTGAATGCGTTATAATTAAGCATTATAATTAGTAACTTGCAATGTATTTATTAAATTGTGATCACATTATATACAAAAAATATATATTTTGTGACATGACACCATATCTGCTACTTAAGCCTTTTTCTGCCATTGAATTAAAAAAAGGTAATTGGACAGAATTAGTCAGGATTAGCTACGAGATTTTGCGAGAGAGTAAAAATTGTGAGATAAAAAGTCACAATTACCTTGTTTTATTTTTATTTAGTGGGTCCATATGTGCTTGCCTAACAGAAGGGGTTATGATGTGCGTGTTAATAGGATTACACTAACATTAGGCAAATTTTAAACATTATACTTCGATATTATACAATTATCCAGAAAAAAGCTGCTGTTTGTAGCTGCTGTTTGTACAGCAGTTATTTAGGGTTGGTTCATTTTTCAACCAGCAGAATAATTTCAGATGTTTATTTGGTCATTATTATTGCCGTAGTATATTTCATTCGGGGTGTTTTGTCACATTGAATCAGAATTAGCATGTTTTGAGTTTTGATTAAGAGGAAAAATCGACCCAAAAGCAAAAAAAAAAAGGGGGGTGGGGTTTGTAAGTATTTTCTGCTCACCAAAGCTACATTTATATGACTAAAAATACAGTTAAATCAGTAATATTGTGAAATACTATAAGAATTTAAAATAACTGTTTTCTAATTAAATGTATGTTAAACTGTAATGTATTCCTGTGATGTAAAGCTGTATTTTCAGCATCATTACTCCAGTCTTCAGTGTCACATGATCCTTCAGAAATCATTCCAATATGCCGATTTGCTGCTCAAGAAACATTTCTGATTATTATCAATGTTGAAAACAGTTGTGCTGCTTCATATTTTGATATTTTTTATTTTTAAAGATTTTTTGATGAGTAGAAAGTTCAAAAGAACAGCATTTATTTGAAATAGAAATCCTTTGTAACGTTATAAATGTCTTTACTGTCAATTTAGATGAATTTAATGCATCGTTGCTGATTGAAAGTACTAATTTCTTTATTTATATAACAGTATTGTAAGTTTAACTCCCATGATGCCCTATTCCTATTCATCTTTTTCGTGTCTTCAGGATCCTTTCATTCAGACGTCTGTCTACTCAATTCAGTGTTTTCTCTTAATCAAAATGCAATCGGGCTCAATCAAAACCTGCTAATTCTTTTTCTCTCTAAGCTGGAGAAGAAAGTTGGCTTGCAGTTGTGTTCGTGTTATCTTGGGTAGCAGTCTAATTATTCCTTAAATGACTTTTCTTAGGGGATATTCAGACTTAGTTTTCATCATAAATGAAAGGGTCTGTAATTCAACATTTTCACCGTCTTCCTGTACATGTGAAGAGCTCGGCCTGATGAAATCTGTGCCTTGAGAAATCATCCTAATCTTCTTACATGATTTCTCAGAGGGATGTCCAGAATGTTTGACGGGTGTACGGGTGTGTGTTACCCCTGCTGCTGCTCCTGATCTGTGTTCTTGGCTTCTGTAAATGGCCAAGCCAGTTAAACTCACTCGGGCCGCTCAGTTTTTGGCTTTCGGATGCTGTCGAGGCATCTTAGATGCCATTTCCTGATTCGAAGGCGTCCTCAATCCTTGTGGTGCTTTTCAAGTCCACACTTTATAAATATAAATAAATGTAGAAATAATGCTGCATAGAATGGTGCGAAGAGCGAGACATGGCACAGCGGTCAAAGACGTCCATTTTGGGTATGTTTAAGGTATTATAATAATGTTTAACATTTTAATAATATTTGTTTTATTTTATTGAACAATTTATTAATATAAATAGTTAAAAAAAAAAGTTAAATCATTAAAAACATATTTATTAATTATTATTTAATGTAATATATTGATCATAGTGCGTGCTAATTGAATAATTATATTATTTTAATTAACTAACACATACAGCATCACTATATATAGTTTCATAGTATATTATTATTTGTATTTTTAAATAATTATTAAAAAATATAAATATTCATTACTTATCATATTTCATTAGTAGTTATATTTAATCGTATATTATTGTTATATAATATTGATATTTATATTAATGTATTTATTATTATTAGAATATTCTTAATTAGTCCAGTACAATACATAATAAAACACTCAAATCATAAAAATAGATAAAATAGATTAATTTTATATTATATTTGGTGGATTTTAAATAAATTATTAGAGACATAAATATTTATTATTATTAAGAGTTCTTTACAAAAACAGATTTTTTATTTTCAGAAATCATGTTTTTAGGCCTATTATGTTATCATGTTTTTATTGTGCTTTATTGTGTTAGTTAGCTGCATTCTTTTTTAGCTATTTTACTTAACTAAAATAACCCAACTGGAGTTTTGATTGAGATTAATTGGAATGCACAACACTGTTGTATTTTTGCGGTAACTTACTGGAAGCACTATTGCCAGTAAGTTACTGTAACTACCCCTTTACAGTAGCTTATGGCAAGTTCATTTTACAGTATGATGGCCTTACCGCAATTTAAATTTACAGTGAAATACCCTTACTGCAGCTTAATTTTACAGTACTATATCCTTATATCCTTACTGTAACTTAGTTTTACAGTATAATAATATTACAGTAATTTTACTGTAATTTATTTTACACTATTTATTTTATAAAACCTTTGAATATTTTACATGAATCCCATTGAATTTAATAAATTCCAAATAAGTGACCTGAGTCCATGTAAAACAGTATATTTTTTATTCACTGTCACTATTAAATACATCCAATACATTACTATTCTGGAACATTACAAAAAAAAAATAGAGAACTGAATTCATAACAACAAATCAAAGCAGAGATCATGACAATATTGCAACAAAAAGAAAAATGCAACAAGCATCCTAGTTGGTCTTGGCTGCATGGCCTGGTAAGTAACTGTAAAATTACAGCAAAGTCTAACAGTGAAGGAAATAAAAAACATGATTTTTGGAAAAGTTATCTGTTTTTGCAAATGAACTCTTCATATATATACATGAGGTTTCCTTGTTAATTTACAGTGAGGACATAGAAAGAGAAAGCTGTGATATGGTGTGGCTGATGAGCTCAGGGTTACCTGGATGGTTTGGGGACGTGGGATCTCCAGGGATTACCGCGGTACGAGTGGGATTAGCAGCGCTCCTGTTTTTGGCCTCATTTCCTAAAGGCACTTTGTGTACTGAGGACTGCGACTGCCGTCAGACGAGACGCTCCCAGAACAGATGTTTCTCATCTGGGAGTCATTATGAAACAAAGTCGTGTCACCTGTCTGGGCTCTTAGTTGATCTGATGGAGAGCAGAAATTCCCTGGTTAGTGACACAGTGGGATTGTGTTTATATGAGGACAGCAGCATCTTGCTCACAGCAAAAGCAGAGCAGATTGGCAGTTGACTGGATTTTTCACATTTAGTATAAATTTAAATTTAGTATAGATACAATTTTCTTCTGTGATACTTTATTAATATTATTAATATATTAAAATGTAATATTGTAAAAGTTACAGACATTACTTGTGAATTGAGTTTGATGAATTATATTATAGTATGGATAATATAATATGGATAATATAGATGCAGATCATTTTTAGATACTATAATACTTTATAAATATTATGAATATTATTGCGATTTATTAATATTTTATTTGTAATTATTAAGAATATGAACAGTCATACTATTTTAATATTTTATACATTTTATTTTGGACTAGATTTGCTAATAATAGAAGACTATACACAATATATTAATAAAAACTGTAATTTATTATATAGTTAGTAACATATATAAATGTTAAGTTATATACAGATATGTTTAGAATTGTATAAGTATAGAAATCTATGTATAATTGTTTGTAATTAATTTAAAATTTATAATTCTGGTTATTTATTTAAAATTGGATAGGATTATCTGTACATATTAATAAATATTGAATAACATTTTATAATACATAAGTAATAGATAAATAATAATGATATGTAGATGTATGTGTATATATGCAATTGTAATATTTAATTTTTCTTATTTGTTATACCTTAAATATGAAAACAAATGTAATTAAATAAATAAAAAATAATTTAAATAGCTGGATTTATTTAGAAAGAAATATGTCTAATCAGTTATCACATGTCAGGAGATAAATAGATGTAATTATTTATGTACAGCAGAAATTGAACTAATGAAATTCATTGGTGTCCATTTCTTTTAATTACAATATAATCGTTATTTTTCCAATTCAAAGTCAAATTCAACATGCTGTGGATGACCAGTTCAATTCAAATTCATGAAATCAGGTTTTATTAGTTCTTAATTCTGCCCAACCCTTACCTGATTAACAGTAATGAATGTGTTGATTTACTGTTAGCGTGCTCAGTGTCAGGCTGTGGATTTGGTAGGCGTTAAAACCGAGTGTGTGCTGTTTAGTGAACATCACAGTCAGGCTCAATGCAGAGAAATCCGCAACACACCTTCAAAGTCACAGCGCCGCAGGTCAGTGCTCAGATGAGGGTGTCCTTGTTTCTCAGAGCCGCGTGCGTCATGTGCTGGGACAGACCAGTGTGTGTGTGTGTGTGTGTGTGAGATCTGAGCTGACATCCCGTACCTGTAGAGCTTCCAGCGCCGCTCCTGGAGGACGGGATACATTTGCATACAGAATGAGCCAATGAATATCAAGGACGGGATAGGAGCATTCCCGCTTATGCTAATCATGCCATCGTATTTGACTTCCACTGTCTGCTTTGCTGCAACGCAAGCGCTGCCAGTGAGCAGTTAAAGCTGCTGGAAGTGATTTCAACAGTACTTACTGGACTTATGTCACGGTCACACTTGACTTTGAGCACATTTCTACAGACAAGGCAATGTGCGTGACAAACATTAAAATGGAAAATTATACGCCATACCAGTCAAATGTTTGGACAATTTTTTACAACTTTTTGGAAGAAGTCTCTTCTGCTCACCAAGGGTGCATTTATTTGGTCAAGAACACAGTGAAATACAATAACAAAGCAATATTGTGAAATATTACAATATTACTGATACACAAGTAATATTATAACAGTGATACAATAGCATTTAAAAGTTTGGAGTCAGTAAGATTAAAAAAAAGAAATTTATACTTTTATTCAGCAAGGATGCATTAGATTGATTCAAGTGACAGTAAGTAGTATTAGTAGTAGTAGTAGTAAATCATAAAAATTCTTTTCAAAGAAAATTATTAAAATTCAAATATTTATTTGTGTTTTATTATTAGAATAAATACTTATATAGTACCATTCAAAAGTTTGGGGTCAGTAAGATTTTTTTTTGTATTCTGCAAGGACACATTAACGTGCTCAAATGTTTTCAACATTTGAAAATAATCAGAAATGTGTCTCGAGCATAAATTAAATTTTACAACATATTTCTCATCGAAAACAGTTAATTTGAATTGTAATAATATTTCACAATTTTCCTCCTTTTACTGTATTTTAAATGGCATTATTGAGCATTGATTTAAAAGGATAACAGGTCTCAACTCTAAGGATTTTTTACGGGCCCTGCCAAGAAAAAAATAGTTTTCGTTGTTATTTAAACCATGTTATGTAGTAATGTTATTCTAATAAATAAGCATGTACGACACCAGCATTTTAGATGCCAGTTAAATTTTACAATTCTCAGTTCCAATTTCAATACCAAACAAATGTAAAGTACAATCATTATTAAAAGGATAGTTCACCCCAAAATGAAAATTCTTTCATTAATTACTCACCCTCATGTCGTTCTAAACCTGTAAGAATTTCGTTCATCTTAGTGAAAAAAACAAAAAAAACCACAAATGAGATTTTTTGATGGGAATCTGAGAGCTGTCTGACCCTGCATAGACAGCAAGGGTCCTAACATGATCAAGGCCCAGAAACATAGCAAGGATATCGGTAAAACAGTCCATGTGACATCAATGGCTCAACTTCAGTTTTGCGATGCTACGAGAATACTTTTTGTGTGCAAAGAAAAAAAAAACTACTTTATTGAACCATTGCAGGACTTTACCAGAAAACGTAATCAGCGTTGTTTACGTTCAGGAGAAATACGCATTTGGATGGAAGTAAACAGTGCTGATTACCTTGATACATTTTATCTCCAAAATGGTGGAAGCAGTAAACTCGGGAGAAGATTGTTGAATAAATTATGTTATTTTTGTTTTCATTGCCCACAAAAAGTATTCTTGTAGCTTCGCAAAATTTAAGTTGAGCCACTGATGTCACATGGAATATTTTAACAATGTCCTTACTACCTTTCTGGCAGTGGAACCATTTGGAACGGCACATGAGGGGGATTAATAATGATGAATTTTCCATTTTTTGGGTGAACTAACCCTTTAAAGACAACTGAAGAGTCAAGAAAATTAAATACTAATAAACAAATTACAAATTTACAAATAAATAGAACAGAGATAAAAAATAAACAATTTTTAAAATGTTTTTTAGGTTTGTAGGTGTTCAGGGTCAGATATTGAATAATTAAATGTAAAATAATGCTGCATAGTCATCAGTGTATAAATTAAATATAGATTGATTCTTTTTAAAGCTAAAATGGTTATTTGGTCAAGAGCAGTGCGTGGTTTTCTCTTTCTTTTTTTCTTGGATTAACATTAAGGACACTGAGAGCAGCTAGTAAATTAGGCGTGGTCACTTTAAGAGACGATGCATGGACACAATATAATTATAAAAATACACATCAGATTGCTTTCTCGACGGTTTATGTTCTATTAAGACATAACTGAGGATTTTTCGAGGATACTCGCCAAGATGGGTATTTTGACCTAATTCTGTGTATTTGTTTGTTCAAGTGCAAGAAGACGTGAAAGAGAACCGTGTTTGCACACAGAAAACACCGCACGAGTGCTAAATTTGAGTTCTTTCCCGTTGTTTTCTGCTTAAATGCTTTAAAATCACTTGAATGTTTAAATTGGCAAGGTTTATTAAAAACACATTCAAGCGATTAACTTTTGTGACGGATAGATTCGGGTTATGGTTAGGTTTGAGGTTTGAGGTTAGTGACCCGATCGGACCACTGAAAATTCTGTCAACTGTCCCGAGCATCTTTCCCGCTGGCCAGTCCTTACTGTCGAGCCCTGGGAGAGTTCAGCAAAAAATGTAAGTCATCCTCATGTCTTTTCAAACTTGCTTGACTTACTTTTTTTTAATGTTTTGTGTCCAAACCACATTGCATGGCAGTCTCTTAGAGCACCTTCAGCAGGATGTGTTTGTCCAGAGGGCTGCTGGGATCTGCTGCATGTGCTCGTCTGTTCTGGATGAGATGCTGTCGCTCGGCCCAGAAGCTGTCAGAAGGCACAGGTCTGCTGTACGGCCCATCTGGGCCTCTGCGGTGCACCTCAAGTCGATTCGCCTTACATCTGCAGACTCACTCTGAGCTGCTGCTTTTAGAGTCTCCTGCTGCCAAACATCTCAAATAACCCACAGTACTCTCCATTTCCTAATATTGTCGAGCAGGTTTTCTCGCTTTGCTTTTTACTTTTAGATTTGGCAGATTTACGGCAGTCCTCCATCATTAAACTGTAGCGAAACCGCTTTCTCTTGCATTTGAAAGAGTTAACAGAACGGACCTTGAGTCTTGAGTTTTCATCACAAGAAGTCATTGTGTTGTTTGTCTGCTTTTGCTGTTGTGCTCTGCACATGGTGATTATGAAATCATGTTTTACCATTAATGCTATTAATAGGGCCCTATGAAATCCGTTTTAGTTTTTTCCAAATTCATTATTTTCCACTTTAATTTTTCTGGATTCCGTTTTGTAATCCATTTTTCTAGACTGTGTAATGGTTAAATTAAATGTTATTCATCAAAAGCTTCTCTAATTAATTGAAATCATGAAGCTTACATTATTAAACAGCAATTTATTAAAAGTTTAACAAAAAAAACATTTTTAAGGCCCCATGAAATTAATTTTTTTTCTCAAATTCAGTTTTCACGCTTTAATATGTGTGTAGTAAACGAAACCGCACGTCTGCGCCATTCATTCGCACAGAACATGCAGGATTCATATTTAAATGGTATTTTTGCAGCCTAATATTCACAGATGCTAGTCCATATTGCATTCCGCGTTATACAGTAAATTCCGTTTTTATGACTTGATTCCGTCCGTGTTTTCCACATCGCGGAAATCATAGGGCCCTATATTAATAATCATGTTAATTAAATGTACATATGTAAATAGAAATAGAAAATAAAAATTTGAAAGTCAGAAAAGTGTCTTTTCCATATTTTCTAGACTCATAAGATAACACAGTAACACTTTACAATGCGGTTCCATTTGTTAAGATTATTTAACATGAATTAACAATAAAAACTTGATAAGTGATTTCACAATCACTGGTGCAGTTTTTTATGCAAAGGAATTACCTCTGGAAAACGCGTAGATGTACACATTATTGTCAGTAAATACTGATTACCGGACTTCGTACGAGGCAAGGGACCGACACAGTCAACCATCACACGCTCAAATGGTTCACCAATAGCTGGAATTGGATATAATGGAGCAGGTGGAATAGTTTGGTTCGGTTTTCCAATCTTTTGACACACATGACAGCTTCGGCAATAACTTGCTACATTTTTTTTTAAGCCAGGCCAGAAAAAATGTCGGATCACACGATCATATGTTTTGTTTACTCCAAAATGACCGGAAAACGGACCATCATGTGCAAGTCTCAGGATTTCAGAACGATATGAGGAGGGAACTACTACCTGCCATTCATCAGCAGCAGCAGCATTTGATGGTCTCCACTTCCTCATCAGCACACCATCTTCAACAAAGTATCCTTGCGATACACACTCGAGTTGCTCAACAGGAACAACAGCTTCAAAGAGGGATGACATTTTCTCATCTTTCCTCTGTTCAACAATAAGCTGCTCGCGTGACAGACAATTTATCAAGCCCCATAGAATGTTCATCTCGTTTCTTGACGGCAATGTCTAAAGCATCAACAGAGTTTGAACACTTCACCAAAATCTTGACTGATCTTGACTCAATGGAAATCAGAAACATCCGTTACACCCCTTTCACAAGCTCTCAACTTGATTTCTTTGAGGCAGCAAGCTTGTTCCATCTCAAGCTTCTTCAATTCAAGCTCATGTTTCTCACGCTCTCTTCGTCTCTCTTTCTCACGCTCCCATTCTTCTGTTTCTTTAAACAAAACTCTATCGTGCTCTTTAGCTTGCAACTCCAACTTCTTGACTTGCAAAGCAAGATCTTCTGAACCAGTGGTGGACGAAGTACACAAATCAAGTACTATAGTAAAAGTACAGATACGTATAATAAAATATTACTCCAGTAAAAGTAAAAGTAGTCCTTTTTCAATTTTACTCGAGTGAAAGTACAAAAGTACTCAAATTTTTATGTACTTAAGTAAAAAATACCGATAGATTAATTTATTTTGTTTTTTTTATTAATTTATTGATTTTTTTTTTCTCAAAAACTTGTCTGTGGTATGTAAAAAACACTGGCCAAATAACCCAGAGTGGCTCACTTCCCACTTTGATAATTAACGTAGTACCATGGTTGAACATACATCCTTTCTAGTCCCAGATGTAATCTTCTAGGGGGTTGAATTAAAATCTTTGGACTTTATATATCTAAAAAGTACCTCAACTTAGCACCAGCAAGCTTGTTGGCTAGACAGTTAGCATCAGCTAGCTTACTTATTTTCAGTATGGTTATGAATAAACATTCATATCTGTCTACTCAGCTAGTTAATCCAAACAATATAAAAATGTATACTGTTGATAAACAATATTAAAACAGACGTCACATAGGGCTAAATTCGTAGCATTTTAATAAAACTGTTAACGTTACGGCAGCGGGGAATATGAACGCGCATGAAATATTTTATTTAGTCTGTGTTATTTTAATTTTCAGGTTTTTTATTTTTTATTTATTTTTTATTTTTTTACTAAAAATAGAGAGACACAGATGTTGATGTGTCTGCATTCAATCATTTCAGTGGGCTTAAATAGATCACCCTTTACAGCAGATTTAGTTCACAAACAACTGACAGTTTTGACTGAAATATGATTTTCAGTTACAATAATTAATCCTTAAATTCGACATTAGTAACTTACATTTAACAGCATCTGACAAGATCTCCCGGTTCTTACTTGTGAATTCAGTTCACTGGAGACTCGCACTAAACGGTTCATTTGAATCAGTGAGTCGTCGACTCAAGAACAGCTGCAATCGGTTCATTCCAATTCGTCAATTAATCGTTTGGTGCGATTTGCGAACCGATTTAAAAGGTTCATTGAAAAGAATCAGTTCGTTCTTGAATCAGACACCGCTTCTGCGTGTCAGAGCACGTGATATATTATAAGAAGTACGATCTTATGCTTTGGAATATAGTGAAATCTAAGTAAAAGTTACTCAAAATAAAACAACTCCAGCAAAGTACAGATACTTGAAAATTGTACTTAAGTACAGTAACGAAGTAAAGCTACTCCGTTACTGTCCACCACTGTTCTGAACTACCCTCATCTGCTTCAGGATAGTCTACCAGCTTTTCCTCATCACCAAAGACGCCCTGCTTATGCAACGAATCAACAAGCAACCTCTGAAGTTCACATTTGAACTGCGTATTACGAAAACTAACCTTATAATGTGCAGCAATTTTCATAAGATCAACCCTGTTGATTTGGAACAATTCAGCTTGCGTCGGATTCGCAATAAAATTCGTTAATTCAAAAGTGATTGATAAACATCTTAGGTTAAAGAGAAAAACGAAAAAGCACTACACGAGCCAAAATTCACGTCAATTGACTGGGATTTAACAAAGTTACAAAGTAACAAATTCAAGTGTGAGCAGATCAAAAAGATCACACAAAGTCACACAAAATCAAGAACAATCCCGGACGAGCCCCCAAATATGTTACGGCCCATAACCATTTTAAGGCTCATTAATTCAAACAGTTAAATAAAGGACACAGGCCGAACATATTAAAAGAATCACAACACCTGATGTGAATTTCAGGATGCCTCTATTTAATTCATTTACGGAGTTCAACTCAAACATTCAGAAAATAATGCGCAACAATTCACAAAGAATATTTATGAACATAATCTAATGGATAATAACAAAGAAAGAATGATCAGCTCACGGGTAGGAAAGCTAAGAAAACAGACTCCTAACTACACCTGTTCTCGGAATAAAGTTCTTACCTGACTCCCGAAATAAAAATAAGAACGGGTGAGTCTTCCGGACCCCTGCTTCCCTCGCTCAGTTCTTACTAAATAAACAAAACATGAACTAATAAATAAATACACTAGCCGCTACTGATAAGTAAGAAAGTATATCACATATCAAAACACATATTTACAAGTTAAACCTAAGCGTAAAGAAAAACCGGTAACACTTCAGAATAGGGACACTTATTCACTATTAACTACGACTTTTCCCTCAATAAATTCCTAATTTGCTGTATATTAATAGTTAGTAAGGTAGTTGTTAGGTTTAGGTATTGGGTAGAATTAGGGATGTAGAATAAGGTCATATAGAATAAGGCATTAATATGTGCTTAATTAGTACTAATAAATGGCTAATATTCTAGTAATATGCATGCTAATAAGAAACTAGTTAAGAGACCCTAAAATAAAGTGTTACCGAAAAACAAAAATATAGCCTCAAAGAGCCGATGAGAGAGATGCTTGCGAGAACAATGGGAAGCGGAGCAACAGAGAGAGACCGCCATTGTCGCACCTTATGGCCTGAGAATATAAAGGGTCACACAGATACACGTAAGCCTGTAAAGCATTTATTAATCCTATTTTATATTTTAATTTACTAATAAATTACAATAAAAAGTTGTTATATTAATTTATTATTGTACCTGGTTAACATGAACTAACAATTGAACAGTTGTTTTTTAATTAATTGTTAACAAAGATTAATAAGCATTCATTTAGTTTATGTATTAATATTGTTCTAATGGGACCTTATTGTAAAGTGCTACTGGTTAATAAATCAACATTTAGAATTTAATTATGTAACAAACTTATATTACATAACAAAAAGGTAATTATAGAAAAACGGAGGTTTATAGATATTTTCCTAGTCTCATTTAAATCTATATTAATATTAATTTATATACTAATCTGTTTTTCAGAAGGTTTTTCAGAAATTTCAAAATTCAGAAAATGTAGAATCTATTTCTAATTGCTTGTGTTTCAGTAGGCATTTCACTGAATTTACATCACAATAGTTTGCATGCACTTGACTGATGTAGTTGGCTAGTAACAAATGAAAATCATTGTAAAGTGTTGCAAAAAATTCACAGGCGGTCCTTTGTTTATTTATTCTACAATATTCATGATCTATTTGCATCCCAGTAAATATAGTTCATTGTAAAATATGTGTCAAAAGAGACTCACCTGGTGCATTTTAAAGGTGTAAAGGGGTCATATGATGCTTTTTTAAAGATCATTATTTTGTGTATTTGGTGTAACAGAATATGTTGACATGCTTTAATGTTAAAAACACATTATTTTTCAAATACTGTACATATTGTAGGTCCTCTATGCCCCGCCTAACGCAAACGCTTCGTTTTCTACAAAGTCCCTCCTTCCAACAAGCGCAGTCTGCTCTGATTGGCCAGCTGATCCTGTGCATTGTGATTGGCCGAACACCGCTAGCACTCGTCGGAAATGTAATGCCCCCTTACCATAATCACGAGCTTCATCTCTCAAAATAAATGTAAAGACAGCCTGAAAGGGGAACAGAGTCGCGTGACAGACACAGTGATGAAGCTGGTATGTGTTTGCAGTACACAAGCCACGGTTAAGACAGCTGACTCCACTGTGATGTGACACCCCTCGCTCCCTCTCTCTCTCTCTCTCCCACACACACACACACACACACGATGCGCAAAAAAACTCCGCATTTGAACAGTCAATAGCAAATATTAAACTAATAACAAAACATACTTACAATCACTGATTCAGAAGCGCCAGATTGTCACAGCAAAGGCAGAATGACTCTATCCTAGGTTCAACGAACGGTGTCATAAAATGCATTTGTGTTCTTGTAAGTCATCTTAAAGATTCCTAAATGCATCTACTTCTGGAAGGCCAAATAAAGTGCTTTTGCTTTCGCCTAGAAACACACAGCGTCTCCCTGACATGCTGCTTCAACACTAACTGCGGTTACTGAAACCACGCCTCCTTTCTTTCCGTGAACATTTGGGCCGCATTATGCTAATATCCACATAGTGAGGTAGATATGTGGGGGCGTGTTAGAACGAGACGTTGCGTGGCAGAGTCTTAACTTTGATAAGAATATCTCTTTGGTTTGAGACTTTAGTCTTTGCAACTTCAGGGATCTTTCTATGCACAATCAGCTTGTTGAACACTCCAAAAGAGAAAGAAAACTGAAATGCATCATATGACCCTTTAAATATATTGGATGACGGTGATTATTGCATTTGGACTATATTTGAGTTGTGAGTGCTAAAATGAATCTATTGGAGCGTGTTGTTATAACATAGTTTGACACCAGGTTGGAATATCACGGTTTTGGCTCATACTAGCAGTTTGCATGTGTGTTTCTCTCTCACGTCAGTGTTACGGGACACAACAGATGGCTCTCTCGAAAGCAGTTTGCCAGGCCACAGACGTGTGGGAAGCAGAGAGAGCACTCAGTCCCTCTGAGGATGAGAGCTATTTCTATATTATTCATGCTCTCAGTATGCAATCCGTATTTACACAACTTGATATTACATACAAAATAACATTTTCTGGCCCTTAATTTTTGGTGAATTCATTCATTCATTCATTCTATCAGTTTTGTTAATTATATATTTGCATAACATTTAATCATTGCATCAAATAAAATTGATATCTTTTCTAGCCTGAATTGCATGTATTTTTTTCTATATTTACTTATTTGCATGACAATTGGTTATTGCATCATGGAAATTGAAGCTTTTAGCTTTTAAATGTTTTATTATTATTATTTTTATTTTTTTATAATTATTCATTTATTTTATTTACGCTAAACAATTGATTTATTATGTTTACATTAGATTTTTACATCAAAGCAAATGATATATTTTCTGGACTTCTGAATTGAATAATCTTTTTGTTTTTAACACGTACAGTATGTATGTGAAGATTGAAGCAATACTAACAATTTGTGCACATTTCAACATTGTGCACAACATTATTTTGCTATTCTAAAAAAATAAGTAAAGTAATTCATTCAATGTCGTTGTTGTATGAATGGATGGCAGTTAAATAAGTTTGTAATTGTTGAAGTCCAGACTCAAGCTCACAGCTGATTGGTCTGTTGGTCTGAATCCTGAAAACAGACTCAAGCTGTTGTGATTTCAGTCCTTCATTCAAACTAATATGTCTGTCGCTGAATCAGTGCTTTAACATGACTGTATTTGTTGACTAACTACTAACTACTACTTAGTTGAAATCAAGTGAACAGTGAGTCACTCTCGCTAGCTGGGCTTATTACGGTAAAGCTTTTAAGACGGATCAGCCTCTCCTCGGAGTATTTACTGACTCACCAAACCTCCCGCTCCTGTAAACGTATGACTCCCCCGACTAAACAAATACACATTTACTAATCGATGTACTCTCATACAGTATATGTGCTCTTAACCCTTCACCTGCCCGTCCACTCCTGTTTTCCCATAGTCCTGCTGGTTTGGAGCTCAGCTCTCGTTAATGCACTCTAATGATTGAATGAGATTGCGTGACGGCGGCGTGTCACATGACCGTGTGAACATAAGCAGCAGTCAGCATCTCATAATGACGTGTTTATACTGGATTAATGCTGATTACTTACACCCGTTGATACCGAAGTCCAAAGAAAGTCAGTCAAACCAGTTCAAGATGGGCAGGTCCTGAGGAAAACCCGTCTGTAGAGTGGCACTGTGTCATTTCTGTGCCACTAGCTGCACCAAATGGAATTAAACACCACTCCTTTACAAGCCACATTTTTGTAGATTTATTTTTAAAAAGTGTATTATTATTATTATTATTTGCATTTATTTGATCATTATGAATTGTATAATACTTCTATTTATTTATTTTATGTAGGGATTTGTCTCAACTAGTGATTGTGATATATTATAGTTTCTATTCATATTTTTTTAAATATATACTCTGGATTAGGGTTTGTTCAACAACTTTATATGTATTACATTTTTTATTGTATTATTTTGGAAGTTAATAACTTAGGTTTATAGGATTTGTGGAACAACTCTACTCTATAGTATAAATTCATCTATTTAATTAATTAAAAAATTTTTATGCTACGGTTAGAGTTTATTAATCTTTTTAAAAATTATTTTATTTTAAAATAAATTATAAAGTTTTTATAAAATGTTATTCCTTTTTAGGTTTAACCTAAGGGATAGGGGTTGTTCAACACCTCTATTCTATCTATTCTATATTAATTGATCTAATACAGAAGGCTTAAAGTTTATATTGCATTTTATTCATGTTATGAAGTCTAGTTACATTATATAATATAATTTTTTTAGGTTACTTTTAATATTTATAGTTGAGTATACTTTTATTTAAATAATTTAATTTATTTATTATTTCTGAATGTTATTACCTAAGGGAGGGGGTTGTTCAACAAACTCATATATTATATTATATTATATATATGTTATTTCTTCTATTAATTGATCTAATTTAAAGTAATAAACTTTACGTCTGATCTTGCACTGTAAATGTTTTCTGTTTTTACCATCGGACTGAAGATCATTGCTTTCTCATTCTTTCTCTCCACTGATTCTTTGTATCTCCCAGATCAGTTTTTTCCTTTCTAAAAAAACCCATTTTCCCTGGAGTGCCCTTGTCTTTATTTCCATATGAAAGGCTCTTTAGATTGAGAGGACATACAGTCACGCATCCGTCCCGCTTGGATTTAAATCTTGCCGGGGGACGTTGGTTTTATCTCTTTTTTTGGCTCGTCTCCCTGTGACTGTCTGTCCTTCACATCTGAGCAGTTCACCCAGAAATAATGCTGGCATTATTTACCTACCATCATGTTTCCAAACCCAAATGACTTCTCAAAAGGGAGAATTGTGAAGAATGTCAACGCTGCCCTTTTCCTTCAAGCTCACAAATGAAAAAAGTGCCATTAAAAGTAGTGTGAATGTGAATTTTCTGAAGTCGTATGATGCTTTTTGTGACTGATAATTTGTAATACATAGAGGCTGATTTCTCTCTCGGTCTCTCTGTCTTGCTCCAGATGGTGACGCGCGGCTGTGAGACCACAGAGATGACCTTGCGCAGGAACGGTCTCGGTCAGCTCGGCTTCCATGTTAACTTCGAGGGCATCGTGGCTGACGTGGAGCCGTTCGGATACGCCTGGAAGGCCGGTTTGCGTCAGGGCAGCCGGCTGGTGGAGATCTGTAAGGTGGCGGTGGCCACGCTGACCCACGAGCAGATGATCGACCTGCTGCGCACCTCCATCTCCGTCAAGGTGGTCATTATCCAGCCGTATGAGGACGGAGCTCCCAGAAGGTATCAGTGATCTGTTCAACAACTTGGTCATTTTAAAAGTCACTTTAAAAAAATCATTACAATGGTTATGTAACAGATCTTACTTGGAAATGATATTATGTTAGATTAAAATAATATATATTTTTTAATTTTGCATTTATTTGTAGAAGTTTAATACTTAGGGTTAGGGGTTGAGACAACAACTCGAGTTATTATATTATATTATAACAAATGTTATATGTATTAATATATGATATTATTTTTGTATTATTTTTAGATTTTACACTAGGTTTTAAGCTTAGTTTTACATAGGACTACGTTTGGTGTAACAACTCTAATTATATATATTATATTATATACATTTTTAATGTGTATTTAATATATGATATAAATTTTTTGTATTTATTTTTAGAAGCTTAATACTTAGGACTATGTATGGGTTTGTTTAACAAATGTAATTATATATTATATTATATTTACTACATTTTTAATGTGTATTTTATATGATATCTATCATTTTTGTATTTATTTTTTAGAAGCTTAATACTTAGGATTATGGGTCTGTTTAACAACTTTAATTATATATTATATTTAGTGCTGTCAATCGATTAAAAAAATGTACTAATTAATCACACATTTTTCTGAAATTAATTGCGACTAATCGGGTTTGTTTAACAACTTTAATTATTTGTTTTATTTTGTTTTGTTTTGAAATATGAGCTATGATTGAAGATATTCAATATTAACTTAAATATATGAAATGAATATGTGAGTTGAATAAACGAATATATGAATATGAAATGCATTACTTTGTCTTAAATCACCCAAGATGGATGTTAACTCTTTCCCCGCCATTGACGGGTTATCTCGTCTTTTACAAGAAAACGCTTTTTTTCAACAAAGACGAGTTTTTACAGCTTTTCATGTTTTCTCTGTTATACACTCGGGGGAGCTATTACACATCTTCTGAACGAGTACAAAACCTCCCGAACAAAAACACATGTGTACAGGACGGAGAAACTAGCGATCTCTTATGTAAACAGATGCATATGAAAAATAATGCGATCATCAGCAATGGCAGCATAAAAATGAAAACTGCATAATGTTACGGAGTAAAATGTTGATCCAGGAAGTGGCAAAGGACTGTGAAACTTTGGGGGTGTTGATGGAAGAGATCTACTGCATCTTTGCTTTGATCATATTACTGAATATTACCCCGATGTAGTTTTTGAAAAAAATTTGATTTTCTCACCTTTTTGCTCAAAATTATGCATTTTTATGAAACCTACCTATATTCAAGCGTTGATAAAAAAAGAATGCTTTAAGCTAGAATAAAACTGTTTTTTTTTTGTTTAAAAGTAGAGGCTCTGATCTTTATTTTTTTGTATTGCATATTCAAATATTCATAAAGAAAAATATACTGGAGGCCATCAAATTTAGTGAAAATCATCAAATTCGCTGGCGGTGGCTGGCAACTTTTTTCAAAAATGCTGGCGGGGAAAGAGTTAAAGACAGGTTTCGGCGCTTTTTAATGCCTTACTCAGATGATTTATCTTGTTGGATGGGATCTGAAGTCTTGAGTTTTAATATCTCACTCTTATAAGCAGTAAAAACTCCACTCCACTCCACTTGTTGTTCTCAAGGCGCTCTATTATCCAGTGTTGTTAACATGATGCTGCGTCTGGAACTGATTTGCTGTGAATGGTTAGTTTGCACCGGGAAGCTCTTTAAGTGATTGTGGTGGATCAGTGGGAACAGAAGGAGAGCGCTGGGGTTTGTGTAGCGACAGCAGCGGTGTAATGCGGCTGACGGATCTGGCCAGCTGGGCCAAGGCCTGACGCTCTTCACCCAGCGATAGCGGCAGGAGGTGCTTGAGTACTGAAGAAACTTGCAGCGCAGCAGATCGTCTGCTCGTCCCACCAATTAAAACACAGGACAGATCCACCCGCACAATCACATACCATCAGCCAACTGTCCAGATTACAAACCAGTGCGTTTAAAGCCTTTTTTAAAGCAAATCTCATGAAAACGGTGAGGAAATTACATTTAAATAATAATAAAAACATGTATTTGTCTTTTTATTTAATAAATTATAAAATAAGTATATTTATATATCTTTTACTTTTTATTATTAATAAATATTATTAATAATAATGTACCATTTTTATTATACATTTAATTGTTAAATGTGATTTATTATATTAATTCCGATTATTATAGGTATAATATAATAAAAAACAATAAATATAGTTGTTGTTAGTAATAACATTATTATTACGTGTATATTCTATCAATCTATCTATAATTTTATAAATATTATTTTTGACTTTATAGTTAGATATTTTATTATTGACATTATTCTGATAGTATAATATATCATTAGATTATTATTTTATATAATTTATTGTTTTATTATTATTACTACTACAGTATACAGTATGTATATACATTATATAATTTTTTTTTCTTTATCCTCAGAATCGTACCCTTTCACATAGTGTCATATTTGATCAAAACAATTATCATATTAATGAATTTGGCTTTTCTCACATTAAAACAAGCTGACCGGTTCATTCAGCTGCTCTTTCTCATTTGTAATATGTTCTTTAACAGAGGCTAATTAGGTTAAGTAAACAAATGTGATCGCATTATGAGCTGTTTGTTTAATTTGCTCACAAACATGCCTGACAGACAGACCGGTGTAAATCTAGAGATTTATTCTATTGCCTCTATATTTGTGCATTTAATATCGTCATAGTATAGTCATATCACATGTAAACAGATGCTGATGGTATCCAATCATCCCTCTCTCAATCCAACATGTCAGCAAATCCTCTTACAGTGATCTGTGTTCATACATGGCGCAACAGAAGCGTATTTACACAGCAGAGCATCTCATTGAGCTTTCTGTAGCCTACTTTAACGTAGTTTGTCATTTTGACCATTTAAAAATCATCTAATAATGCTACTGGGAGACATGGGTTTGATTCCCAGGGAATGCGAGGACTGATTAAATGCATACTGTACTTTAAATGCAATGCAAGTCGCTTTGAATAAAAGCATCTGGCAAATGCATCAATGCAAATGTAATTGTAAGTGATGCAGTTTAACAGCCACAGAATATTCCTAGAATTGCTTGAACTCCAGATGTCATCGCTGCGTCCTACATGTATGAACTGTACACCCGGATAAATATGTATTTAAAGGAAAGACTCGCAGTATAAACAGCCACATTCTCATATACAGCTGAGTCTCATGTTTCAGGTCAGACGTCGAGGAGCAGAGCCTCAAAACATTACATACACTCTCTGATTAGTCTGAAAGCCAAATATTTACCCGCTGTTTACATTTTCAATCCATAAATGAGTAATTTTGAGTGTGGACACATCTGAAATGTTTCTCTTTTTCTCTCATTAGTGTGATGTATGGGCGGCATGTTTAAAGATTCATATAGAAACGACGGAGAAGCTTGAGGACGGCAGGGTTACGGCCACATCCTGCTGCTCTAGTGTAAATAAATAGATTTTCTGGGTTAGGCTAATATTAGAGCCATATTTCACCCGCCCAGACTGGATTCTGCACAGCCATAAAAAGACATCTATGAGCTCTTTAAAATAAGAGAGGATGTAAAAACAGTGTGTTTGATGGGAAAAGTCCTGATTTATAAAACTGAGAGTTCCGGTCCTTGATTCTGATTGGTTGAGCCGCGTTCCAAGCTGTTGTAAGTTACTCTACAAACATACACCTTTGTTTACATCTGTGTGTTGCTCGGCACCCACTTTGTTGGAACCACAACCGATTCTGAGGAACTACATTGTTTGGCGGAAGAATAATGTTTTTATTAACATCATTTCTGTCACGGAGTGACACGCAGATTCAAGTGCGAAGCTTTATTAACCGACATGGTCAGAAACAGGCAAGGGTCAGACAATGGCAAAACAGGTATATAGAGGGCAAGACACAAGAAATTTCCTAGGGATTAGCGTGTGGGTCTACGATGGGCGAACCGAATCAACAGGGGCGAGACTAGAGGGATAAATCCAGGTACAAGGCAAAGGTCCAGGCAGGGGCAAACAGTATCCGAATAGGGCAAGACGAGAGGGGGAATCCGAGATACACAGGCAAAGATTAGGACACGAGAAAACAGACAAGGCAAGACTAAGATAAGGCTATGAAAAACTAGACAGGCTCCGTAGAGTAGCTATCGCTATGAGAGTGATAAACGCTATACAATACACAGCGATCTGAACAGGAACTGAGAGAGCGTTAAGTAGAGTGTGTGATAGCTCTCAGGTGAGCGTGTGATTAGTGACGGCTGTGTGATCAGTGAATTCAGCTGTGTAAGTGCAATGGATGATGGGAACTATAGTCTGGAGTGACATGTAACAGTCTGTGTAGTGTGAGAGTCAATGTAATGGTAGAATGACCTCCAGTGGCAATCGGCCGGAAGGCCACAGACCGGATTCGTGACAATTACACTTTATTTGCTTTGTTTTATTTTGTGAAACTTTGCTACGTATATGGAATAACTGTTTTATAAAAGCAGTGTCTCGTGAAGCCGTGGTTTACAGTGAATTTATAACAGCTAAGGGGGTTTTAGGCACTCTGCTTTGCGTCGTGTGTAATAACAAGTTTTCGCAAGTTATTACACATGCATCTGAATAATTATGTATGTAAATATGTAAGTTACAATTATGAAAAATCTGTAAATGGAAGTACACGGCAAAGATAAGCTTTCAAATGAAAACAAAAAGAAAAGTAAAACTAAACTTGCTGTCGGTGACAGTGCTTGCATGTTTTTTTTTCACACAAGAATACCAACATGTTCACCTTCTCTGGTTTAAGTGCATTTTTACTGCAAGCACTTTCGCGCTCCTGCTGACGTGGCGAGTATACAACCAGGCCTCAAAACGAGTGTAGTTAGCGCGGTTTAGTTATGCTTTCAGTTTCATTTGCTGTTTGATGTTTCACATTGCAACAGAAATGGCAGCGCTTATGAGTTAAACAACGTGGTGGTCGCGCCAGTGCGACCGCACACAAAATTTTGTCGCAAGGCAGAAAAATGGTGGCAGTTCTGGGCCCCCCTGCTTAAACGCTAATTTTTTGGGGTCGACGCTTATAAAAAAATAGTTCGGTTGTTTGCTGTACAGTAGCCCTTGTCACACAGCAGCTTTTAGGCATTGTTCTGTTTTTTTGTTATAAGTCAGAAATGACAATGAGGCAGCTTCCTGCAATAGAAAGTCAGTGGAGAGCGTTGGATTGTTTCCCCCCCCGGTGTGGGCGTGGCCCAAATGCGCTCTGTCTCTATACCGGAGCAGACGGAGCTTGCTGCTTTGGCAAGGGGCGTGGCAGTACTGAAACACCGTCTAAGCTGTTCGCCAATCACAACGCACTGGGACAGCTAACCAATCACAACACATTCCGTTTTTCGGAAGGCGGGCCTTCATCAAACCCGGAACTAATCGAGACGTTTCTGCCAGAATGGGGAGAAAAGGTATTGTAAATGTAAATTATGTGAAAAATGTTAAATGTTTTTCGAACCACCAAGCATGAGAGAGTACAACCAAAAATCAAGATTGTAAAAGAGCATAATAGACCCCTTGAACTATTCAGTAAAAAACTGAAATATTAGTACAATTCAAAATAGCTGTATTTTAATTGAATATATTGTAAAATGGTATTGATTGCTGCGATCAAAGCTGAATTTTCAGCATCATTACTCCAGTCTTCAGTGTCACATGATCTTCAGAAATCATTCTAATATGCTGATTTGCTGCTCGAGAAACATTTCTGAATTATTATCAGTGTTTAAAAAGTTGTGCTGCTTCATATTTTGTGTGGAAACCATGATACATTTTATTCAGTATTCTTTAATGAATAGAAAGTTCAAAAGAACAGCATGTATTTGAAATAGAAATCTTTTGTTACATTTTAAATGTCTTTACTGACACTTTTGATAAATTTAACGCATCTTTGCTAAATAAAATTGATTTATTTAAAAAAAAAAATCTTAATGACCAGAAATTTTGAGTGCATATATACATTTATACATATATACGCAGATCTGCACGCGCGACCAAAACAAAAAATGCGCTGTGTAAATAAAGTTCTGACAGCGCATTTGCGTACCGACATGATTGACAGCTATTAATGCACAATCACCATTTTAGATCGACAAACTGTACTGTATAAGATTTCTATTCAAACTGACAGCATAAATCTAGGCTACAAGTTGCCATTTTCAAAGCACAATGCAAAACTGACACTTCATTCACTGACGTTCTTCGATCGGCAACTCCAAACCCGGAAGTGCATATACTTACTTTACCAGCAACCCGCCAAAATAAAAGCCTGCTGATTTTAAGTTCGAAAATGATGAAAATTTTAAAAAAAGTAGTAAATATTAACATTTTATTTTTAAGTTTACTATAAGCATGTATTTAAATACTTCCCTTTAATTTTAAAATATAGCAGTATTAGCACACTTGATTTATTTAGTTTATAAAATTTTATTTAAAAAAATAAATAATAAGATAAAAATAAGTGCCAATATTATTTTTTTGAAGTTCAATTTAATGGGTAACAGTATATGCAGTGTGAGGACCAAACCAAATCTCCAGGTTCTCATATGTAGCACATTTATCCATATGGTTTTTCACAAGCTATATTAATGTCAATCAGTTCTGATCATTATTGCATTTTGCAGGCTCATTAGTATCTTACCTCTATATCCCACACTTTAGTTTTCCATTATGCCGGCAGTATAGTGTGAGAGGACTGACTCGGTCGTTGTGTGGATCTTGGCGGGCGGCCGTGGAAAACATCGCTCGGTAAATCTGAGCAGCGGTGCGAACGCTCCTGCATTGCATGAGCTCTCTGATGAAAACTGGCCCTCAGAGTTTGCTTAACATGCTTTTTCTTGGATAAAAACGCTAATGTTAGGAATAACTCTTGGTTAGACGTGTGGGATCAAGTGTGTTTCTAAAACAACATACTGATTCTGAAAGAGCTTCCACCTAAATGCAGTTGGGTTCGTGTTTCTCGGCACATTCACACACTGTAGATTATTCTCCATATGTCAGTGCAGGTCAGAGGTTTCAGGTTTTGATGTGGAAAATGTGAATGTTTTGTTCTGTGTGGAAGTTGACGTAAATAGTGAAGCAAAACATTTGATAAATGTGTGGAAAGATGCACACATTATCTTTTGCGTGCTCTTTAAACTGCCTTTGGCTTATGCTGTGAATTGTTTTACACTAGTTTTGGATATTATTCAGCTTTTAATAGGAAAACAGACGTAATTAACTGGAAGAAGCTGATTGACCTTTTTATTCTGTAAACACTCAATATCTCATATGCTCAGGTCGCCAAAGCTGCGGTTCCGTAGTTTACGTTTCTTTTCAACTGGTTCTCATTATGTTGCGTCTGTGAGTGATGTACAGTAAATGCATTTCTGTTGACTGGCTTTTCAAACACACGAGCCGATGCTGTTAGCTGCGGCTAATGTTCCAGCGGCATGTCTGGATGCATTTGCATGTGCATTTAGCTTGATTTCTGCTGATTGATTGATTGATAAACACTTAAGCGACATCTGCGTCCCAGCACTAAAGACCCTTTCACATCAGTCACCTCAACACACCACTGCATTCAACTTTTGCAAAGCGTCCTGTTCTCATAAACAACTTACAATTTGGTCTGTTCCTTAAAAAAGCTATCCTATGACTTCACAATGCACAAAGTTTTTTTTTTTTTTCAGTTAAAGGTTATTTTTATCATGCTAACAACATAACAACATGCTAGTAACATGCTAATCATGCTAGAAACGTGCTAGTAACTTACTAATCATGCTAAAAAAGGCAACACCATGCTAGTAAAATGCTAATCATGTTAGTAACATGTTAATCATGCTAGAATCATGCTAACAACATGCTAGTAACTTGCTAATCATGTTAACAACATGCTAGTTAGAGCCCGGCACGGGCCTCAAATACAGGCCCTAGCCCGGCCCTTGTCCGACAGCTTATCAGAATTACCGGCCCGATTCCGACACGAGCCCGTCTTTTTTTTCCCCTTCTCCCAAAACAGCTTATACTACTGTTTCAGCGATATTAAAATAGTTCAGTTTTGTATGTAATGGCAAAGGATTCTAATTACGTTGTAGTTTTTTGTTTGTTAAATGTAAGTTTTTGTTTTTTAAAGTAGCGACTAAGCTGCCAGCGGCAGACAGTGAGCCTATGTTTGATCAATTTAGCCTTCTCAAATCATCATGACTTGCCTAAAATAAAATCTATGGATATAAAACAGTTCAAGCATATAACAATGTTTTAACGTTAAACCTAGATAAATGTGCGCTATATCCAATAGTTTGTGCGGAAAGTGGAAGCTAAAACATGCTTTGCAGGACATGGAGGCGCCAGCGCAATCACTTGCATTTTTTTCAGTGAATACGCCGTCATTTTTGCTCATAAAGGTAAGAGTAATACATCATTCGTAACTGTAAAGGGTCTACTTTTATTTGTGTGCACTCACAATATCAACAAAACGTTGTGCTTTTATAAAATAAAGAAAACAAACACGATGCGCTTTCTGCCATCTCGTCTTGAACAGGAGCGCTTCACAAAAATGAACCGAAACTCAGCGAATACGTGCCTCACAGACATGATAAATATATCTATAGAAAGCTTTAAATTACTACTTAACGAAATCAAACAAATCAAAAACAAAAACTCTTTCATTATAATCATAATCCGTAAAGATGCACTTCTCTCAAAAAGCTAGTGAGGAGATGGCGAGTCAGGATCGGCAACTTCATCCTTGCGACACCGACTCAGAAAACACTAGTTTATTAGTAAATAATTCAAATATCTCCTTACTATTTCCCCCTGACACATTCATGGTAATTACTTTTGCCGGTGCTTTGCGGCAAGCTTTAGCCTATTGCGTGCATTTGAACGCAGAACTGTTCAGCTGCGCTGACGGCACGCATGCTGCTGCTGCTGGACACTAAACACCGTCGAGCCGCTCTTGACAGTCGCGGTAGCACGGTCTCGTGTTGTTTCCACCAGAGCGGCAATCTTTTTTCATCACTAATTAATGGATGTCTAAAATATAAAAATAAGGAAAAGCCTAAAACAGGCCCGAGGCCCAGCCCGCGTCTGAACTATGACGTGAAAATTGTATCGAAACCCAGCCCTAGGGGCGTAAAAAAGTCGGGGCGCCGTCGGGCCCGGGCTGAAATGCAGGGCTCTATGCTAGTAACTTGTTAATCATTGCTAACCACATGTTAACAATGCTAGTAACCTGCTAATCATACTAGAAAAGTAACAAAGTGACTTGTAACTGGTAATCATGCTGAGAAAACATGCTTAGCAACTTGTAATCATTGGTAACAAAATGCTAACACCGCTAGTAACAGGCTAATCATGGCTAGTAATCGGCTAATATGCTAAAAAAGCTAGCAACATTGCTAAACCACATTAGAAAAATGATAGTAAACATGCTATGTAAAATGCTAATTCGTGCTAGAAACCTGCAATCGGCTAGTAACATGGTATCATGTTAAAAACATGTTAGCCACATGCAGTCATGCTAGAACAGCCTAGGCAACCATAACAGGTACCCTAGCAATATGTTCTATGCCTATCTGTTTTTCTGAGAGACTGTATTGCCTTGAAAACATTCCAAATTTAATCTTAAAACTATTTAAACTTTCAAACTACTTTCAGACTGCAAGCTTTAAAAACTTTTTCAAACTTTCTAGCTAGGCCAACGTAAACTTTTTCAAGCCAACGTAAAGTTTGTCTACAAACATTTCAGTCTAGTTTTATTTATAAGCTGTTCCCCCAAACTTTTGAATAAAGGGGTGTCTGTTTGTGTGTGTGTGTGTGTGTGTGGTGTGGGTGTGTGTGTGTGTGATTCATACTTTTTTTCAATAAAGACACATTAAATTGTTCAAAATTGACAGTAAATCAGTTAGGGAAACTTTTAGGGAAAGTTACTTTTTACAAGTTTTATTTTGACAGACAATTTTGTGTTACTCTAACTGCATTGTTTGGTTAACTTTTTATGAAAAATAATGCGTTACGTTACTTTTTGTCACCTGAGCTGGGCTTGCTTATTCATTTTTAATAACAAAAAGAGTTGTGTTTTTGGCCACCGTTTTCATAGCTCAAAAACCTCATTCTCCATTGCAAAATATCTTGTTTGTATTTCACGGATGAAAGTCATACAGAATCTGAACGACAGAATTTTCATTTATTCCTGATCTGTTTCTTTAATGTATTCCGGCAGGATTTGTCTGTCAAAAAAAATTCCCTTTCGAGGATGCTTTGCATTGCTGTTGCTGTTGCTCATGCCAAGAGATCCTGGCAGAAAGTGTAGTGTAGCGTCTAGTGTTCTCTGGCCTCCTGAGGACGCCGAGGTCAGTGATATCCAGAAGGCAATGGGGAAGTAGCTGATGAATGCAGCTCAGTTTAAAACTGATGCAGAAATCACAGTCTGATTTTTGGGCCTGTCTTCTGCATCTAATTGATACGAGCCTGTGGGCTGCTTATGTTAACCCTTCACCTCAAGAGCTCCATGCAGACAATAGCTCCAGACTTGAATTGCAGAAGGGTTTTTTTTGTCGTTTTGTTGAGCAGACTGTTTTCGTAACCCTCAGGCTCTTTTCTTTCAACCCAAAAACCCACCTCAACGAGCTTCTGCTTTTCTGTGTGTCTTCTAGTTCCCTTCTAGCGCTTGCATCCACCTTATTTTTAACATAGGAGCTGGAGTGACTTGAATGTGCAAGGCTTCCAGTGTCATTCACTTCTAGTTATTTTACCTGTACAAAAAAGTCTGTTATGCTGCTTTTTTTATTGCAAACTGGTGTTTATTGTATTATTTTAATTTATTATCCTAATCGTAAACCCACTGGTTTGTAGTGCAAACAGTTTTACTTTACATTAAGTTCTAGTTATTTATACATTCAAAGAAAATAGTTTACTTATTAAATGGTAATGTAAGATATTATGTATATGTATATTGTCACTAATGAATTATGGATGTAAATTAGCAATGTTTATATTTTCTATTTAACACAGATGTTTATTAGCACACTTTGTCCCTATTAAATGAACAAATACGTAAAAAAATATATATATTTGTTTCTCTTTCTCAACAATTATCCAACTTTGTTACGATATTGTCACTTTTTATATTGTCGCAAAATGTAATTATATTATTTCCCAACTCTTTATATGAAGTTGGATATATATGTCCATTTCATCCACATACATAAAGTATACTCAGGTTAAGAAATATAAACTATAAAGCAAATTTTTGCTGTGTGATTTATTATTTCATCGCAAAATTTGAATATTTTAAATTTGAATATCATAAACATAATTTTATGTAAAACTTCTTTGAAACAATGTACATTGTGAAAAATGCTATACAAATAAATGTAACTTGTATGCACTTGTGTATGATTCCGTTTTAAAGCTCAGGTGCCAGTCGCATAAACTGCTTAGACTAGTCTTAAAAGATAGTTTTTTTTCTGCAAGAATGGTCATAACTTTTTAAAAGTTACACACAAAGTTCCCCTTCAGAGTCTGGTCGAAAGTCAGACTGGTAACCACTGTTGTTTAGACGTGCTAGTAAACTAGGTTAACTGCTGTCAAACTATGCAGTTTTAGCATAGAGGCCCCTATCATAAACCTGGCGTGACACAAGTGTTTTTTGCTAGTTTCAGCCCCACGCAATTATCATCTTCATGCGCCACATTGTTTAAATAGCAAATGCATTTTCCAGGACTGGTAACCAGATGATAACTAGTTCAGTCCCTGCAAGGAGTGAATCATGAATTCTCAACATTGTGCCGTAAAGAATAAATGCAATTTATGATGCATGAAATCTATGTGTTGAAAAGCCTCTGTATATGACAGGTGGTTTGAAGTGTTTGAAATATAAGATGAACTGATGTTTCAGGAGTGAAGCAAGTTAAAAACATTGGTCCTGTTTATTTTCTTAAAGGAATAGTTCACCCAAAAATGAAACTTTGCTGAAAATGTCCTCAATCTCAGGCCATCCAAGATTTAGAGGAGTTTGTTTCTTCATCAGATTTGGAGAAATGTAGCATTGCATCAGTGTCTCATCAATGGATGCTCTGCAGTGAATGGGTGCCGTCAGAATGAGAGTCCAAACAGCTGATAAAAACATCACAATAATCCACACCAACATCTGGAGAAAACAAAAGCTCTGTATTTGTAAGAAACAAATCCATCATTAAGACGTTTTGAAGTAAAATATGAGTCCTCTATCCATAATACTGTTATGTATTTCTCTAGTGAAAAAGTTGTCTGAATCAGGAGAGAAATCTGCGCAAATCAAGCACCGTTTACAAGCCAAACGGTTCTAAACAAATATGTGGCTGGATTTTGATGTGAGAGACAACAGGAGATGGACTTTTTCACTAGAGGAGGTGTTATTATGGATTATGGACTTGTATTTTAGCTGGAAGCAACAGTTTGAAGTTAAAAACATCTTAATGACAGATTTGTTTCTTACAAACACAGGTCTTGGTTCACAAGATGTTAGTTGATGGACTGGAGTGGTGTGGATTAGTGTAATGTTGTTATCAGTGCATGTCATTCCAAAAAAAAACAAAGCATCTTCTAAATGTCCGTTGACGTTTTTTCTGCTCTCTGTGTCTCTCAGGGGATGTTCAGAGCTCTACCGCATCCCCATGGTAGAGTACAAGTTGGACAGTGAAGGAACGCCCTGCGAGTACAAGACGCCCTTCAAGAGAAACACCACCTGGCACCGTGTGCCCACCAGCGGCCAGCCTCTTCCCGATCGCATGTCGTGCCAGCAGATCCTCCAGCACGCTCAGACCGCCATCCCACGCAGCACCTCTTTCGACAGGAAGCTGCCGGATGGACCCAGGTATCGCATCCGTTTCAGATGCATGCTTTTGCGTTTTTCTCAATGTCAGTTGGATGAGTGTAACTGTGAATCCATCGCCTTCCTGAATCAACCAGATCTCAGGGTGTTAGAATGCACAAAAATACAGCAGGATGAAGACATGATGAAACTTTTTATTGTGTCTTTTCTGACATTTTATGTGTGGAGCTCTATGATTTCCATGACGCAGATGGAATTGCAAAATCCAGTCATATAAAAATGGAATTTACAGTAATGCAGAATGTCACCGAATTTGACAAATTTTGGATGAATAAATCAGAAGTAGTGCTGTATACTTAATCAAATCATGATATAGACTAGTGCAAAAAAGACTGATATTCATACAGTTGTGCTCAAAATTATTCATACCCTTGGTAAATATGATCAAAAAAGGCTGTGAAAATAAATCCGCATTGTTTATCCACTTGATCTTTTGTTCAAAAATATTAAAAAAATCTAAACTTTAATTAAAGTAAAAAAAAGTGAAAGTGGGGGAAAATCACATTATGAAATAAATATTTTTCTCTAATACAGTAAGAGGACGTGTGTCTATATTGTCCTAATGCAAGGTGAGGAGGATGAGTTTGAGTGGATCACAGCTGGAGAACTGCAGAAAATAGCTGAGTCTTGGGGTCAGAAAGCCACAAAAAAACAATGTTGTTTGGGAGGGTTTCAAGAAAAAAAATAGAAAAGAAAACACTCTCATCCAAAATCAAACTCCAGCATATTTATTTGCTAGACATGACTGGAACTTTAAACGGGACTGGGTTCAATGGTCAGATGAAACAAAAAAAAAAAAAAACACCAGATGGGTTTGGTGCAAACAGGGATAAAAAAAGTACCTCATGTGTACAATGATATATACTGCTGGATCTTTAATGTTGTGGACCTATTTTTCAGCCGGAGATCCTGGATATCTTGTTCAGATAGATGGCATAATGGATTCTATAAAATACCAGTGGATAAAAAATTAAAAACTGACTGTCCATACTAGAAATCTTATAATGGGCCATGGTTGGATCTTCCAACAGGACAATGATCCACAAACAAACATCAAACTCAAAACAAAAATGGGTCACTGAGAACAAAACCAAGCTTCTGCCCTGGCCAACCCAGTTCCCTGAGCTGAACCCGATAGAAGAAGAGTGTGGTGAACTGAAGAGGAGAAGCATCAACATGCAGCTGTGAATCTGAAGGGTCTGGAGAGATTCTGGATGAAGGAATTGTCTCTGATCTCTTGTCAGATGTTCTCTAAACTCTTCAGGCATTATAGGTGAAGACTCAGAGCTGTTCTCTTGGCAAAAGGAGGTTGCAAAAAGTATTGGATAAAAGGGTATGATTAATTGTGACCAATGTGTATTAGAGAAAAACATTTATTTCATAATGAGATTTCACTCCCATTTTAAATTCTTATTCTCCAATGAAAGGTTAGATTTTTTAGTACATTTTTAAAATAAAATATCTGAAGGATTGATGATACAAATTCATTTTCACAGCCTTCTTTGATCATATTTACCAAGGGGATGAATAATTTTGAACACAACTGTATATGAAGTCTGCATGTTTATGTGTTGTTTGCCAAAAATGATAGAATTTGAATTTGATTCAAATAAAATCACATTAACAGCTTTACGAATTCAACTGACTACTTTTAATTACTTTTAATATAATTGTTAGTAAATTATCAATGATAATTGATATTAATTGTACAAATTTCATGATTTCAAATGGAATAAAAAAATATTAAAACTGGAAAAAAAGAATCTACCAGTGCAGTAAGACAAAATACACTTATTTTCAAGAAACTGAAAAATCTTATATCTTAAAATTGCATGCAATATTGCTTGAGTAAATTTATTTTATTTTGAGATATTTTAACTGGAAAACAAAACAAAAATACTCATTAAGAATTTTTTGCTGTGCAAAACCCTGGTTCACGTAAAGGGAAAAAAAGATTAAATATGTGAAATAAATATATTAAAATAGAAAACACAGTTATTTTCAATTGTAGTAATATTTCACAATATTGTATTTTGATCAAATGCAGCCTTGCTGCGCAGAAGAGACTTTAAAAAACATTCCAAAATCCTGCCTACCATTATAGAGTATGTTCATTTTTAGAGCTTGAAAACATAATTTCCCTTTGGAAAATATCTTGAAGTTGTTTGCAGAATTGCTTCTTGAAGAAATACATTTGATTTTAAGGATTTAAGATATTTTAACTGAAAAATAAGACAAACATACTCATTAAGATTTGTTTGCAGTGCACAAACCTGATTCACATAAAGGGAACATTTATTCAAATATGTGACAAAACAACAAATATGTGAAATATATTGTCATGCAGCATTTTCAGTTTCAGCATGCACTGACAATTTACATTCTGCTGGAAAGTGTTGTGTTGCATTTCCGGTGTTCCTGGCAAACTTACTGACCAAGATCATAAATTCAGCTTCCTGTATTTGGTATGCAGGCGATATGCCTTTCAAATATGGTTTGTTATAATGTGGTCATTTGTTCCTCGCGGTGTTGATGACCTTTCCAGCTCCTCTATGAGACGGCATGTGGAGAGAGCTGTGTAATGCCACACCACTGGACTCCCTTACCCTCTTATTAGTGATGCACTAATACTAAAAACACACATGCAAACACCTCTCACATTTTCAAATGCATGAAGTGATGAAATGTTTACCTTGAATGCATTGAAAAGTCCCTTTGAATAATTGGGTTGCATGCATGAATGTAAGATATTTATAGGCGTTAAAGGACATTTCTGCTGGGGCTTGGGGTCACAGTGGGGATGGTGGGGTGTGTGGGGGTTATTAAGATGGGTAGGGGGGGCTACATGCATAGGTGTGTCCAGGGGGGGGGGAGAGGGCAGTGTTGGGGGTTGGGGTTGTGGCTTGGGTTGCAAAGTAACCGCTGTCGTGTAGTGGGCATGTGGCTGCTTGGGTGTGGCATTGGGTGGGGTGTAGCGTGTCGAACTGGTGACGCATGTGGTCAAGTGCGGTCCTTCCTCGTATTTTGCGGTTCTGGAAGGTGTGTGAGATGTATTGCGAGGGGGTTGGGGGGGGGAGAAGGTGTGCATCTGGGCTGGTGGGGGCAGCAAGGTGGGGGTGTTGACACAAACAAAGAAGGGAACAGGGCGGGTGAGGAGGGAAGCAAAGGAGTGGAGCGGTGAAGAGTGCTGGAATGTGTCGGGAAAAAAAGAAGAGTGTGGAGTGTTGGGTGGTTTGTGACGAGGGGACAGAGCAATGTGGCGAGGGGGTTTGAATAGGACTGGGTTAGCGGCAGTGGATACGGGTGTCAAAAAGAGCATATTACTAATAGTCAAAAATAGCTAAGCGATAATTTTGAAAGAGGTAGGCGTGTGCAATGAGCAAATAATAATGGCGGCTATGCATGCTGAATAAGGAAAAATAGCACAAAAACCCAAGCACAGGAGTCGGTGTCAAAATAAGCAGGCAAAGTATTGGAAGAAGTCAAAATAGTAGTACAATAATGATTTAGCAAAAACAGGGTCAAATTGTTTTAAACTGTTTTCTTGAATTCACAAGAGAGGAAACGATTAGATAAATTATCATTTACTATCGACTTATAAACACAGTATAGAAAGGAAAGGAGGATGATTGCGAAAAAATGAATCAGTCTTCTATCAGAGGGAAGGAGGGCCATGACGAAGAGAATAGCAGGGAGGCATATAAATCACACGAAATCCTGCACAATTACGTAATACATAGGTGACCTACATAGACAGGGGACTCACGTAAATTGAAACCGTAGAGTCAGATGACGTAAAATAATGTGAGAGGAGCTATCTAAATTTGCTTTCAGAGAGTCGTGGATAGGGGGATCCGAGGATACAATAGTCAATTCATATAAACCAGTCAATGAATCAGTTAATAAAGTTGTATTGATAATTTTTATCATATCATTCAGTATTCGTTTAGTATTAGTTTAGGTTAAAGTTATTAATAAGATTATATGCACTTTTTTCTCAATCTTTTGAGTGTTACTTAGTATTACTTTTGTTTGCTTTTGATTTAATTTTAGTTGATTGCATGTAGTATTAATCTGACATTAAGTGAATGAATATAAATACATTTCTAAAATTATATATGATAATTATGATTAGGGTTGCAAAAATTGTGGAAAATGTCCAGTAAATTTATATTTGGAAACTTGCCAGGATTTTGGGCAATATTCCAGGGATTTTTAGAAAGTTTCCGGAAATTTTCCACCCATTTTCAACCCTAATTATGATCAAGTATTATTTCGTATTTGAATGTATTGGTCCAATTAGTAATTAAATTAATGAATCAGCCAATAACATGAAATAATAATAATAGTAGAAGTACATATTAATAATTGTAGTCGTAGTCATAGTCTTAATTTGCTTGTTCATTCTTTTTTTATATATATATTGCTTATTTCTTTGTAAAGCAGCTTGAGAAGCTGCATTTAAAGGTGCAATATGGAATAAAATGTATTATTATTATTATTGATGCTTGCAACAGTTATGAGACGTGTGTTGTGTGTTGCCTAATTATCCATGGCTCTTTATTTTATTTGATCATTTCTTTCTCTTTTCCTCAACGTTGATGAGAATGTCATGGTAGACCAAGCAATGCTGAATGTTGCACACAGTCTCCTGCGCATTAGCTGCTTCCGGGTCTGATTGGAGACACTCCTGTGAATCAGATCAGTCACCTGACGCTGCTCTCTTGCCTCTCTGATCCGCGGTTTGTGCAGAATGTGTGTTTCTCTTGCTGCAGGAGCGTTCAGGATGTTGAGAAGCCTCAGATCTCGTCCTGCAGTAAAGGAGACGCGTCCCAACACTACCGCAGCTCACCCAGTAACCAGTCGTCCTCCAGCGACCCGGGACCCTGCGCAAGCGCCAGCTGGAACCAGCAGCCGGGATACGACGGGTAACACAAACTCATTCAGCTGGACATATGACATACATACAGTTAATACGATTACATTGATCATTTTCATTATCAAGTATTCTTTTAGGATTTATTTAGTAATAATTTGGTTTGTTTATTAGTTTAATTTAGTATTAATGTGTTGGTCCAATGGAAAACTCAAATAAAATAAATACATCAATAAATATATACACTACCGGTCAAAAGTTTAGGATCAGAACGATTTTTAATATTTTTGACAGGAGTTTCTTATGCTTATCAAGGCTGCATTTATTTGATAAAAAATACAGAAAAACATGTAATATTGTTAAATATTACAATTCAAAATAACTGTTCTCTATTTTAATACATAAACAAAGTATTGCTGGATACAAAGCTGAATTTTCAGCATCATTACTGCAGTCTTCGGCGTCACATGATCTTCAGAAATCATTCTAATATGCTGATTTATTATCAGTGTTGAATAATAAGTGTTGTGCTGCTTAATATTTTTTTGGAACCTGTGATACTTTTTCAGGATTCTTTGATGAACAAAAAGGTAAAAAGAAGAGCATTTATTTAAAATAGAAATATTTTCTAACAATTATACACAAACAGTTCAAAAGTTTGGGTCAGTAAGATTTTTATTTTTATTTTTTTGAAAGAAATTAAAACTTTTATTAAGCCAGGATTTGTTAAATTGCTAAAGAAAGTGAAGCAAAGATTTTATTTTGATAAATGCTTTCTTGTTTAACTTTTATTATTATGTATCATGGTTTCCATAAAAATATTTGGCAGCACAATTGTTGCCAACATTGATAATTCTAATAATAAATCAGCATAATAAAATGATTTCTGAAAGATCATGTGACACTTTATACTGGACGAATGATGATGGAAATTCAGCTTTGCATCACAGAAATAAATTATATGTTAAAGTATATTAAAATAGAAAACCAATATTTTAAATTGTAATAATATTTGAAAATATTACTGTTTTTATTGTATTTTTTGATCAGATAAATGCAGCCTTTATGAGCAGAAGAGACTTCTTTAAAAAACATAAGTCTTACTGATCCCAAAACTTTTGAACGGTAGTGTAAATCAGCTAACTAATACAATAGATTAATACTATATCAATATTATTCCATATTACTTAGTTTATTCGGAGTTTAATGTACTAGTATTTATTGGTTCAATTAATAGAAATTAATAAATCAACCAACAACATAATTTTAATAGGGGCATTATATTGTAATGCATTTCTTTCATAAATTCAATTTTTTAGTATTATGTATTGGGTTCGATTAATAATTCTATTAATATAAAGTATCGATAAATCAGTTAATAAAATTGTATTGATACTTGTTTATCAAAATTAGTCAGTGTAGTGTTCATTTAGTTTAATTTTAAGCATCAGTGGATTGGTCAAATTCAATTAATGTAAATAAAATATAAATCAACCCAATAAAGTGGTTCAGTAGGAACCTTGTTTTGATAATGCACCATAAATGTATTAGTAGTTAATAGTATTAATGTATTAATATTAAAACATTAGTTAATATTAATTTTAAATAATACTAATATTATTAATATTATTTGTTGTTTATCAAAGTGTCAATTTGGTCATATTGTCCATCTTATATATAGTGTTTCGGGTTTTATAAATTAATTAAAAATATTAATGTAGTATGTATTTGGTATTGAAGGTTGTAATGTATAATAGATGACTTAATAAAGTAGCATTGTTCATTTATACATATTATAAAATCTATTATTTAATATTAATATTATTTAATGTAATAAATTATTATTTCACATTGTATAATTTTATATAGTAAATTGTGTTGGCCATCGACGATAATTGTTTGCCGTTTTTTTAGAAATGAATTCATAAGTAATGTGTAACCTAATTATTTTTCAGGCACAGTATTTGAGAATTTACTAATTTAATAAAAGTAATTAGTACTTGATTTTAAGTCACACGTCTCGTCCAGCATTGACAAAAACTATAAACATCTGCAGACGTGAGCCATAGGATCTTCACACATTTCATTACCAGACTTTGTTGAATTCTTATTAATATCCCATGTTTTTCTATAACCAATCCCATTAAGGCTGGACGTTTTTTTAGCGTGTCCTCAAACGTGGCGACTTTGAGGTGTTTTAATCCAACTCTACATCTGTGCACTGCAACGAAAGATGAATATCCCAGAAAAAATCTTTTCATCATCCTCATCTGATCGAAGTCATTTCGGCCGTTCCCCTGAGTCTGAGCTCTAGCCGGTCTTGTCCGCAGGTGTCAGTCTCCTGTGCTCCACGAGCGCTCGGCTGAAGCCCAGGGCATGCTGGGAGACGGGGAGATGCTGAGGGAGATACAGCGGGGGGAGAGAGCTGAAGAGCGAGCCGACTTGGGGGAGCCACGCTCTGCAGGTGCCATTCACACATCCACAGCTTCACGCAGATCCTTCCCAACACTGAAGCGCAGACAGACATTAGCCACTGCACTGAAAGGATACTGCAGATTATTACGTGGTAACATGCTGGGAAGAAGAAAACAAAAAAAATTGTTATTTTTAGGGCTGCTTGATTAATCTGAATAAAACCACATTTGAAAACAACACAAACTTGTTATAAAAAATAGAAACTTGATGGTTTAACATTTAAAAATGAAGACATTAAGACAGCCATAAACACTAACAATTTGTATTTACCGTATTGACCCGAATATAAGATGATGTTTTTTTCTTGGAAATACGTCTGAAAAAACGCGGCCGTCTTATATTCAGGGTCTAGACTTTGACATGTCAATAATACACCCACAACAATAGGTGGCGCCAAATACGCATAAAACGAGTGTGCCATGAAATACGTAATGTAATGCGTGTTGTAAAGATCGCGAGTAAAAACTAAAGAAGCAGAAAAGCTTACAGCTGCATGAGTCGTGACTGTCACGTTAGCCTGATGGGTCCGAACTCTCTTTGTGATTTTAAATTTAATATTTTTTTTTTTTCTTTTGCAGTACCCAGATTTGAAGACTACAGTAAGATGTAACTTCTACTGTTAATAAGATATTGGTTAGTACACTCTAAGAAATGCTGGGTTAAATACAACCAGTGCTGGGTAAAATAGGGACAAACCCAGCTATTGGGTTGTTTTGACCCCAGCGGTTGGGTTACTATCCAGAAGGCTGGGTTAAACATTTAACCCAAACGCTGGGTCAAAACAGCCCAATTGCTGGGTTTGTCCTTATTTTACCCAGTGCTGGGTTGTATTTAACCCAGCATTTGAGGAGTGTGTACTATTAGATGGATAGACTAATGTCCTAATTCAGATGGGCTACCTGTTGTTGTTTTTATTTTTATGGTATATCAAAAAGTGTATCTTTTTTAAATGTGACTGTTGGTACATTTTACCAGTTTTTACAATAATTTCAAAACAAAAATTAAAATATGCAATATGAAAATAACTGAAAACAAAATGTGTTTTACTGAGAAAAAAGATTTGTTTTTTAAAAAGCCTTTTACCAAAAGGTACATCTGGAATTCTATATTTCGGGCAATACGTAATTGTAATTCGGATTTAATTGTAATTTGTATTTAATTGTAATTCACATTGTACTTACAATAAAACGAATAAAGAATAAATTGTTCTATTTTTATAAATTACTGTATATTCCCCGAAATTGTAAATGTCTTATTTTGTTTAAGATTGTATCTATTATTATTATTATATTCTGTAAACCAATTAATATATATATATATATATATAATCAGCAATATTATGGCGAATTTGTGGAACCTAAATAGAAACACAGCAGGTGTAGCTTTTTAAACATACTTGTTTTATTTTAAGTGAGTAGTATATGTTACTTTAATATTTTTTAATCTTGTAGTAGTAGTAAAAATAATAATAATAATTCTTACTGTATTTTTTTTCATGCAGCCCTAGTTATTGTAGTCAGTCTGGTTTGTAGAATATTGAAGGTGATTAGTAGTTGGTCTAAGGAAGTCTGCCAGCCTCAAGACTAGTCATCTAGACCAGTTTGCACCATCTACAGACCAGTTTGGAGCGGCTAGAAAGCATGTTAGACAGTCAGATGTTCTGGGAATCTCCATGTTTATCCTTCAGTCTGTTTCTTCACAGAGGCGAAGTGGCACGTCCCTTCCACCAAGATCCTCAACTCCTTGAAGGAAAGAGGCAAGGATGCACCAAACAAGTTGACGCGGGTAAGACTATTCCCACATTTAACACTCCTGTGGAGTAGAAGTGATGCCAAGAACCACACATAAGCCCAACCATTAAATGTCTTTAAACAGTGATTTACAAGCTTTTTAACTCCAAGGCCCTCCAGTGGCCCTCAAGTTTCCTCTGGCACATCTTCTGTAATGAAAGTTTTTTTTAATTTTTTTTTTATAGAAAGCAAGGAGTATCTATAGATTAAAATAGATAACAAAATGATTATATTTCAAATTAAATATTGGAAATTTCAATTTTGGGTAAGGGATTTAAAATAATATTTTACTCAGAATTTCTTATTATAGTTAATAAATCAAAACACAGAGAAAAATAAATAAATAAACTTTGTCTCTCTCTTTATTTATTCCTTCCATTTCTAGCTTGTACTTATTTGAACAGTGCCTGAAACTTGGTATTGCAAGCACTTCCTCTGTCTGTTTGCCTCTTTAAGAAGAATTGCTTTATGTATTCCCCAATTGTAAGGTGCTTTGGATAAAAGCATCTGCAAAATGACTAAATGTAAATTTAACAGATTTATTAGATTTAGGCTATACAGTGAAGACTATGCAGTGTTATTTTACATTTGATTATTCAATTTCTGTACCTGAATACTGTTAGACTTACTTGAAAAATATAAAGCACTGTTTATTTAATTTGTATCTTTGTTCTATTATATTTATCTATGCTTGTAATTTGTTGATTTACTCACCTACAAAATCACCCCAATCAATGATTATTTTTTTTCCAAATAGAGCTATTCAAGTCATCTGGTGATTTTTTTTTTTTTTTTTTTTTTTTTTATATCACAAATATATGATAATATATTAGCGAAAAACAAAATATCGTAATGTGATTTTTCCATATGTGCGCCTAATTTCTAGTATGAAAAGTTTGAGCTCATTTTTCTGTTTATGCCATAATATGATATAATATTTCTAATTAAATCATATTGTATCAGGTAGAAAATTCTGAGCAAGCATTTAGTACATTTAGTACACTGTTATTATATATATATATATTTGTTCTTTGTGTGTGTGTGGTTTTCCGTCATTATTTCACCTTTTAGTTAACGATTAGCAATTTTTGTTGTTTATTCATTTGATATTTTTTTATTTATTTAATATGTCTATAAAGTTCTTAACCATCATTTATACTAAATAAAATAATAAAAACTTATTATTATAGTGCCTTTAAAGTAGCATAAGCGCCTTACATACATAGAAATTATTAAGTAAAAGATACACACAAAAAAGTACAGGACAGTAAAAAAAATAACCAAAAAATACAAAGCCAGTATAAGAAAAGACAACGAAGCCAAAAAAACATAAGGATTTTATGGCAGATTTACTCAACCAATGATTTATAAAATAAAATACAAGAATATTAAAATAAGGAAAACCAGCTAAAAATAAATAAAACTTTTTTTACAGTTAACAGCAACTTTCGTTGGTCTTGAAAACATGAGGCAGCTAATAAAAATGAAAAAAAAAAAGATGATTTCTAGTATGGAAGTCATGTAAATTAATAAATCTTAAAACGGTCATGGGCATTTTTTTCTTAAAGAGTATAATCTGATAAGTTTTATAAATATTTAAGATTAATATTTTGTATTTTTTGTCTTTCCGCTTTTATTTCATTTACTTAAAACTTTAGCAATTCGCTGCGTCTTTGCTCATTTTTATTGGATATTTTGTATTAAGTATTTTTATTGTTTTTTTAATTCAGTTTGAATTATTTAGTACACAGTTAAAATAAAGAAAAATTAAAAGTATACTGGCAACTAGTTGAAAAAAAAGATTTTTAAGGAGTTTATATTGTTACTTTAATTAGTTTCATTTATTTGTTTCTGTTTATAGGTTTAGTAAAATCATGTACACAGAAAAGCAGGAACATAAAACTGATGTGAACCAAGATACTGTACACAATGCCATTGTTTCTCAATTCGTTTACCTTCACCTAAGCAACTCCTGTTTAAAGGATACTGCAGAGACATGCAGTTTGACATATTTTGCACGTATGTGTCATTACAGGAATCAAATAGTGAACGGAATCAGCTCGGTTAAATGATCTGTTGGGCTCTCACCGACGCCACAAATACAGTAGAACTCATTATAATCAGTGACGCTGTCTGTTACGGGGCTGACAAGACTTGAGACGTGCAGATCAATGTGCAAGCTATTTATTAGCAGAAGACAGAGACGTGGTCACAGAACAGGCATGGGTCAGAGAATGGCAGACAGGCATAAGGCGGGCAAGACACAAGAAGAAACCTAAGGCTAGCGGAGATCAACGATCGGCAAACAGAATCAAAGGAGCGAGACTAGAGGAATAAACCAGGTAAGGATCAAAGACTAAGAAAACAGACAGGGCAAAACTAGGCTAGGACTAGGAATGAACGAGGGCTCTGTAGAGTAGCTATCACTACGGGCGATAAGCGCATACACTAAGAGGAACCTACAAGGCACGACTATCCAATACTCGGCCGTGTGATAGGAGACAGATAAGTGTTAAATATGAGTGAGTGATATGATACAGCGTGTGCAATCGTGCTGTGGCCAATCAGTGTAGATGAATGATGGGATATGTAGTCGGGGTGATATGCAACAGTGTGTAGTGCGAGAGTCAATGGAATTGAAAAGGGTGACCTCTGATGGCTAGCAGACGGAAGTTAATGGACCGGATACATAACAGTCTACAATGGATGCGGCGCGACACGACAAATCCCGACAGTAAACTGATGCCTCGTTCTATTTATGATGTACTGACACAAAGTCAAAATGATTTGCAACAGTCGCTTTGTCACGTCCAGTGTACTAGACAGACTTTAGCTGTTGCGGAGCAGACAAGGTGTTACGATTATTTAAACACGATTATGAGGGGGCCACTTATGACCAAAACTTTATATGAGTGATTAATTTAAAGATAGCAATATATATCAAATATATATTTTCTGTAAATAAGGTTGCTATGACATCCTAAATTGAGAGACCTTGCGGAATTTCAACAAACAAACAACAAAAAGGCCTCAACATTATTGAAACTAATTCAACTGTCAGTAATAAAAAAAACAAAGGACAAAGACAATCGATAAAAGTACACATCAAACAAACTGTGAGGTACTCACTTTTGTATGCAATAGTCTCTCAAGCAGTTAACAGCTAACAGAACTATAGAATAATCAAATATAAAATAAAACAGAATAGTCTGGACTGTAAGAAGTAACCTTTTTTTTATTAAAGCTACAAAAGTCCTTCACGCAAGAGCAGTGTGTGATTTTGAATTTGTCTTTTGATGTTTGATTAATATTAAGCACACAGTAGGAAAATAGCCCGCTGTCACTTTAAGAGCCGCACGGATTCAATTTACCGTTTCGCGCGTATTTTCATTCTCAACTCTTTACGTTCATTTAAGAATCATGACCGCAGAGGTATACATTGGAATAATCAATAAGCGCTGAACCTTGATTTTTTTTTTTTTTTTTTTTTTTTTTGCGACATTTTTGATTGGATTGGACCTAAGGCGAACACTTGATGCTAAACTGACTACATGTCCTATGCTGTTTCAGATTCTGAGCGCATATATCTTCCTGAGGAGCAGCGCGAGTTCTCTTTCACGCTTTTAAAAACATGAGTAAATATACTTCTATAAATCAAGCACGTCCCATTTTGCTAAAGTCACGTTACATGATTTTACTGATTGGGCTTTTATGGAGGAACGAAAGCGCAGCGCTGTAAAAGGAATGGGCCGCAATAATCGTTTTATCTCGATTACTGTATTTTCATAATCGTTGGAGGCCAAAATCGAAACTGTTTTTCGATTAATTGCACAGCCCTAGCTGACGGTGTTTGTGTGTGAGCAAAGAAAACATCGTATAAATAATACCGATCAGTAATAAAAACGCCCGTCCTGCGAGTGACATCGCGATCAACAGCGCGAAACGATGCTGGTGGAAACGATAATCGGGAACACTAAGAACAACTTTGTTTTTTAAAACTAGGCGACTCACTGAAAGGTTTTTTTTTTTTTTTCCCCCAGGGGTTTTTTTTCCAAAGATGATGGAAAAGAAAAAAAAACAGTTGTGGATGGGGTTAATTCACCTAAAAAATGTAATGCTTGCTTTGTATTGTATAAATCATTGGTTGCGGACCACTGCCAAAAATCAATATGAAATAATAGATTGATGAGAATCTTATTAAAGCCACAATTCAAACCCTTAAAATCGTATTGTTTGATAGTCATTCTGGACCAAGGATGTGGATTCAGAAGCATGTCCTACTTGGCTAAATCTTGCTTGTCCTACACACAGCCGTATAGGAGCTTATGAGGTCCGGTTCATTTAAAGGACAGAAGAGCGCTGACAAAATAAACCATGTGCTTTATTTATAATTCAGTTGGTTGGTGGCTGGCCAGCAGGAGGCATTTGTTTATATATGCAACTGTATGTTTATAAATCCCAGACTAATTCATAAAATGAGGATTCCCTACAGTGTCAGAATGTTTAAATGTGGTGAGCCGGATTTACACTTCACATATGAAGCATATAATCACGTTGCATAAGTGGAAACATGGGCTTCCTCTGCTTGGGAAAGTTCTCTGACTCGTCTTTAGGGTGTTGCTGCGTTCGCTGAAAGCCTTTATATGACAAACACACATGAGGCCGCTAGTGCTGCTGTCAGTGTGCATGTGCGTCAGTGTGATGAATGAATGCCGATAAGGTCAGTCTGCCCTTGGTGCTGTGATCAGGGACGCGCTCGCATTCGTCTGTCTCTCTCCCTCTCACCTTCAATGTGAGTTTTACCCAATATCTCACACGGCCTGTTCCTGTAATAGCATCTGACCACCGGCATCCAGCTGAAAGTGAATTACAGTCATTTAGCGCAGAAACAACAGGCTCCTGTACTGTAGATATAGTGTAGATAGAAGCTCTCTTCCAAACCTAGTGAGCGTCATTTCTCAAAGGATCTTCATACTGTGAGTGACTGAAGTGAAATTAATTTGTTGATAGCACTAAGGAGTCTGGCTTTAGTTAACAGATATGCTCTAATAAGCAAAAAAAAAAAATCTAGTGCAGAAAAATATTCACTAAAATATCTGTACTTTTCAGTATGGAATGAAATACTGTAATGAAACTAAATAGAGTAAACGTAAAAGTCTTTTATTATTTTTAATGATTTATAAAAATGTAATCTATATTTTATCAGTAATGAATGATATAAAAAAAATAAAGCATCATAATTTTGTTGCCGTCTTTGCGCTTGCATTTGCATTTACTTCCTTCACTGAGCCCCGCCTAAAAATGTTACTGACCAATCACGACTTAGAATCTGTTGTAGAATTTACAACAATTAGAATTTTTCATTTGAGTTTATGGAGGATAATTTTATAGGAATTATCCAAATATGCTGTAAAAGGTTGTCAGTTCACGTTAGACTTTTTTTTTCCCCCTTTTTGCAACTAAACCACGTGTCATCCTCGTTCCCGACTGAAAACATATATTATTAGTAAGATCATCTTCATTTGTTCCAAAGTAAATTAATGTTAATTACTTTGTTTCACTTACACTAATGTTATCACTTCTTTAAATGAGGCTTTTCTCTTTCAGTGACTGTGAAGAGCATGTGCAAACACTGCAGTTTTTAATCACGTTACTTCGTAATTGAACAATGTCCATGAAAGAAATCAGCAGGTATTGTCTTAATTCATTCCAGCTCACGTTAAGTGTCATATCCAATCAATGAAGCTTAAGTTCATTGCTATGTTCTCTATTAGGGCTGGGTAAAAAATATCGATATCTCTATTAATCGATTCTCATTTTTACGGAACGATATCGATTCCTAAGTCCCAAGAATCGATTAGTCTTGCCTGATTTCAGTTAATGGACGGAACATTTAAAGGGTACTTCCCATCCAATACATAGCAATAAGCATTGTGCTTTGGTACTTTTCATATAAAAAGAAAGTCTCAGATTTCAAATTATGTATTGCAGTATTTAAACAATAAATGCCGTTTTGGCGCTGTTTAATGTGGAGTCACAGATCGCTGTAGCACAAAGCGCACGTGAACCAATCATCTCCTCCACATTAATACCAGTTTTAGCACAAAATAAACATGACTAAACATCCGAAGGCAAGTTAAAAGAAAGAGTACAACTTTACAATCCGTATCCTGTCTCATGTAATCGCTCAATCAGTGTTTCAGGTGCGCAAAGACGTCAATATAACGGCTTGTAAACAATGTCACGTAACTTCACATTTACCTCAGAAAAAACATATTTGTTGACCATAAACTCATTAGTCAGATAATGAGTAGAACTGTAGAGTGGGGCATTTTGCTAAATATATGCACCCTATAACATATTCATTATAATTTTTACTGTTCTTCAATGTTTTAATTTATGTTTGAATAAATCCAAGTTTTTATGACAGCCACCATTATGTTTATATTAATAAAAAACGATTTGAAGTAGAAATATTAATACAGTGGGGAAAAAAGTATTTAGTCAGCCACCAATTGTGCAAGTTCTCCACTTAAAAAGATGAGAGAGGCCTGTTATTTTCATCATAGGTATACCTCAACTTGAGAGACAAAATGAGAAAAAAAAATCCAGAAACTCACATTTTGTAGGATTTTTAAAGAATTTATTTATTAAATTATGGTGGAAAATAAGTATTTGTGGTCAATAACAAAATTTCATCTCAATACTTGTTTATATACCCTTTGTTGGCAATGACAGGTCAAACGTTTTCTGTAAGTCTTCACGAGGTTTTCACACACTTTTGCTGGTATTTTGGCCCATTCCTCCATATAGATCTCCTCTAGTGCAGTAATGTTTTGGGGCTGTCGCTGTTCAACACGGATTTTCAACTCCCTCCAAGATTTTCTATGGGGTTGAGATCTGAGACTGGCTAGGCCACTCCAGGACCATGAAATGCTTCTTACGAAGCCACTCCTTCGTTGCCCGGGCGTTGTGTTTGGGATCATTGTCATGCTGAAAGACCCAGCCACGTTTCATCTTCAATGCCCTTGCTGATGGAAGGAGGTTTTCACTCAAAATCTCACAATACATGGCCCCATTCATTCTTTCGTTTACACGGATCAGTCGTCCTGTCCCTTTGCAGAAAAACAGCCCCAAAGCTTGATGTTTCCACCCCCATGCTTCACATTAGGTATGGTGTTCTTTGGATGCAACTCAGCATTCTTTCTCCTCAAGTTGAGTTTTTAACCAAAAAGTTCTATTTTGGTTTCATCTGACCATATGACATTCTCCCAGTCCTCTTCTGGATCATCCATATGCTCTCTAGCAAACTTCAGACGGGCCTGGACATGTACTGGCTTAAGCAGGGGGACACGTCTGATTTGCAGGGATTTGAGTCCCTGGCGGCGCAGTGTGTTACTGATGGTAGCCTTTGTTACTTTGGTCCCAGCTCTCTGCAGGTCATTCAATACGTCCCCCCGTGTGGTTCTGGGATTGTAAATTGGTTTAAGGCAAATCAACACGATATCCTTGTGATCAATTATTTCGGACCACAACAAACGAGGGTGGTGATATCAGTGCGGGTAGTCCCTGCGTCAAACTAAGGGTAGATTAATCAGCCTGGTGGCTGAAGAAATATCAACTCTTCGGCTAAGGTTTTCTAATAAATGCTCCCACAGTTGATTTCTTCACACCAAGCTGCTACCTATTGCAGATTCAGTCTTCCCAGCCTGGTGCAGGTCTACAATTTTGTTTCTGGTGTCCTTTGACAGCTCTTTGGTCTTGGCCATGGTGGAGTTTGGAGTGTGACTGTTTGAGGTTGTGGACAGGTGTCTTTTATACTGATAACGAGTTCAAACAGATGCCATTAATACAGGTAACCAGTGGAGGCCAGAGGGGCCTCTTAAAGAAGAAGTTACAGGTCTGTGAGGGCCATAAATCTTGCTTGTTTGTAGGTGACTAAGTACTTTTTTTACTGAGGAATTTACCAATTAATTCGTTAAAAATCCTACAATGTGATTTTTCTGGATTTTTTTTTTTCTCATTTTGTCTCTCGTAGTTGAGGTATACCTATGATGAAAATTACAGGCCTCTCTCATCTTTTTAAGTGGGAGAACTTGCACAATTGGTGGCTGACTAAATACTTTTTTGCCCCACTGTATGTAACTGTAACTTTACTATTGTAAAAATTCTATATTATAGTAATGTTGTTCCAACTGACTCTCATGTAGCCTATATTTTATAGCATTAGTTGAGATTTTTTTCCTTGAAAATTTGGCATGTACTGTACCTGATATACAGTGGGTACAGAAAGTATTCAGACCCCCTTAAAATTGTTTTCCACTCTTTGTTATATTTGCAGCCATTTGCTAAAATCATTTACGTTAATTTTTTTTCCTCATTAATGTACACACAGCACCCCATATGGACAGAAAAACACAGAATTGTTGACATTTTTGCAGATTTATTAAAAAAGAAAAACTGAAATATCACATGGTCCTAAGTATTCAGACCCTTTGCTCAGTATTAGTAGAAGCACCCTTTTGATCTAATACAGCATGAGTCCTTTTTGGGAAAAGATGCAACAAGTTTTTCACACCTGTATTTGGGGATCCTCTGTCATTCCTCCTTGCAGATCCTCTCCAGTTATGTCAGGTTGGATGTTAAATGTTGGTGGACAGCCATTTTTAGGTCTCTCCAGATATGCTCAATTGGGTTTAAGTCAGGGCTCTGGCTGGCCATTCAAGAACAGTCACAGAGTTTTTGTGAAGCCACTCCTTCGTTATTTTAGCTGTGTGCTTAGGGTCATTGTCTTGTTGGAAGGTAAACCTTCGGCCCAGTCTGAGGTCCTGAGCACTCTGGATAAGGTTTTCGTCCAGGATATCCCTGTGTTTGGCCGCATTCATCTTTCCCTCGATTCAACCAGTCGTTCGTCCCTGCAGCTGAAAAACACCCCCACAGCATGATTCTGCCACCACCATGCTTCACTGTTGGGATTGTATTTGACAGGTGATGAGCAGTGCCTGTTTTCTCCACACATACCGCTTAGAATTAAGGCCAAAAAGTTCTATCTTGGTCTCATCAAACCAGATAATCTTATTTCTCACCATCTCACCAAACTCCATGCGGGTTTTCATGTGTCTTGCACTGAAGAGAGGATTCCGTCGGGCCACTCTGCCATAAAACCCCGACTAGTGGAGGGCTGCAGTGATTGTTGACTTTCTACAACTTTCTCCTATCTCTCGACTGCATCTCTGGAGCTCATCCACAGTGATCTTTGGGTTCTTCTTTTACCTCTCTCACCAAGGCTCTTCTTCCCCCGATAGCTCAGTTTGGCCGACGGCCAGCTCTAGGAAGGGTTCTGGTTGTCCCAAGCGTCTTCCATTTAAGGATTATGGTGGCCACTGTGCTCTTAGGAACCTTAAGTGCAGCAGAAATTTTTTTGTAACCTTGGCCAGATCTGTGCCTTGCCACAATTCTGTATCTGAGTTCTTCAGGCAGTTCCTTTGACCTCATGTTTCTCATTTGCTCTGACATGCACTGTGACTGTGACTGAGACTGTAAGGTCTTATATAGACAGGTGTTTGGCTTTCCTAATCAAGTCCAATCAGTATATCAAACACAGCTGGACTCAAATGAAATTGTAGAACCATCTCAAGGATGATCAGAATAAATGGAGATCACCTCTTTAAATATATGAGTGTCCAGCAAAGGGTCTGAATACTTAGGACATTGTGATATTTCAGTTTTTCTTTTTTATAAATCTGCAAAAATGTCAAAAATTCAGTGTTTTTCTGTCAATATGGGGTCCTTGTGTACATTAATGAGGAAAAAAAAATAACTTAATGATTTTAGCAAATGGCTGCAATATAACAAAGAGTGAAAAATTTAAGGGGGTCTGAATACTTTCCGTACCCACTGTATATCCAAAATAATCGATATTGAATCGAATCTTGAAATTTGTGTCAAAACCCAGCCCTATTCTCTAATGATTTTCTCAGTTGCTCTGAACGCGTTAAGATCCTGAGAATGTTTAATCTACAGAATATGATTTGCATGTCTGTAATGAAGAGCTTTAGGTGGTTTTTATCTGTACAGCCTTTTAAACAAATACGGAAAACCATGAAAGATTAAAGGACGATCTCATTATCCACGTTAAGTGGAGTGAGTTTTGCAGCTGCATTAATGAGTGTGTTGTTGGATCATTTGATGGCAGTCTGTATAAAAGCAGGTTTAATGTCAGGATCAGTCTCTTAATTATGTTTGTTATTGTGTGTTTGCCTTCTACCATCTATATCGATAACTTACAAACCTTTTCAACTCTGAATGGTCTCTAATGTCTGTTGCATTGTGTAAAATCCTGCTGTCCGTCTCTGCTGGGAGATGTACATGGCTCTGCTCTCTTGATTTATTATGCCTATTGTCTGCGCACTAATTAATGAATACAGCTCATATTTGCATACATTACCAGTCACAGAATTATGCATCAGCTCACAGTAATTAGTTTTGCAGGTCTTTGCAGTGTGCAGCGGTACATTTAAATTGCCATGATATTAGTTTGGACGAAAGAAGGCGTCACATGACAGAGAATATGACAGCAGATACGGCCTGTTTTCCATCTGCTAATTAGAATTATAGATCATAAAATATGCAAGCATGCACAAAATGCCACGTAGACAATGGGATGATATGTATTGTGTAATATGAGCTACTTTTTTGTTTCCTTTGTATAGTATTTAAACCCACATCTAAACGGTTAGTTTCTTTATATATTTTATGTATATTTTATTACATTGATTTTTATTTTGTTTATTATTATATATAAATATAGAATTATATATATAGATTATATATCTATATATAATTTGTGTGTGTGTGTTTGTGTATTATATATTATGTGATTCGAAGCGCCGCCATTACTGTTTTACAGTGTGCAGCTGTGATTGGTTGAGTGGATATATTGCATTCTGCAGAGAAGGTAGACTGGCGTTTGTCGCGGTTTGGAAAGATATGGAGAAAACGTGACAGAATAACATGGCGGATATCGCATTTTGCTTAAAATTAAAAATTGTTTATTTGAATCAAAACATACTGGATTCCAATCTTTTTTTTTTTTTATGGCGTTTATCGCGTTTTGTGGAACCAAACCGCTTCCATATAGTTTTTGACAGTCCCTAATAGTATTTTTTTTATGTATTTGTTTTAATTATTTATAATTTATATTATTTTTTGTTATTATTTATTTATTTATTTTTTAAATGTCTTTTATATTCTTTTTTTTTTAAGTATCATAGTGGTTTTTCTTGTCCACCAACAAATAAAGAGTGCTTGTTGCTTAGAATTATAACTTTTTTACAAATTGATTAATTATTATGTATTCCTTTTCATTTTTAAATTGAACAGCCCTAGCAAATGTGTGTCCAGAAAATGTCCCTGTTCTCTACTGTTTGTTTTGGATATGTTTACCTTTCTTTCGGCCTCCTAGCAGATAGAGTTATTTATTTTTTGTTTCTTATTAGATTTTCTATAATGTTTTTTACTATTGTTCATATTTATAGATTTCATCTATTTTTATTATATATAACAGTTCTTTGTTAGTTGGGTTTCTAGGTTGTTGCTTAAAGCTAGCACGCATAGCCTAAGCTGGCTCACACTACAGGATTTTTAACCCGATTTAGCCCCGATTTTCCCCCGTCCGAGAATCGGCGCAAAATCTGCCGATCCACCTCGATCGGTCCCGATGTTCAAGAGAGGTCTGGCTGCAGACATGCACTTGCATTTTCAGACTTGCACTCTCAGCCCTGCACTTCACGCAAGCTGAATCACATTATCCATAGCACTATCCTTCATACATGCAGCCATTTTACGTGTTTATCTATCAGGCGGTTTAAAAACGCTTCATTAGAGACTTTGCGCTTGTTTTCATATTCTGCTGTTCTATTGCCACGTATTGGCTGGTCTTGGTCCTTTTTCTCTCCAGATACTTGCAGGACTCTGTAGGTTATAGTACTAAATTAGTTGTAATCGTTTAACCACCACAGCGTCTTGTCTCCATTGGCAACACGCACGATTCGTGTCGATTGCAAGTGATGTCGCAGGTAGCAGAGAGTGCAAGTGACTTTGTGATTTAGTTTCTTTTTTCTAGTCTTCACCACCTGGCTACTTGTGTAAAATGTTGATCGATTCTATTTAAAAAATAATAATTAATAAATTAAAGCTGCATTCCATAAGTTTTGGCTCTTTGTCGCCATCTCTGTTAGAAAACCTACAATTGCAGCTGTTTGCGAAATTATCTTCCTTGCGTGGGTTGTGCGCCGGTGTTCTGACGATTTGTGCTACCCGGTCAGATTTTGCTTCCTCCCATTAAAACAGATGGCATAATTCGATAGCGAAAAGTGCTACCTATCAGATTTTGCTTCCAGCATGATACTAATAAGGTGTGAGTCTTTATTAACATGTACACCTACCCCAACCCTACCCTTACAGTAGGATAAATACAGTGTTGGTAGCATAATCTGATAGGTAGCATCATTTGTCAGAACACCGGCACGGCTCCAGCGCAGATTAATCTAATGTTCTGAGGTGAATGTGTGGCAGTCAGTCACCGCACCGGTGTGGATATTTATTGTACTTCGCAATCACAGATTCTAGCCTACGTCTTGGAATATGACCCAAATAAGCATTTTCACCATATATTGCCATCTGAACAAGTAAGTAACAAGTCTGCCACGTTTGTTCTGACCAATTGAGGAAAAAAGCATTACCATAAATCTCACTACCAATGGTGATTAAATCTAAAGATCCGTTAGCTCATATCACATCAAAACCATGGGGGGGGGCAAATTATTATTATTGTTATACTTTTATTCTCAAATTGTTAATGTTACTTAATGGATCTTGTTATATGTTTATACATGTAGATTTCAATTTCTGTTCAGTCTAATCTCTAATTGTCATACCATTCGAATTTCATATTAAGAAATTATTTTAACCCAAAAAGCTAATTATGCTCCCATAGAACTGTTTTTCTTTAAAATACAAATCTTGTGTAATCCCAGGCTATCTGTAATCAGAAGCACATTTATAACTGGAATATAATTTAATTTCATTCACATGTGTTTTATGAACACATTATCCTTTCTGGATTACAATCCGCCATCAAAATTATCATTTTAATTATTCCAGCTGCTGTGAGAAAAAGACTATAAATGACCTGCCACCTGCAGCACCCTCACATGCGACAGCCTACAACCAGGGACAACTTCTTTGTTTACAGACATGACATAATGACACAAAGCCGTGCTCGAATTTCCCGCGAAAACCTACCCGTACCACTCAAATTAGGAAACATTATTATAAGCTAACCGTTGTAAATCTGGCTAAAGTAAGGCGATAGTTTTGAACACTGGCTGATTATGTACGTGTGCTCAAATATTGAATTTCGGATCATTTTTTAAACCAAACAAAAGTTATGGACTGCATCTTTCAAATAAATAAAAATATAAAGACTGCAAGTGACGTCACTTGCGGAAGCACAAGTGTCTTGAGAGTGCCAGTCTGAGAGTGCAAGTGCAAATCTACAGCCAGACCCTATTGGTGGATGGTTCGGTCCTGCTTATTTCTGGTTAATTGTGGAGGCGTTCACAGATCGAATCTTGCTACTCCCGATGTGCTCGCACACAAATGGGGGCCGTCCCAATCATATCAAACATGTTTGATATTTAGGATTTAAATCGGGATGATGACGGCTATATGACTACGTCAGTACTTTCACAATAGCCAATTCGCGTCCACAAAACTGCTGCTGCTGCAAATCTTGTAGTGTGTGCATTCGGGGAAGATAGTCCTGCAAAGAGTTCCCTTATTGTTGTGGGCTGCAACAACAACCAGATTTCATAATTGGTTAGGATTTTAAAACTCCTGTAGTGTGAGCCAGGCTTTAGTAAATGTCTTGCCAAAGAGGTGCCTATTATTAATGTTTCCTTGATATGTTTTTCTGTCGTCCTCCAGCAGGGCGGCGATAAGAACTCCAGCCACTCCAGCAGTAACACTCTGTCCAGCAATGGCTCCAGTAGTAACAGTGATGAGAAGCACTTTGGCTCCGGGGACCTGATGGATCCAGAGATGCTGGGTCTCACCTACATTAAAGGAGCCTCCACAGACAGCGGCATTGACACCGCGCCCTGTAGCATGACCCCGGGGGTCGCCGGTGCGTCTGTTTCCCGCGTCATGCTCCAGGGCCCTGGGGCATCTGATCCGGGACACCTGTGGACACCGGAGCTGACAGAAGAAGGGTCCATGGAGGAGGACCATGGCAGGTTGTACCTTCCGCAGAGCTACGCCGCGGCTCTGGCCGCCGGACATGCGCCCGTGGACGGGAGTATGGGAGACCTGAGCGAGAACTCATCTCATTCTAGGTGAGCAAAAGAGAGAGAGCTGATGCTTATGAGAATATAAATAGGTCAGATTTGTATCTTGAGGTTAAATGGATCGAGCATTTCCTGGTTGATTACATTCAGATAATGTTTTTGCCAACATGATTGATTAGCCTGCTGGCTGAATTTCCACCGTGGAATGCTAACAGCAGAATACCTGCGCTTCCCACTCTGCCATCAGTTATTGTTTATAAATATGTGCATATTCTTCCAGTTACACACAAAGAAACGCACAATTAATTGGGTGCAGCTGTTTAAGTGTTTAAGTATTTTGCCTATTTTGACATGTTACATATCCAGCTGTGTGTATTCACTTGGAGAGAGAGGAATGCTGCTTTTTAGTAACAGGTCTGCAGGCATTTTACATCTAAATTACTAACATTGACTTGTGTCCACATTTTAAAGATGCTAAAAGACTCTATTGCTCATTTAGGCTACATTTATTTGATCAAAAATACAGTAAAAACATTAATATTGTACAATATTATTACGGTTCCAAAAGCTGTTTTCTGTGTGAATATACTGAGTATTAAAATGTAATGTATTCCTGTGATCAAAGCTGAATTTTCAGCATCATTACTCCAATCTTTAGTGTCACATGATCCTTCAGAAATCATTCTAATATGATGATTTGCTGCACAAGAAACATTTCTGATTATTATCAGTGTTTAAAACAGTTGTGCTGCTACAGATTTTTGTGGATTTTTCAGGATTGCTTGATGAATAGAAAAATCAAAAGAACAGCATTTATTTGAAATAGAAATCTTCCTATTTTAAATGTCTTTGTCATTTTCGATCAGTTTAATGCGTCCTTTCTGAATAAAAGTATTAATTTATTTAACAAAAAAAATCTTACTGACCTCAAACGCACAGCTGAAAAAATTATTCCAGTGATTCCAGTTCAATTAAGCTTGTTTCCAAGTAACGGATCCTATCCCTTTTTTACATCATGGAGAAGAAAGTTACATTGTCTTAATTTGCATTGAAGTCATTATTTGCAATGTAGAATAATTGTGGGATTTGTGTAATTGAGATAACATAGGTTAATAAAAAATGTTTTTAAAGGGAAAAAAATTGATGGTTTTGTGTATTGCACTTAAAAGTAGACATATAGGGTTATTTTCCATCCATACAGTGAAACTGCTTTGTTTTGCACTGCAGAGCAATTCAGGAAAATCATTAGCAAAATTGTTAAATTACCTTCTATTATGTTCAGAGTGTTCTTGTGTTCTTCAGAACCAACTGTCTTCAACTGCATGGATAAGAGAGGTTTCAAAAGTACACAACTTTAAGGAGTATTATTAGAGCTGCTTATGTAAACTAAACACTTGTAAGCATAGACTGTTATATAAAAGGCAGAAAAATGGTAAGAAGTCTCTTTGAGATAGACCGGAGAGAATAGCAGCCGTCGTGCTGTTGTAGAAAGGTCAGGGTCCTGCTCATAGGCATGTTGTCAGTTCTGATGTGTGTGTTTTTGAGTGAATGTTTGTCTTGTGAATACATTTCAAAACAGAGCGCTGTCAATGCAGAATTCAAATACTGCTAAACAGAAGCCCAAGGGATCATTCATAGGATCCGGCTGCATTGTATCGCTATAATATCGCTTTAAAGTGCCCCTATTGTGCAATTTTTAAGGTTCCTAATATTGTTTTGGAGTCTCCTACAATAGCTTTAAATGCATGCAAGGTCAAAAAACGCTTTCACTTTCTCAAAATATGCATTTAATATCACCACATTTTCCAATGATTGTCAAACTGTTCGTTCGAAGCTGTTCTCTCTAAACCCCTCCTTTCCATGAGCCTACTCTGCTCTGATTGGTCAGATGGCCCAGTCTGTTGTGATTGGTCTGCTGCAGTGGTTCCCAAACCTGTCCTGGAGGGCCCCCTGCCCTGCACCTTTTGTCTCCCTTATCTAACACACCTGATTCCACTCATCAGCTCGTTAGTAGAGACTGCAAGAACTAAATTGGGTGTGCCTGATTAGGGAGACATACAAAATGTGCAGGGCAGGGGGTCCTCCAGGACAGGTTTGGGAACCACTGGTCTACTGCATACAGCGCATGTCGGAAACGATACACCCATTGCCATAGTTCCGTATTTTGAACGCTCGATAGAAAATATAAACATCTATTATTTATCATACTTACAGTTTGTGATTGAGTGAAGCTAGCTGGTCCAAATAAACCGGGTGATGAGCCATCTTTCAAGAGCAAGCGTTTTGTAAATCACGCATTGAACTCCCCAAGAGAAGCAGTCGTCATTAAAATGACGGTAACTTTTACGGTAAAATTTTAACCACTGATTCTTTTGGAAGTGAAAATAAAACAAATTTACTTTCACAGCATAGGACACAGCGTCTTCTCAACATGATGTTAACCACTTGAACAAGCTACAGTGTTTGAGGGTGGATCAAGGTGTTCGCAGCCGGCCAATGTAGAACATAGGCGGGCATTATGCAAATGTGATACCCCATCGCAGAAGTGGGATTTGAATTACTGATGACTCGTTTAGGCTGTTCAGAGTCGATTCTCTCTTTTGGGAGACAACAACTTTATTTATTGTGCACTTTTTGGCTTTATAACTTTGCAGATTGTTTGTATTCACATATAGCTACGTTACACATTGCATGAAAGGCAATATTCGAAATGGCATATAATAGGGGCACTTTAAAGGTGTTTTCAGACCTGTAGATAATTTGCTTTGCTCCAAAATAAGGACTTACATTGTTACAATGTTGTATTTTCTTCTTGGTTCAGCTTGCTTTTACAGTAAGACATACCAAAATGTGTTTATGCAAGTCACGTGTGAGTAAAACCGCATTCTAGAGCTGCATGATTCTGGATAAATTGAGAATCACGATTTTTCTGTTTCAAATAGAGATCACGATTCTTCCACTATTCTGAACTAAACAAAATAACATAATTTACTAGAGGCTGTGACAAAATATTAATTGCCTCATTCTATTAAAAAATGTTTAACTAATTTGAATAATTAAAAAAAAAAGTTTCAATGAATGATTCAATTACTCACTTTTTTCTATTACTGAATGAATCAGCAGTTTTTTAACAAATCTCTTGAATGAATGATTCAATGACACATTTTTTAACAGTCATTTGTTATCTCCGAGTGGCGAAACAATGTAATCAACGTTGAAATCATCAAATGTTGTTTGAAGTGCCATTTTGAAAAGAAAATGACTTTCAAAAGCAGGTTTGCTCCATTTTGATCGCTACCATAGACATCCGAACTATAAACTTTTATCCCAGTACTTCTGTGATAATATGAATGATTGTAAGACAGAAATAATACTGTGTGGTTGAAAAGACTGTGAAGCTGTTTCATAGCTAAACATAACGGCTCTCTCTGTGATTTGAATGTTCCGGTATGACTTTGTCAAAGGTTTAATAGGTACAGACGAATCGTTGTCATTTGGAAATAAGATCGCATGGGTGTTTGAATCGAGACGCAATCTTTTAACGATTAATTGTGCAGCTCTACTGCACTCTCATCGGTCCTCTCCTGTTTAGGTTCACTCGTTCAGTTCTGACCCTAAAATGAACCAGGTGTGAAAACTCCCTAAAAATGTCACTGGGCACATTTGTAAAGTATTTCCCTTCTTTACCTAACCACCGGTGCTTAAATTAAACAGTACAGAAAGTCATTTTCATGTTGTTATGATGGTTGGGTCTCACGTTCCTCTATCCCATGCGCGCTGGCCAGTGGCTCCCACCACTCCGGCAGCCCCTTAACCAACAGCTTCAAGCACATGTCCTCTCCAGAACCTTCCAGAACCCAGGCAGTCCCCCACAGTAGCCAGGAGCCAGGGCCCAGCACTGATGTGCACACACAAAGCCGTAGGAGATCAGATGACAAACCGATCCCGGACGAGCCCCCGATTCAGTCCGAGTGTGGGTGAGTGTGTGGATGTGTGGAATGGGATGCATCTTCTGGTATGATTGGTTTATTCGGGAGTTAATTGTTTGGGCCACTAAAAGCAACATTAAGATGCTTAATTTGAGCGTTATTTGTTATTTAATTTAATTTACCATTTGCCATTACCACATACTCAGGACCTCGAAATCTCTATAGAGCGTGTGAAGCACTCAAGTAAAACTATGTCTAAAAAGATTTGTATTGTAATTTCCTAATGCGAACAATTAGGTTGGGCCTTAGATTTGATTCAATTTAATCTTCCCCTCCAAGCTTGTGCCAGTGTGACTCATTAAGCGTCTGGTTTAAAAGGCCAGGAGAGACCAATCTATTCCCAGGCTGAATTTAGCCAGCGGCAAAGGTCTCTCACTTCTTTTTATCCAATTAATCTCTCCGCTGGCACAATCATCAGGCAATTCCAGTTTTCAAGGACGAAAAACCGTCTGCAATAGATTACAGATCAAAGTCAAATTTTCCTCTATCGATCAGAGTATCACCAAGGCCTGGAAAGAACCATCAGTAGATTAACAGTGCTTGATCGAAGTGAGTTCTGTACCTAATCAGCTCTGTAAACGTGCAGACGTAATATACTTGGCATGTGTCTCTTCTCATTATTGATCTGTATCCTGATGTTCGATCCCTGTGGACTGTACTATTCTACACAGAAGATCGGTGTTGGCCACTGGACACTGAACGGATCCTGGAGAGGAAGCGATTGAGCCACCTCTGCTTTTCCTTTAATATTCTAGCTCTGCTTCTAGAGAGTCATGGTGTAGATCTTTTTAGATCTTTTTATTTGTAGATCATGATGATGTCAATGAGAAAAAGACTGGTATTCATTCATGTTGGATGCATTTAGGTAATCCATCTATCTATCTTTCGTTTTATTGTTCTGTATCTATCTATCTATCTATCTATCTATCTATCTATCTATCTATCTATCTATCTATCTATCTATCTATCTATCTATCTATCTGTCTATCTATCTGTCTATCTGTCTATCTATCTATCTATCTATTAGGGCTGCACAATTAATAAAATTTCTAATCGCAATTACAATTATGGATGTCACAATTACGTAATCGTTCAAAGCGGCAATTAATCGTTCAAAGTCCACTTATGTTATTCTGCACACTTAAGATGCTTTTTTTCTTTCTACATTTTATCTTAAGGGTTTTTCCATTGTTTTAATTTTAGTTTTAGTATAACATTATAATACCATTCATATTTTTACTTTTTTTAAAATTTAAAGAATAAAGAATTCGATGTGTAAGGACATATTGACATTGACATTTGGAGGCTTAATACTATTGAAAAGCACACAGTTTTTCAGTTAGAGTGTTTTCAGCTTGTTTATTTTCATATAACAATACAGCATGCAGTTGCATCAAACAATGGTAGAAACATCATTCAATGTAAATTGTGATAATCGTAATTACTAATCGCAATGACAATTTCAGGGAATCATCGACAATTATGATTTTTGTCATAATCGTGCAGCCCTACTATCTATCTATCTATCTATCTATCTATCTATCTATCTATCTATCTATCTATCTATCTATCTGTCTATCTGTCTGTCTGTCTGTCTGTCTGTCTGTCTGTCTGTCTGTCTGTCTGTCGTTATATCTGTTGTTCTATATTCATTTAATCAAATTTCAGTTTAGTTGCAAATTGCAGTTATATGAATTTGAATATCAGCTTATTTTAATTATACTTCCTTACATTCAAATTCAAATGACACATTCCGCTTGCTGTTTTGTAAATAATGTTTTTGATCTAAAATGCAACAAACTCAGTTCGGGTTCGTCTGTAATTATTATAATTTGACTTATTTGACAGCAGTAGATGTCTCTGTTTTGTCCACGTTTCGACAGCAAGTGTGTAATTGTGCTCTGAATAAAACTCTCTCAGTTCCATCTCTTCACTAATGTCTTTTGTTCAGTGAAAGTTTCCAGTTAAACTCTTCTTAGATTGATGGTGCGGCTGAGCTGCTTTCCCCCAGCTGTTATGAAAGAAGCCATGTAATGCAGTTAGCACCTCCTTTCCTTGTTTATTCCACCTCAGCCTTTATTTCACGTTACGTAACAAAGCCTCTAGACAAATCATCCAATATCGCTCGCATTTATTGTGCCTGCTAATGAAGCTTTTTCCCCCGTTTGCAGTGCGGCTTGACACTGTAAACTGCAGCTGCTAACTTTCTTCTCTGTTTCTTCTACTTTCCTCGGCTTCTTTTGCTCAGTGGAGCCGAGAGCTTGTTGTCTTTCCTTCTGAAGGCTCTAGCCGAGCGGTCCAGGTACATATGCACACCCCCACTGTGTATGTTTGTGCTCACGCCGTTAGTGAACTTTCCCCTTTGACCCCTGACCTTTCTGTTCTCCTAACTGAGTGTAAATGTCTGGAGTTGAAATTCTCCCTGCTGTGCCGCGCCGACCCTCCTCTCCTTGCTCACCTCGACAGTTTCTGTCAGACTCAGACACAGTTGCTCATAGACACATACACCAGTAAAGGCCAATGGGTCACTAAGTGTGTTAAATCCGCGGCGCTAGTGCCAGACAGCTGTGATGACATTGTCCATCGCCTGCGGGCTTTGAGTGAGTTTTAATACGTTCTCTTCACCATTGCACTTGTTTGGATTTTTGCTGCATTGCTCAGTTGTTATTTTTTTATCCGAGACTAAAAACATAAAAGTTGACCGCATAAGTCTAAATGTGACTTTCTCACAATATTAATTAACTCACCATCAGTATTTACACACTCGCTGAGTATTTTTTAACTTGGCTGCAGCTTGTATATTGGTAACCTTTACATTTCGTCTATTATTTACAAGGACATTCTAGAAGAAATGAAGCTGTGCATGGAAATGTCTGTCATTGTTTTCTCTGTGGATGTTTGTCAGCCTGAGGCTGAGCATGATTCTGGGTCTGTAATAGAGTGTTGAATACAGCAGGTTTAACCATAATATATACTAGTACATTTCAGGTTTTCTTCCAGTTTTATATACAAAAATTTTAAATATTAATACAAAAAAGGTATTGTATTGTTATTATTTACTTATTGCATTTAAGTGATATTTAATTTATTTATTTTAAAAAGTTTCAAATGTTATTGCTACTCTTCTGTTTATTTGTTTATTTATTTTTTGGGTATATATTATACTATTTACATTACTTTTGTGTAATTATTTGCTTTTCATTATTAATTTCATTAATTATTTGCATATTAAATTTACTTTATATGTATAGACTGTATTATTATATATATGTATATCTATATATATATATATATACACACACACACAGACACATAAAACTATACATAGAACATTATCATATTAATTTTATTGTTATTTACTTATTGAATTTAAGTTTTACTTGTTTCGTTTACTATTTATTTTTAAAAATTCATAAACTTTTGTTTGTTTCATGATTTTTATTTTATCTCCTAGTATTGTACTGTTCTTGTACTTTGGTATAACACTGTTCTATCAGTTGCTAGATCAGTGTCTTGCTCCAGATACTGTCGACAGAGTTTAACTTGTATTTAATATGTGATTTCTTCTGTAGTTCAGGTTTAGTTTTAGCCTGTGTGTGTATTTGTGTGTGCATGATGTCCGTCAGCTATATAGCACACTGCCAAGTGAGTCACACACACACACAAACACTGTGTGAGCTGCACACAGCAGCATCAAGGTCACATGGCCCCGTCACCATCTCTCCCCTTCCTCAACTTCACCCGCTGAAAGGATGTGTGACAAACGCTCGTGAGAATCGTCAGCATTAGCTCGTAATGTAGTGTTCAGTGTGATACTGTGATTATCATGACTTTACACTGACCTGCAGTGTCTACACCTCTTCTGTCCTGCTTCATGCTGAACCAGAGCCTCCATCCTCAGTGTTTGACCCTGCTCTCCCCTCACTCCTGAACTGCATTTTTTTTTTTTAAGTTTAGTTTATTTCATTTATTTAACAGGGACAATGCACAACAGAAGTGTTAGCTATAAAGCTCATTTGCATCTGCAGTCCCTGGGCAGGATGTAGTTACAAAATTACAATATTCAGTCACAAACAATACAATACATACAACACACACAATATCACATCACACTCCATAAAATTCAAAAGTCAGGTCAATGATCACATATTTGATTTTCCTTAAGCCATACTTTAAGTGTAGTTTTAAAAATACTAAATGTTGTACACTCTCTAATATAAACTGGTATTAATATCCATCTTTCTGCTGCTCTAACTGAAAAAGCTGATTGTCCAAAAACAGGTTTCTTATATTTAGTCAAACAATCACCTCTAACTGATGACCTAGTCTGCCTAATATTGTCCTAACAGAAAGTCACACCTTGTGGTGCAAGATCATGAAGTAGTTTATACATCAAACACACATCAGCAAAAAAATTAAATTGTCAAACGTCAATAGTTTATCATTTTTAATAATATTGCAATATTTTTTGCTAAAGTTTTCACAGCTTGTTTATAAATAGTATATAATGGTTTTAACATACTTATACTTGTGTGGGACCAACTTGTAGCACAATAAGATAAATGAGAGCGAGTAATTGTATGCATAAAGAGCTTAGCAGCAGCCACAGGTAATAGGTGCCTAATATTCCTGAAGATCATCAAGCTCGCTCTAGCACATTTAGAGATCTTTTTAATAAGATTTTTAAAATTTAAATTAGAATCCATGATCATACCCAAATGTTTAAAATGCTCAACAATATTTATTACCTCTCCTTTGACTAAAATATCTGGACTCTCAGATATTGATTGTGATGAACTCTCTAACCCGTGTGCGGCTCTGTGTCCCGCAGGCAGCTGTACGCCGCAGAGCCGACCTGTGGGCTGCAGGACAGAGGACGGGACAAGCTGAAGGACGGAGGTCTGCAGCCCAACATGTCTAAAGAGGAGTACATGAAGATGATGCTGCCTGAAAGCCCTCCTGGAGAGAGTGGCCACAGGAAGGTACGTGTGCGCTCATGCAGAGTAGTTATATTACACATACTATAGTACATACTGAGGTCATCTTCACTAAATACAGATACTGTAGACATGCCAAGAATGTTTGCACTTTTTTGGTAAGTGCTTTTAGACAAGGTACTATGGTAATACCATGTGGACATGATACTGTGCTAATACCATGTTTTTGTGACATTTACCATGATAATCATGTTTCTTACTTACTGTAATAATATATATATATATTTATACGTGGTACTACGTCTGAGGGCTTTTGGCATGTACCATGGGATACATGTTTTTGTTTTTGTTTTGAAAATGGATCATGGTAATACCGTATTTTTTTAGATATTTACTTTGATAGTACTGTTTTTTGGCATGTACCATGGTAATACCATGTTTTGTTTTGTTTTTGGGGAGGGGGGTCAATGTGTACCATGGTAATACCATGTTTTTGGAGATGTATGATGGTCAAACTGTTTTTTAGAAACAAACAAAAAAAAAAGATATATAGTAGATGTATGTATATGTATAGATGTGTATCTTAATAGTACTACGCATACCATAGTAACACCATATTTTTTGGTATATGTTTTTACACATAGTGACACAATGTGCTTTAGACATGATGCCATGGTAATACCATGTTTTTTAGACAATTACCATGATAATACCGTAATGTTATGTACTTTGGTTTTTCCAATTACCATGAACATTTTCTATGGCAATATGTTTTTTTTTGTTTTGTTTTTTGAGAATGGACCATAGTCATTTGTATAATAGTAGTAATATGTTTTTTGGAGACATACGATGGTAAAACCGTTTTTAAGACAATTACCATGGTAATACCATAGTGTTTTAGATAAGTACCTTGATAGTGCTATGTTTTGCACATTTTCCATGGTAATACCATTTTGTTTTGTTTTTTGGGAATTGACCATGATAATACCATGTTTTCTGGAGATACACAGTGGTAAAACTATGTGTTTTAAGGCAAGTACCATAGTATTTTAGATATGTACCTTGACAATACTGTGTTTTTGGACATTTAGCATGGTAATAACATGTTTGTCATACCATAGTAATTCTTAAATGTAGTTTTTACTTTAATACCATAGTTCAAAGGTAATACTTTTTATACAGTTTTTTTAACATCTACCATAGTAATACCATGTTTTTAAAGTACAGCATCATTTTAGACATTTACAATAGTAATATTTTTTGACAATTATTTGCTGTGTGTATCATGGTAATACCGTGTTTTTGAAGATGTCAGATGCTAAAACTATGTTTTTAGGCAAGTATAATAGTACTTGCTATGTAATAATATTACATTACATGTAATATCTAATATTACATTTTAGATATGTAATAGTACATATCTAAAACATGGTGTTTTAGATATGTACCTTGACAGTACTGTTTTTAAAATGCCATGGTTTTTTTTGTGTTTTTTAATTTTTATTTACCGTAGTAATACCATGTTTTTTTGTCATGGTTCACTGTGGTATACTGTGTTTTTTAAAAGACATTTACTATAGTAATACCATGTTTTTAATGCATAGCATCATAAAATAATGTTAGTACATTTTTTGACATAGTAATAGTACCATAGCAATTTTTTAGTTTAATACCATGGTTTTAAAGAAATACTTTAATTTTGCTGTTTTAAAAAAATACTTCCAATGGTAATACCACATTGGCATATTGACGTTTCGTAGTATTAATGGTTTTTCTTGTAATTTTTCTCGAAACCATGGTTGTCTTGGTAGTATCATGTAAATACTATAGTATGTGAAGCTAGTAATTATTCAGCGCTGTAGTATTAATTGTACATGCACTTTCTGTTGTTAAACAATGCTTTTCCATTAGCTGAGATCAGTCTGTGAATGTGGTCTCAGTCACACACTCACTCTGTAGAGCTGATAACCTCTGCGTGTGACATGAACGAGGGCTGAACAGACGTGTGTGTTATCAGCCAGAGACACGATAACACGCATCTGGGTCCGGGCAGATTCTGTTTGGCTGATCTCTCGCTGCGTCTGCTTTCTCGTCATGTTGTGGATTAACGGGAGGACGTTGTTGTTTCTCTGAAATCTCCTCTGCTCCTGGAGACCGTCTTAATTGCGTTTGGAGTTCCCGCGTCTCTCCCACCACCAGTTATCTGCCGGGAAGGGCCGGAGTAGATGCACAGTGCCCTATTTTTAGCGGTCTGTGTGGCATTGCCATGCCCTCAGAGGCAGACGGGTCATTGTGCTCTCAGGGGGAGGTGAGGCGCTTCAGACCGTGCCGTCCAGCAGAGCTGACAGCATGATATCGTAAACCTTACACCTCAGGCGCTGACCGCCATCTGTGCTTACTGTCTGAGCATCTGCACTTCTCTAACATCTCTCTTTTTGCAGGCAGTTGCTAGGGTGTTGCTAAGGTGGTTTCTTACTGGCCCCCTGAAAGTCTCTGATATTCTAAAGTCCGGTCTCTCATTTAATGCTTTTTTTATTGTTTTTATTTGTCCTGCAATATGATAAATTCATTTTTAAAAATGCAAATATATTCCATGTAGCCTCTGAATTGATAGTTGTCAACCACATACATAAATGATTATTATTAAATTATAAATGTTAAAGATAAAATTCTATAAATGAATAGTGTTTTATTTGAATTAATAATAATTAATCAAATTCTAAAAAGGGCAATTACAATAATTAATTTGAAAATAAAAACGATCCAAATAAAATGCTTAATAAAAAAGATGAAATATTTTGTTTACCTGCATGCTGTGTCATTGTTAACTGATATTTTAGTATTTTTAATATTCCATTATATTTTTATTTTTAAATTATATTATTTATTTTTTTAAAACAATATGGTTTTTTTATTTTACAATATTACTCTTTTAATTAGCGTTTATTTTATATTTAATTTTATGATTTTGTTGTGTGTTTTTACCAATTCTATTAGTTTCTATTTTATAATTGCTATTTAGGTTTAATTTATTTTTATTCCAGTTTGATTTATTACCAAAATTTATTAAAAGATTTCAGTTAGTTGCCAAGTCAACATTTCTAATTATTGCTTAGTTGAAATTGTTCTGCTTATTTTTATATTTTAGTTCATTTTAGTTCATTTTTATTTCAATTATAATACATTTTGTTTTAGTTAACGATAAAAATCCTGCCGTGAACATGCAAATGTGTTATTCTTCAAGTAAATATTTTAGGTCAAAGGGATTCAACTGCATTGCTATACACCATTCAGTAGCATTTCTCTACAAAAAAAAAATGTATATATATATTTTTTTTTTTTAAAACATGTTTTATATGTTAGAACATATTAGAATGTTTCATTATGTAATATAACATTAGTTAGTTTATTTTGCACATAGAAAATCAACTGTCTCTGGGCCATCACAGATTTTGTCAGACGCACCAGAGGAGGTTTCTTGTTTTAAAGGCCACACAGCCCCTCAGAGACAGACCAGCCATCGTGGAGCGCGAGCCGTAATGGAAAACACTGTCAATCTGGCTTTTCTTTCTCAGTGGAAATTCCAGCCTGAGAGCAGGAGAGGTGAGCGGTAAACCCGCTGTAGAGGAGCAGATCACGGATACAGGGAAGGTGGCGGCTCGGTTTTTTCAGAGGAAATGGAAACATGACAGCGGTCTGAGTCTGGTCTGAACAGATTCATATTTTCAATACTTTCATGATTCGGTCCTATGGTTTTATTTGAACTGGGAGAGGTGATTCAGATGATAAAACTAGTGAAAAAAGACCCTCACTATTTAGGATCTTTATTCTGTTGTTCTTGTTGATTGTGCATCTCTGAAGTGTTGTTTTTCTCTGGTTAAAGAGGGTCTCACTAATATATACATTAACAGTCAAAAGTTTTAAAAAGTTTTTTTTATTGTTTTTGAAGTCTCTTCTGCTCACCAAGACTGCATTTTTTTAATCAGAATTACAGTAAATATTGGGAAATATTGTTACAATTTTAAAATAAACCCAAACACCCTTGTTCACTTTGAGATATATCTTTTAAAAGTAATTTAAAATGTTCAAAGCAGGTAATTGAGTGTTAGCACAAAAGAAAACGATTGAAAAATTTGGTTAAGCTGAAATAAAAAAAAAATGTAAATTAGAAATGTTGACTTGGCAATTAACTGAAATAAGTTTAGTTTGAAGGACTAGAATTACCAACTGGTATGTAATGGAAATAAATAAACTAAAACTGAAATGGAAATAAATAAATTAAAAATTAAAAAACATAAGATGGAAACCTGAAATTTAAAAATAAAAGCTATAACTAAATCTATAATAGTATATAAATAATTCTAAAATAACACTGGTCATTAATGACCAAACAACATGCAATAAATTTAAATAAAAATATTTTTTGAAAATATAAAGTTAAAAAATATTTTTGAAAACGTTGTTGTAATGTTCATTTTGGCTGGTATAAGTATTATTTTTTGTATTATCAATATAAACTTGTATAATATTTAAGTGAGAATATGATACTGTTTATAATTATTTAGACAGTTAATTGAGAGGAATATTTGCACTTTTAAAAATACTTGATCACAATGCAGACTATTTTATCTTTGCCGTAATAATAATAATAATAATAGCAAAAAAAAATATATTATTATTTTTTTTTTTAAGATTAAATGGAGGGGAAGAAACCAGAGACCCGGATATCAGATAATTTGCCAGAATATCAAAAGCATTTAAACAAAAATCCAAATTTTTGACTAGTAATGTATTCTGGTAACACCATTTGCCAGATGAGTTACAACAGTGAGTTGTGTCATATCTCAGACTGCCTTTATTTGCAGTGACATTACACATGAGCCGTACTAAAGCCTGCTCTAGTTTTATTTTTATGGCGAGAGGACCAGACCAGATCTAGTCTTATAAAGTTGCGTGTGTGCAAGAGGCCAGAGAGAGAGAGCTCATTGAGGCTGGTTCATGGTTAACTGATGGGATTTGAGTGGGATCCTGGTCTAAAGGAAGTGAAAACAGAGGGCGGCTTTGAGCCCGGAGGCGTTTAGCTCTGCTGAATCCCGTGTGCCATGACGTCTGCTTTCCCTGCAGTGATGCCAATTCAGCAAACTGACATTTTTGATCAAGTTTCAAATAGTGGAAGACGTATTGTGTGCTATAAATAAAATGAACAGTATCAAGCAGCTCCGCCTGGGAATGAACCAGCTTCCTCTGGCTCAAGCTCTGAATGGAAAACATATACAATATATCTAAATAGCTTTGGCACAATTTAGCTCATGGGTATGGGTATGTGCTTAACGTTGTCCTCATGCCCTTTGAGAGATATTTTTGATATGTGAGACTATAAGTCTGTCCAAAACCTAGTGAGCTCCTTATCTAGGCGCCAACTTAAGGCAGTGTGTAATTAAGATTTTTAAATGTTTTAAAACAAGTCTCTTATGCTCACCAAGGGTGTGTTTATTTGTTAAAAAAACAGTAAAATTGTGAAATATTATTTCAATTTAAAATAAATTGTTTTGTATGGGAATATATGTTCAATTGTAATTTATTGCTATGATCAAAGCTGTATTTTCAGCATCATTACTCCAGTCTTCAGTGTCACATGATCTTCAGAAATCATTCTAATATGCTGATTTGCTGCTCGAGAAACATTTCTGATTATCAATTTTAGAAAACATTTGTGCGACTTCATATTTATGTGGAAACTGATGCATTTTATTTTTCAAGATTCTTCGATGAATGAAGTTCAACAGCATTTATTTGAAATACAACTTTTTAAAATAATTTTATAAACGTCTTTACTGTAACTTTTGATCAATTTATTGGCTATTTGCTAGATAAAAATGTATTTCTTTAAAAAACATAGACTGCAAACTTTTTTCGTCTGTGTATATTGTTTTGCAAAAATAATAGATTTTTTTTTTAAACTTTTTTGTTATATATTTTAATGCTTTTAGAATATCATGTTTGTTAAGTAACATGCTAAGGCCATGTGAAAAGTTGTATTTGTATTGTAATAAACAATTACAATTTATACAAAAATACAATTTATTTTATCACAAGCGGAAGAACAGCAACACGCTCTCTCTGTTCCTCAGCAGTGCAGATAAAGAGCATTTATAACATCCTGCTGTTTAACGACACAAGAGAGTGAGGATATCCATTCATTCAGTCCAAAACAAACCTACTAACCTCGTCCTGCTAGGAAAGATAGGAAAACACTGGCATTATTCTGGGACTTTGATTGCCCATTTATGTCTATGTGTTTGATTAGCAATCAAATAAATTTAAATGTTGATTTTCTGGTGTTAAGTCCATTATCTGTGATTGACGTTGTGCGTTTCCTGTCAGGCGTCTGCGACGGGCAGCCTGTCCCCGCGGCGGTCGCTGTACCGGACTCTCTCGGACGAGAGCGTGTGCAGTAACAGGAAGGGCTCGTCCTATGCCAGCTCACGGAGCTCAATGCTGGATCAAGCCCTGCCCAACGACATCCTGTTCAGCAGCACTCCACCCTACCACTGCACCCTACCGCCCCGCATCAGCCTCAACCAGCCCGCATCCAACCTCAAGAGTGAGTCTACCTATCCATCCTTCTATCCATCCTTCTATCCATCCATCCATCGTTCTGTCATTCATTCTATCAGTTCATCTGTATCTATCGTTCTGTCTATCTGTCGTTCTGTCTATCTATCTATCTATCTACATGATATAAGCTAGCGTTCGTCTATTCGTTCTATCTTCTGCAGTTCATCTGTTATTATCTACTATCATCTATTATCATTGATCTATCTATCATCTATGTCGCTGGTTACGTATGGTAATCCTCGTTCCCTGAAGTAGGGAACGGAGACGTCACGGCGGATAACCGACAAAATTGGGATCCGCTTAGAGGGACCAATCTTACTTAGAGTAATAAACGATGCCAATGCACATGGCAGCGATTATTGCATCAAGCTGGATGATGACACAGCTGAGTATAAGTAGGCCGGCAGATGCAGCGATATCAGCTTTTCGCTGAGGAAGCGATCTTTTTTTTTTTGGTGTGACCGGCCGCTCAGCGGTGGTACAGGAGCTGTGGCGACGGGACGTGACGTCTCCATCCCTCCTTCAGGGAACGAGGGTTACCATACGTAACCGAGACGTTCCCTTTCCGTCAGTCACTCTCGCCGTCACGTCGGATGACCAACGAATTGGGATCCCTAACAAAGATACTGCCCCTTTCAGTGTCCCGTGGAAGCCACCTGCGCCCCCACTTTTTGGCGTAGGCCAGGGCTTCTTCACAAGAGGACCAGCTACTGCTGCTATGGCACTAACCAATGAGTAAGACTGGATAACACTGTGAAAACGTACCCGTTCCACTTGGAACAGAAACGTTGCGGAAGCCCCATCCTTCCCGAAGGAGTTTCGGAGGCAATACACATATGGACATCCCTTAGGTGCATATGGATGAATGGAGGTGATTGAACCCTCTTGGCATGGCAGAAGTCTGCCGGGGAAACACGGGCTCAAGGCGATACCGTGGACTTTACACATATGAGAACCACTTAGGCCTCTACATATGGAACCCAGCCTTCTACCGGTTCTCGAGGATTCAGCGAGTGAAGGCCTGGCGCCGGACGCTCCGCCACGTCTGGCTGCCGAAGGGACGGAGGAACTCAACAGGGTCTACTATATGGACTCTCGGGAGTGGTTTGCAAGCCGACCCGAAGCTGGGGCCTCTCAGTGCTTCTACCCATTTTGAGGTGAGAACACAGGAGGATAACGGCTCCACACGAAGGCTATAGAATCTAGCGAATGTGTTAGGGTCGCCCAGCCCGCAGCCCTCAGATATCTGTCAGCGAGGCGCCACGAGTCAGCGCCCAGGAGGATGCAACCCCTATCCAGTGAGGAAGCTCGCAACCTGAAAAGGCAGGGCACACCCTGTGCCCGATAAGCCAAGGTGATGGCATCCACTATCCAATGGGCCACCCTCTGCTTGGAGACGGCATTCCCCTCCTGCCGGCCTCCGTAACAGACAAAGAACTGGTCTGAGGTCCTGAAGCTTTGCATCCGGTCAACGTAGCCCCTTAAGGCTCATACGGGACAGAGCAAAGCCAGGGCTGGATCTGCCTCCTCCGGGGGCAACGCTTGCAGGCTCACCACCTGATCCCCGAAGGGAGTAGAGGGAACCTTGGGCACATAACCGGGCCAGGGCCTCAGGGTTACCTGGAATCAGCCGGCCCAAACTCTAGGCACAAATAGTCGACCGAAAATGCATGCAGGTCCCCCACCCTCTTGATGGAGGCCAATGCCAGCAGGAGCAGAGTCTACATTGAGAGGAACTTCAGCTCAACCACCTGCAAAAAAGCTCAAATGGGCCCTGCTGTAGTGCCACGAGCACTAGAGTCAGGTCCCAAGAGGATATAGAGGGCGGCCGTGGAGGATTTAACCTTCTCGCCACCTTAAGGAACCTGACGACCAGGTCATGGCCTTCCCCAGCGACCTCCCTGTAAAAGGGTCATGGTACGCAGCAATTGCAGCAACCTGGACTTTGAGGGTGGATGGAGACAGCCTTCGCTCCAGCCCTTGTTGCAAAAAGGACAGAACAACTACGATCGGGCATCTTCTCGGCAAGAAGAACACCACTCAACGAACAGGTTCCACTTCAAAGCGTAGGCGTGTCTCGTAGACGTGCTCTCGCTGAAGTGATGGTGTCAAATACCTCTTGGGGTAGGCCACTCAGAACCTCCGCGTCCCGTCCAGGGACCGGACATGAAGTTTTCAGAGGTCTGGACGCGGGTGCCAAAGGGTGCCCCATCTCTGAGTCAGTAAATCCTTCCTCAGAGGCATCGGCCAAGGATGGGCTGTCGCAAGGAGCATTAGTTTCCTGGAACCAGGTTCGGGTAGGCCAATAGGGTGCCACCAAAAGGACCTGCTCCTCGTCCTCCCTGACATTGCACAGCAACTGTGCCAGAAGGCTAACTGGGGGAAACGCATACTTGCGAAGACCCCGCGGCCAGCTGTGTGCCAGAGCAATCCGTGCCGAGTGTTCCGTCGGTCATGGCGAAGAACAACTGGCAGTGAGAGGTTTCTGGAGAGGCAAACAGGTCTACCCGAGCGGCTCCGAAAGGTCCCCAAACCAGCTGGACCGTCTGGGGATGGAGTCGCTATTCTCCCGGGAGCGCAGCTCGGGACAGCTCTGTCGGCTGCCCGGTTGAGCAGCCCAGGAATGTGAACAGCATGAAGCGACCTCAGATGCTTCTGACTCCAGAGGAAAAGATGGCGGGTGAGTTGCGACATGCGACAGGAGCACAGACCACCTTGTCGGTTGATATACACAACGGTCGCAGTGTTGTCCGCACGGACTAGTACATGCTTGCCTCGTAAGCTCCCTTTGAGACGGCCCCGGGCAAGGTGCACTGCTCCAGGGGCACTCCTGCCCGGAGGAACGCAAGGTCTGACCACGGGGTGAAGGTTTGGCGGCAGGCCGGTGTCACTTGGACCCGGAAGGTGCCACATTGCCACGCCCACCTCGAGACTGGGCCATGGAGCCAGTGCTGCAGCGGTCTAATATGGAGCAAAACCCCAGCGCCGTAGCTGCCAGTTGCCCCAGGAGCCTCTGAAACTGTTTCGGTGGGACCGCCATCCTGCTCTTACCGTGTCCCCTCCATACCGGGAAAAGAGATCTTCTGCGTCGGGGAGAGTTTGCTCTTTCCCAGTTGACCCGAAGGCCCAACAGGCTGAGGTGTGAGAGCACCAAATCCCTGTGTTCGCACAACTGATCCTGAGACTGCTTCGTCGAGGTAGTTGAGACTGCGAATGCTTTGTTCTCTCAAGGGAACAAGGGGTACCTCCGCAACTTACGTGAAGACATGGGGCAACAGGGACAGCCCGGAGGGCAGGACCTCGTACTGATATGCTCGTCCTTCGGACGGGAACCACAGCAATGGACTGTGGTGCGGAAGGGTCGACACATGAAGTACGCGTCCTTCAGGTCGACCGCTGCAAACCAATCTCGGGGGACGGATACACCCGAAGATGCGTTCCTGCGTCAACATCTTGAACGGTAAACGGTGAAGGGCCCGGTTCAAGACACACAGATCCAAGATCGGTCCTAACCCACCGCCTTTCTTGGGAAAATGAAGTAGGGGCTGTAAACCCCGTCTTCACATCGGCTGGAGGAACCGGCTCTATCGCATCCTTCGCCAGTAGGACTGCGACCGCCGCCCGCAAGACAGGACCATCGGCCACCATCACTGTTTGTGAAGCGGATGCCACTGAACTTGAGGGGGACGCCGGGAGACTGAATCGCATAGCCGAGCCTGACGGTTCGAAGGAGCCATCGAGATGGGCTGGGTAGCTCAAGACTTGCACTCACACCGCGCTAGTGGCATCAACGGAACCACAGGCTTACCCGCAGTGGGGCAGCAAGGAAGAACGCAGGGACCCGGCCCAGGCGTCTCGTAGCCGGTCCGAGGCGGGGTCTGGGGTGTGTAACACTGACCTGCGTTCGAGCAGAGGGTGCGTGAGTAGTCCGTTGGTTCATCCTCCCGATCCGCCCACTGCTGCTCACTGGCGAGAGAGGAGGGTGAGTGTGATACGCACTAGATCGTCCACAACCCCCACGTCCCAGAAATAGAGGAATTGCTCTTTGACGAGTATTTGGGTACCACCGACCGAGAGGTCAGTGGTGGAAAAAGATGAAAAGATTATCCACCCGGCCCTCCTCCAGGGGAGGGAGAGGTGTGCTTACCATCTCCTGAAGAGCAGGTCCCTCCATCTCTGGGTCACCTGTCTCAGGGCCTCTTGCTCTTCCGCTTGCTGCCAGGTTTGGCGGGGGCTGAGATGGGTGGGGCGGATGCCCTGCGACCGGCTCCACGGCACAGCTTTGGTGGAGGCCGCAGGAGCTCTGCTCTTGCTTTGGCGGTGGCAGGGGGCGCCCTCTGCGACGGCAGCAGCTGCACGCCGGGGCGGGATGTACCTGATGGCCTCAGTCTGCCTTTGGGCAGCGGAGAACTGCTGGGCAAGTTCTCCACCGTGTCGCAGACAGGCCGGCCTGGGACACGGGGGCATTCAAGAATCTTGTCTTTTCCGTCTCGCGCATGTCAGCCAGTCACAGCCAGAATTGGCGCTCCTGGCCCACCATAGTGGACATGGCACGACCCAGGGACCGCGCCGTAACCTTCGTCACTCGTAGCGCAAGGTCCGTCGTGGTGCGGAGTTCCTTGAGAACTTCCAGGTCGTGACCACCCACGTGCAAGTCCCTCAGTGCCTTGGCCTGGTGCACTTGCAATCACGCCGTAGTGAGTAAGGCGGAGGCAGCTTCTCCACAGACCGAATAAGCATCGCTGGCCAGACGAGTACCTACAGACCCAGGAGGGGAGGCACGGTTCTCCCTGCCGGTTGGAGGCGGTATTAGGACACAGCTGAATCGCAACCGACCGCTCCACCGGGGGGACCATTGTAACCTCCTAGCTGCCTCACCATCGAGGGTGGTGAGGGAGGAGGATCCCGCAAATCAGTTTCCGGCAGTAAAAAGATGCCGTCCACGACCTGTTGAGCTCCTAATGCACCTCCGGGAAGAAAGGAACCGAGGCGGGGCGCTGAGAACCAGCGCGGACCACCCAGAGAACCCTGTTTTTGATTTTTTTGTTCTTTTGTGAAACTGAGGGCTCGGGACACGGTGAAAGTCTTCACTTGAGCACTACCCCTACGGCAGCCCGGGAAAGCGTTGCCATTATTTCTGGATCCGATTCAGGCCTTGCTACTGTCCCGGAGGGCAGCAGCGCAGCCGAAATCTTGCTCTCCAGAAAGCTCTGGCTCACCCTTCGATGCTGCAATCGACATCCGATCGTCGGGGAGAGCACCGAAAGATACAAGTGGTACCCCCCGGGAGGGTCCATCCTGCTCTACTGAAAGCTCCGCTGGTTTCGCAGTGCCGGCGGGCTTGGGCATCCCCGGAGGGAATTCCTCACCGTGACCGTAAGACCAGTCCGCCCATCGGCAGAAAAAGGACGCCCCCGGCTGCCACCAGAGGGAACCCCAGATCTAGGCAGTGGCACGGGCACTCCGCCCCCTTGCAGGTAACGGAGTCCGGTCCGCAACTCCGAGATGATCATACCAACGCAATGGGAGCATGAGCCATCCACGAAAAACAACCTCAGCATGCTTCATGCCCAGGCAAGAGAGGCAACGATCGTGACCATCACCCAGCACCAGTTAACGACCGCATCCAGAAATGCCCGGGTGATACATTGTCTATAGCAAGACCCACAACGTCTTTATAAAGACGTAACGTCAAGTTTGCCAAGCAACGTCGTCTTTAAAAAGACGCACCCGAAATTGCTCTTTTAGGGGAAAAAGCTCTTTTAGCGTGCTGAGCCGCACAGGGGAGATGATCATCTGCAACACAAACAGGGGGTAGTGCAGCCTGATGTGTGCAACCCACTCGCCACGGGAAACCACCACCGCTGAAGCGACGTCCGCCAACACGAAGAGCTCTCCAAGAGCACGCTGAACTCGTTCAGTCTTCTTCTCTCACTAGAGTAGTCAGGAGCAGAACGATGTAATCGCTCAGCTCCGAAGCGAAAAGCTGAATATGCGCTACATCTGCTGGATGTCCCGTAGCGGCTTGGGGGACGAATTACTCACGATGTGATCAGCAGCAGCTGGATGCAATATTTGCATGCCAATGTGCATTGGCTCGTTTAGTTTACACTCGAAGTAGATTGGTCCCTCTAAGCGAGATCCCAATTTCGTCGGTCATCCGACGTGACATCGAGAGTGACTGACTGAAAGGGAACTATCGTTCTGTCTATCTATCTCTCTATCTATCGTATGCAGCATCTCTCGTATCTTTTGTGGCCATCTATCGTTCTAGCTATCTATCGTGGTATCTATCTATCTATCTATCTATAGTTCTGTCTATCTATCTATCTATCTATCTATCTATCTATCTATCTATATAGTTCATCTATTCGTTCTATCTATTGTGCTACATCGTTCTGTCTATCTATCTATCTATCTCTCGTTCTATCTATCTATCGTTTTGTTCTATCTATCTATCTGTCTATCGTTCTATCTATCTGTCTGTCTATCTGTCTGTCTGTCTGTCTGTCTGTCTGTCTGTTCGTTCAGATTGCGCTTTGTATAATCACCATTTATGTCTATAATTTTTCTGGCCAAGCACAAAGCTCATCCAATATACTGAATGAAGTGGGAATACAGTGGGAAATTTCTACTGAAAAAAATTCTACTGACCCCAAACCTTTTGAACAGAAGCATAATTTAAGTCTTTAAATCCTTTCACCGTAGCTCTCAATATCTAACTCATCACTTAGCAGTTGTTTAGTGAGAGGCGAGAGATTCTCTTGCATCACTGATGTCAGACATCACACAGCAAGTCTGAGCATGCGCAGATATGAGATTTCACAGATGCATTAATGGACAGATTCAGATCTTGACATCAGTTGCTCACTGTATTACTTATTTTGTGTCGAAGAAAAACCATATAGGTTTGAAACGGCATGCTGGAGAGTAAATGCTGTCAGAGTTTTGTCCATATGAAGAGCAGCATGCATTAGCAGCAGCAGCTGTCGTCTGTAAACGCTCTCGTCACATTCAGTGCGTTTCAGCCTCATGCAGTCAGACAGACAGGAGGATTTCTGTCCAGAGAGGCACTTACACCTCCATCAGGAACGTGTGTGACACACAACACAGCATGACTCCTTTTATATGGCGTCCTTAATTAAAAATCAAGAAGAAGAAAATGTCATGGCTAAAGTGCACAGAGAAGACACCTGTCACAGCCACTTCCCTGTTTTTACAGCATTGCCACACTTACAGTCAGGTCCATATATATATATGGACACAGGCGCAATTTTTATTATTTTAGCTGCTGACCAAAACATATTCAGGTTACAGTTATATAATGAATATGGGCTTAAAGTGCACACGCTGAGCTTTAATTTGAGGATATTCTCATCACAATTGGAGGAAAGGTTAAGGAATTACAACTCTTTAGTATGTACTGCCCCCTTTTCAAGGGACCATAAGTAATTGGACAAATGAATCAAAAGCTGTTTCATGGACAGTCGTGGGCTATTCCTTCGTTATTTCTACATCAGTTAAGCAGGTAAAAGGTCTGGAGTTGATTCTAAGAGTGCCATTTGCATTTGGAAGAACTCTGAACCCACATCATGCAGTCAAAGGAGCTCTCCATACAAGTGAAACAGACGATTATTAGGCTTCACAAACAAAACAGATCCATCAGAGAGGTAGCAGGAACATTAGGAGTGGACAAATCTTTTTTTTTTTGATAAAAATACTTTTTATCTTCATTTTAAATAGCATTGTTATTTAAAATTTAACAGGCCTGTTTTTTCCAAATGTTTTACATGAAAAGTGTGTTTGTGCTATTATTATTTAATGAACGATGTTTAGTTTGATATTTTGTGGTCTAATGCAATAGTATTTATTTTTGTTATTTATCTAATGCAAAAGCATGTATTATTGTTATTATGATGATGATGTTTCATTTGTTAATTTAATAAAAATATATTCATATGTTCTATTGTATTTATATAAACTGTAATATTATTAATTACCTGTTTCAGTGTGTATATAATTGTATCACTATTATTGGTATATTATTACTTTTGAATAATAATAGTAGGAAACAATAACAATAATATAAATATTACAATTCATTTTAATTACAATAAAAAAAAATATCAGATTAAGTGTGGTTTAAGTCTCCAAATATGGTTTGGGTGCACTGTATGAACCCTAATTTAATATCTTCACCTGTCACCGGTTGTCTGTAGTGGGGTAAACCTTCTCTAGATGTGCTGCAAGTGACACATGAAATATGTGACTCATAAAGGCACAACTATCACAAACAATCATATCTCATTTGGTTTAAAGGATGTGTAATATGAACACATTTACCAGTTTTAATCTGAGTGTGAGCGCTGATTCATTTATAGCTGGTTTTTCGAGTGGCCCGAGGAGGCTGATTGCTGTCACGCGTGATACATTTCTGATTGTTTCGACAGATAGCAGTTTGCTGATTTTTTTCCTCACCCTGCTCATCTAGTGAACGCTCTAATTTGACAGATTGTGTCCCTCTGAGGCTCAGAAAGAGAGAGAGAGAGGCACGTTTACCTCCAGTGTTTTCCCTCACATCATTCTCAGAGCCAGTTCTTTGTGAGATGGAAATGTTTATGGCATATTCTGTCTATCAGGCGAGAGAGAGATGCACAATGAGAGGTTTGGATGCACGCAATTGATTGAAAAATGAGGCCATGTATAGGAGCTCCGCGTTTAAACTTCATCTGCTGACGGGACGGCTGTCCAACATCGTGCTGCTGCTTAAAATGACTTATTTCACAGGAAAGCATGTAAGCATTATATTTTGTTGAAATATTTGTCCACTCCTAATGTTCCTGCTACCTCTCTGATGGATCTGTTTTGTTTGTGAAGCCTAATAATCGTCTGTTTCACTTGTATGGAGAGCTCCTTTGACTGCATGATGTGGGTTCAGAGTTCTTCCAAATGCAAATGGCACTCTTAGAATCAACTCCAGACCTTTTACCTGCTTAACTGATGTAGAAATAACGAAGGAATAGCCCACATCTGTCCACGAAACAGCATTTGAGTCAACTGTCCAATTGCTTATGGTCCCTTGAAAAAGTGGGAAGGTACATATTAAAGAGCTATAATTCCTTAACCTTTCCTCCAATTGTGATGAGAATATCCTCAAATTAAAGCTCAGCGTGTGCACTTTAAGCCCATATTCATTATATAACTGTAACCTGAATATGTTTTGGTCAGCAGCTAAAATAATAAAAATTGTGCCTGTGTCCAAATATGTATGGACCTTACTGTATATTACTAATAATCTAATGTTACTAATAATATGAGATCTAATAGATATTTAGAAAATGTAGATCAATATATAAAACATATATATTATTATAAATATGCTATGTCCTATAATTTTATCTAATAATAATAATGTAATAATTGTGTTAATAACAATATAAATTATTATAATATGTGCAATAATTAAGTACATAGTAAAACATAATTTTCTAAACGTAAAGTTTAAATATGTGCATTTATGTATATATTCATTAAAAATTTGGGGGTCAGTATGATTTCTTTTAAAGAAATTAATACTTTTATTTAGCAAGGATGCATTAAATTGATCAAAAGTATCAGTTAAGACATTTCTAATGTTACAAAAGATTTCTATTTCAAATAAATGCTGATCTTTTGAACTTTTTATTAATCAAAGAATCCTGAAAAATAAAATGTGTTAACGTTCCAACAAAAATGGCAGCACAACTGTTTTCAACATTGATAATAACCAGAAATGTTTGTTGAGCAGCAGATCAGCATATTAGAATGATTTCTGAAGATCATGTGACACTGAAGACTGGAGTAATGATGGTGAAAATTCTGCTTTGATCACAGCAATAAATTAGATTGTACGATATATTCACATAGAAAACAGCTATTTTAAACTGTGTAATCAACATTCACATTTCACAATATTACTTATTTTTGATTAAATAAATGCAGCCTCGGTGAGCAGAAAAGATCATGTTTGAGTGTGGGCTAGAGAGAGCAGATCTGAGATGAATGGTGTGATCTTGCTCTCATTCTGCTGTTGTGTTGGAGGATGAAGTCTTTGAGATCTTGTAAAAGGAACCAAAGACGGCATGTGAGCGATTTAACCGCTCTTTGTCCCACTGCCTTCATTACAGAGACCTCCTGACCTCCCGACAGATGGCCTGAATTGAGCTCTATCTGTGTTTCTGCTGATCTGCTGTCTGTAGAAACCCAGGGGAAGCTCAGCGGTGGATTGACGGTGGATTGGTGTCACTGATCTGTCTCTCTGTGTCTCTCTCCAGATGAGTTCTGGTTCTCTGACGGCTCGCTGGCCGACCGCTCGAAGTTCAGCGACCCGGGTCTCATGCCTCTGCCAGACACCGCCACGGGCCTGGACTGGTCTCACCTCGTCGACGCCGCCAGAGCCTTTGAAGGTGTGTGCAGAAGCGCTGAAATACAGCATAACCTTTAGGCCTGAATGCAAGATTTGTGTATTTGAATTGCACTAAAAAATTCCAATGCATTTGGATGACATAGTTTGAACATAAACTAAAAACTTAATGTGATGCATATTCTTCAGTCATGTATAAATGAAACAAATCAGATTGCTGTAATTTTTGAATAATGCATTTCAAATATGATTGAAATAAAATCAAACAGATACAAATAGTTAATGACACTTTGTTTGATATTTGATATTTTTGAGGTCTAATTCAATATTATTATTAGTTATTGTTATTATGATAAAATTACTAATAACAATAATGATAACAAGTGTAGTAGTATGGGATTATTATGAATTATAAAATATTTATCACTATTTGTTATCTGTATATAAAAGATAGTTATATTTGCAATATATTTTGTTTGAGTTATAAATATTATATTTTAATATACATTGTATATATATATATAATATGTATATAGTATCTATAATATAATACTTATATATATATTATAGATATATATATAAAAATTGTTATCGATTCGTTTTGAACAGTGATGAATTATGTGATTGAAGCATTAGGTGCAATAATAATAATGACACTGGTATGATATTTGCCTTTCAATGCAATAATGTCTTAGTTTATTGGTATTTGTTATTCTTATTATTATTAATTAGAATAAGTATATGAATGTATATTAATTTTTTTGTATTTATATACATACATTGATATTTTATTTATGTATATAAATGCCAATTAGCCAAGTTCTATATTACATCCAAATTGTTTCAATCTTATACATTTAATTTAACATTGCTTGTTTCACAGCTAGCCGTATTTTAACCATGTTCATACTTTTTATAAATGTAATAGTTTTCACAATGAACATATTTTAATAGATGCATTGATGAATGTAGATGCAATGAAAATAGCAACCTGGTTATTGTGTTTTTAAAACACATTGAGTTTATTATAATCAGTATTATAACAGAAATCTTGCCTGTTTGTTTACCCGTTTCATTTATGTATGAAGTTTATTAGTTATTTATGTTACAACTGTGTAATCCAAATAGATGGAAATTTTATATGCAAGTTACATACATAAATCTTAAATTCAGGCCTTAATATCTGAGTGCAGATACTCTGAATTAGCCGAACGCTGCCACCTGCAATTAAACACTCAGCCGGCATGCTGGGTAATTGCTGTTCGTCCCGCCCTCAGTCATTTGCATGTGAGCACACGCAGCTCTGATGATGTCTGTCCCGCACTCGTCCTCTTGTCTGCTCCTGTCCTTCTCTAAACGGATTAGTAAGAAGGCCATCATTATTTTGTTAATGGCTTCAGTCTTCATTCAATCATTTAAGCTTTGTTTTTCACTGCTATAGTGGAGGACACAGCCTCGAGCTGATGTTTGTGAGCAGCATTAGTGGTTGTTTTTTAAATGTTATTCTTATTTTAAAGGGGTCATAGGATGCTACATGCACTTTCACAAGTTGTTTGAACTGAAATGTGTGTTGGTAGTGTGTGTACACAACCACCCTATAATGATAAAAATCCACCCAGTGTTGTTTTTTTTTTTTTTCTGCGCAGATCTTTACCCCTTTCTCAAATCGAGCCGATCATAGATGCCTGTCTGTGTGACGTCACAAAAACAGGCCCCTCCCACGATAGTTTGATTGACAGTAGCGTTTCAGCACAGACTGGACTGGTGTCTTACCTTAGCTCCGCCCCCAGTGAGCTGTCATCAGTCAGATGGAGACAAGAATGACTCCTGAGCGATCGAGGTGTTCTGTTGTTGGATGTAATAATGAACAGCAGTCGTCATTTACTCCCGACATCTGAGCTGCTGAAGACGCAGTGGATTACATTTGTTTCTGAAGGGAATGCGCCCCGATCTACATAAATGCGTCTATGTTCGCGCAAATCATTCATGATCCAGCCTCATCTACAGAAGAAGTGAGTATAATGTTTTGTAAACAATCTTTGCAAATCGCCTTTCCTAATAAAGTGCTAATTAGCAAGTTTCACGATGAATGAATGCGGCTAAAGTAAACAGTCCTTCAGAGAGCAGCTCGGAAGAGAGGGGCAGAGTCAGCAGAGCTCATTAACATTTAAAGTGAAATGCTACAAAACGGCTTGCTCTGAAAAGAGCTGTTTTTGACAGGGTAAAAAAGGTGTTTTTTACACTACCATTGAGAAATTTTAACCAAACTATGTTACAGACTTTTCATTAAGACCCTAAAGAATCATATCAACTTGTGGAAAATGGGCATCCGATGACCCTTTAGGTGTTTTGATGCTCAGCTTTTTTCTACAAGAGAAATCAATTTCATGAGATTAATGCATAAATGGATTGTTTTAAACCTAAATACTGTTATCATTAGGGTTGGGTACCGAAACCCGGTACCAATATGGCACGGTACCTATTTAACTGGTATGTACTAGAACCGAATCAGAACGCATATTTCGGTGCCACTTAAATGCCTGAGTGATCGATTTAAATATTTGTCCTCTGGTTCTCCGAAACGGACGTAAGAAGCATCATCACTGCCACCACACGTGAAAAATAATTTCCCGACTGAGAAAAAGCACGTGAACTCAAGTCGGAAAGCTCTAATAATACAAATCCAACACATCTTTGTAGTACCGAGAGTGTCCATGCTGTTTTCATATTCCGACTTAAAAGCACAACTCAGGAAATGAGAGCATCCGAGGAGCGCGTGAATGCAGTAATTACTTGCTCTGATGGCAGCAGGTAGCCGTCAGTCCCCTAACTACCAAAGCTAAACATGCTTAAATTAAAATGCCTAAAGCTAAACTTCCCTTGTATTCACAACTTGTTGTCCAACAAAAAAGAATATTAGAACCTTTTTACTCCACGACACCAGTCAAATGCTTCCTTTTGTGATCTGATGTGGCTTCTTGTCACAGAATAAAAAGTTTTAAATACGTTAAATGGTATAAGAAATGTCTTAATTATAATTTCAAGAGGTCTTACAGTTGGGGACGGAAAGACAAGAGTCGCGATACGGCTGGATTAAACTTCAAAAGGCAATAATGTCATTGAATAAATATGAGCGCTTGCAACGTCACATCAAACACATAAGGCGGCACGGATGTCTTAAAACGGACTGTCCTCAGAAACTGTCGTTGGCATTTTAATTAATTTGACTATAATCTGATTAAAGCAGCGTTTATGAGCGGAGCTGCTTTGTGTACATCCATTACCGGCCATTACCGCAAACACACAGAGTTGTAAATGAGAAAGAAGTTAATGTGCCTTCTAAAAATCTAAACAATTAAGACAGTAATAGTATATTTATACGTTTTAAATTAATTTATATGCTTGATTTATCCCTTTTCATAAAAATGGTCTAAAGGCTGAAATGCTGTTGTATAAGATATTTGTTTTTGTGAAATGACTGCATCTGTTATCTCCAAAATTCGTTAGTTTTATCTTATTATAAAGAAAGATACAGCTTTACGATTCTTTCCGGAAAAAGCTGAGCTCCCGGAGGTGCGCCGTGGGCGGAGCTAAAGATTGACGAGCACTTGAGCTCCGACTGCCAGCAAAATACATACATTTGATGCAGTTTCATTTACCGTCTACTGTTCTGAATCATGACCGAGATCTTTTATAGCTCAACCACTCCATTCTTCAGTATCAAACGATGTGCAAATCCAGCATCGAACTGGGCCTTGCTTATAAAACGTTCGTCAACAAACACACTTGTGAAACTCCATAGCTGCCCCCGAAAAACAAACCGTATCCACTGTTTACATAACGCTGGGATCTTTAGGAAGCTGAACAAAGTTATCCTTCCCTTACAACCAAAAACACACTTCTTTGGAGGAATTCTTCCCGAGCGAGTCCCGTGCAGCGCTGCCGCCAGATAAAGCGTGTTGATGGGCGCGATCTCACTCTAGCTCTGGTCGATGTGTGTGCGGGCACGCTCTTCCGGGAGAAATACCCATATAAGGAGTTCCACCCTCGTCTACGTCATGAAGAGCCACGATCGAAAAAAACTCTCAGAAACTTGTACGAACCCGGAAGTAAGATTTTTAGCACAGAAAAACTCCGTCATACATCCAAATTGTTTTTTGAAACTTTGCCCATGCTTAGCATGAGAATCCAACTCAGTGTAAACAACTCTGACTGCATGAAACAGCATTGTACCCCCCCTTTAAATTTATTTAAAAAAATTCTGCAGATACCCTATAAATAGTGAAATACAATTCCTTCCTTCATATTTGTTGATATTTGTGTATTGAAAATATTTTTGATTGACATTCAAACTCCTATCTGATTTTTTATATTTATAAAAAAAAAAAGGTCTTTTTTTTAATTTGGGCTAGCTAAATACATTTTCGGGCTACCAAAATCTGAAGAGTACCTGCCCGAAGGGCTACTAGGGATTTAGAAATTTTGCGAGCCCTGCATCGATTCGAATTGATATAAATATACTTATTATTGTGAAAATACCAGAGATGGCTTGAATAACAGATAAACTTTATTGTTGCAGTCGAGTGTTTATTGTCTTTGTTTTATTATTCAAAACGTTTATATGTTCTGTTTAATCAGTTACAGCGATAATAGAAATGTCTTTGTACATATAAGGGATTTCCTGGAGGGTCAAGAGTTCTGCTACTTCTGTGACTGGATATGTGGATTTTCTGTGCGAGGGCGCCCTCTGGCATCCAGTATGAATGAAACAGACATCATGTGTTTATAGTGCTAATGGCAATTTTTTTTTTTTTATTTTTTAATAAGTATCGGTTCAGGCACCGAAACCGTTTTAAAAGTATCGATTTGGCAACGGTATCGAAAAACCCAAACGATACCCAACCCTAGATATCATCTCATTGCATCATCCGAAGAACATTGCACAACTGTCCTTTTTGGGTGAATCTGAATCAAGTCTAGGTGTGTTTTTACCATAAAAGCAAAGAGAAATTAAATTATAGTTTTGCAAAATAAAGCCTATCTTTAGGACCATTAAGATGCGTTGCATTGTGATTTGCATTATTCTCATGCCAATTAAGCACAAATCTTCATTACTTCAGTGCATCTGGATGAAGTATGTTTGTAATTGTCATGATTTTTAATGGTGATTCTAATTAGATTCTTAGTAAAAGTAACTCTTTAAAACACAAAAATATTTGTGAAATTTACTAGCAGTTTCAGATTGAAAATGATGTCGCTATTAATTAATGTAAACAAAATATCTAATATTGTATATATATAATTTGGTGTGTGTGTTTGGAGGAATTGTACTTATTAGTGTGAAAATAATGCAAGTGAAAAAAAATATTGATGGAGAAAGAAGTCTTTTATTATTATTATATTTACTTTTGATTTTAGGCTGAAATAAAGAGACTTAAACAATCAAACAAATAGTTAATAAAATTGATATATGATGCTAAATGAATAATATTTCTAACAAAATATTACACTTTTTAAATCAAATCTATCAGCTCTATATTTTGTCACAATTTTGATTGGAATTTGTTGCATGCTGAGCATTAAGTCCCAGAATGCATGTCTATTAATATGGTGAGACCCAGCAGAGCTCTAGTGTGCAATTACTAACACTTCATCTTGATTTCTGTGAAGAAACAACACAGCATGCTGAACTCTGAAAACTTAGGCTCCACTTTCTTTTGGTCTCTTGTGTTTTATGATTTGATCTCTGAGGAGCCGCTAACAGAGAGAAACACAGAGCTTTATTGTCATGTTTTTAGTGAAGGACTACCAGTTTGATCAGAAACACACATGTAGGAATCTCCAGAGGGATGATCGTAAATTAAACTCTTTATGTTCTGCTGGAAAAGCATGCGCATCATTTCCTCACAGCAGCGTCTGTGTCTCCATATGGTGTAATGAGAGTAAGTGCATTGATTTTAGAGATGCTTTAAAACATAAGGGCTTTCACCCATATGTCGCATCTGATGACACAGAGGGGACTGAGATTCAAACCCTTGATTGTTCAAAACATCTGCACATGCACATACGTCAAAAAAAAGATAAAATCCACACACACATTACAATATATATATATATATATATATATACATATCTATAAACACACATATATGCATTGTCTTTTGTCCATATGGTAATGAGGAATTTGGAGGGCGAATGTGTTTATGATGATAAAATAATAATATAGAATAGTCTATACTTGCAAAAGTAAAATTGCAAATGCTTTTTTTTTTTTTTGGAATTATGGTCATCAAAATTTTTTTTGGAGGGGAAATGTGCCTTGTTATATAAATGTAACCTGTACGGATGAGGGAATGATATAAGGTTATTGGTTTCATTTTTTTGTGTATTAGGAATACGTGGCTCGTTGACAATGGTCTTGTTCCTCTTTTTAAGTCGCTTTGAGATACTAAATGTGTAAATGCTAATTGAGCTGGGTAGTCCCGCCCACAAAATCCAGTTGCACATAACTATGCATTAAAGATTAAATATGTGACCTTGCACCACAAAACCAGCCATAAGTGTAAATTTTTTTAAATTGAGATGGACACGTCATCTGAAAGCTGAATAAATAAGCTTCCCATTGATGTATGGTTTGTTAGGATAGGACAATATTTGGCCGAGATACAACTATTTGAAAATCTGGAATTTGAGGGTGCAAAAAAATCAAACTATTGAGAAAATCATCTTTAAAGTTGTCCAAATGAAGTTCTTAGCAATGCATATCAAAAATGAAGTTTTTAAATATGTACGGTAGGAAATTCACAAAATATCTTCATGGAACATGATCTTTACTTAATATCCTAATGATTTTTGGCATAAAAGGAAAATAGATCATTTTGACCCATACAATGTATTTTTGGCTACTGCTACAAATATACCCCAGCGACTTATGACTGGTTTTGTGCTCCAGGGTCACATATGTTCTGATTGGCTGATGGTGTGTCATATCATGCATTTTAACTTTCAGTGTGGACAAACCAATCACTGATCAAAATCACTTTCAGATTTGCTCTTTCACTCCATTACATGTGAACAAACTGTACTAAACCAATGTTAAAATGATATCTTGCTCATCAAAACCTCAGTGAAAGACGGTTTGAGAAACAAGTGTCTGGACTGAAGTGATTTGTGTGGGTTCAGAGCGACTGACTGCTCCTGTTTGTACAGTTGTCCTCAGCTGACACTCAAACAAATGAGCCGACGAACTGCTAAAACCAGCCCAAACTGCTTCACACACCATAAATACACTTTAAAGACTTGATTTGGAAACAAAGTTATAGTTTTAGAGAAGATGCTTGTTTCTGGGTCTCGCTGTGACCCAGAAAAGCACTGCATAAAAACACTGAGAGATAAATTTAGCTCGCAGCATATTTGCCCTCCATTTGCATCAGCGAGCATGAATGGAAGTCAACAAGAACAGAAGAAGTGTTTAGAAAATGCAGAACAAATGTTCATAAACACTGTTTTATTCAGTAACCCCAGCTAAATGCTCAACTTCATAAAGTCATATACAAGCGTGACTTAAGACGACTAATGTTTTTTAAAGGGGTCATATGATGCTGCTAAAAAGAACATTATTTTGTGTATTTGGTGTAATGAAATGTGTTTATGCGGTTTAAGGTTCAAAAAACACATTATTTTCCACATACTGTACATTATTGTTTCTCCTCTATGCCCCGCCTTTCTGAAACGCGTTGATTTTTACAAAGCTCATCGTTCTGAAAAGCGAGATGTGCTCTGATTGGCCAGCTATCCAGTGCGTTGTGATTGGCCGAATACTTCAAGCGTGTGACGGAAATGTTATGCCCGTTAACATACTATGTTTCCGTGTGTCCCGGCGCGACGAGACAAAACCAATAAAACCCATTACAAACGAGGCATTTATTGCATCCAGTGGGGACATAATTACAGATTATAATGACTTGTACTGTGTTTTTACGCGTTGCGTATCGCGCCGTTTAAACATAAAACCATGTCTGCGTTTGTGATTGGAGAAACAACAAACAACAAGTGCTATTCTACACTGCTTAAATCTCTCGTTTGAATCATCAGTGGTAAATTCTTTAAATATAAAAACGTACTTACAGGCTGTGAGTCAGAAGCGCCAGACTGTCCTTGCAAAGTTGAAACTGCCCAACTTTATAGAAACAACCTTTGTGCCACAGACGCAGAGTAGGCTTACGATTCAGGAAACAGGCCTCATCCTCCATAAAATGTGCTGAACAAAGCTGAATTTTGGGTTTAACTGTTCCGGAACAGTGTTGTAAATACAATTTAACCACTGATTTCTAGTCGTGTCCTCTTTTGGAGAACCAAACAAAGTAGTTTCGTTTTCACAACATCTTCACATCATGGCGGCGGCAGCAACAATACTACAGCGAGAATAAAAGTTACGCCTTCTTTCTTTGTGTGAACAGTTGGGCGGCGTTAGCAAACTTCCCACACAGTGGACGTAGATATGTGGGGGCGTGTTAGAACGAGCCGTTTTAGGAGGGCATGGACAAGTCTTAACTTTTATAAAGAATATCTCTTTGGATTTGAGACTTTAGTCTTTGCAACTTTACAGATCTTCTTTATGCACCAAGAGCTTGTAACACTCAAAAGAGAAAGGACAAATTTAAATCGCATGATATGACCCCTTTAAGATTCCCGCGGCTCTTTAATGTAAGTTTCAGGACACATTGTCTCACTCTTCTTATTAATTACAAACATAAACTGGATACAAACCCGGCGTTAGATATGAAAAACTGATCTGAGGCCAGCACAAAACCTGTTTTTTTTTAACAGTGAAGGGTTTCATTAGATGTGACATGGCTGAAAGGCCACATGACAGACAGCATTGAGAATGTGAATACAGCTGAACTGTGTTTTATTGTGTCCCCCAAATCAATGCACATTTCCCCTACAAATTCCCATTATCATAATGCAAAAAAAATAATAATAACAAATTTTGCATTTAATTCTGCCAGAAAGCAGGCTATATAAATAAAGAAAAAATAGTCTGTTTTCTTGATTAATTAAATGCAGATGTATTTTTTTATTTTTGCAGTATGGAAATGAGAGTTTGTAGCAGAAATGTGCCTATAATAATAATAATAATATTAATGCAGACATAGGTTATGCATTTATTTATATTTTTGCATTATTTTAATGAAAATTTGTAGAGGAAATGTACTACTACTACTACTAATAATAATAATAATTAAAGCTGCAAGCAGCGATGAACGGGCCCTCGCACCCGGGCTCACCGCCACCCGGTGGCTTTAGGAAAACAGCAAACAGTGGGCAATATGCAATAAGTGGTAAATATAGGAGGAATATGTCAGTCATTTATATGTGCCAAACTTCCTGCTGCCAGCTGGTGGCGCTATGATTATAACTGGATTTTGGCATGTAGGTGTCTTCAGGCCAGCACTTTTATTAAACACGTGAAGTCTGGTGCAGATTGAACATGGTATGTTTGAGTTAGTGTAAAGCAAGTCATTTCCTGTTGCCAATAGGTGGCGCTATAACTGTAACCGAATATGAGCATGTAGATGTCTTCAGGCCAGTATTCTTACTAAACATGTGATGTTTGGTGCAGATTGAACATTGCATGTTTAAGTTAGTGTAAAACAAGTAATTTTCTGTTGCCAGCAGGTGGCGCTATGATTATTATTGAATATTGGCCTTAAGATGTGTTCTGGCCAGGACTCCTATCAAACGTGACGTTTGGGTGGGCAGATCGGACATTGCATGTTTAAGTTAGTGTAAAACAAGTAATTTTCTGTTGCCAGTAGGTGGCGCTATGATTATAACTTAATATTGGCATGTACATGTTTTCAGGCCAGGATTCTTATCAAATATTTTAAGTTTAGGGCAGATCAGACATTGCATGTTTAAGTTACTGTCAAACAAGACATTTCCTGTTGCCTGCAAGTGGCGCTATAATTATAATTGAATATTGGCTTTTAGATAAGTTCAGGCCAGGACTCTCATAAAACATGTGAAGTTTGAGTCAGATTAGACATTGTATGAAAGAGTTACAACAACTTCCTGTTTGATTGTTAATAGCATGCTTTAGCACTTAGCTAAGTGTTGCTAGCAAGTATGAGCACATTTCTAGCATGTTTAGCACACAATGGCATATTTTACTGTGTTGCTAATAGTGCAGCACAGTGTTAAACATGTCACTTCCTGTTGCCAATAGGTGACACTGACTAACTGAATCTTGGCATGTAGATGTGTCAGGCTGGGACTGTAATCAAACATGTTAAGTTTGGGGCAGATTGGATACTGCATGCCTGAGTTACAGTAACTTTCTGTTTCACTGCATTAATAGCATGCTTTAGCACTTAGCTAAGTGTTGCTAGCATGTTTTAGTATGTTTCTAGCAAGTTGCCAGCCTATGAAACAGTTGCTGACGATTTTTAATATGTTCCTTGGAGTCAATAACAGTGTTAAGCATGTCACTTCCTGTTGGCAGCAGGTGGCGCTATGAGTATAACTGAATTTGGGCATGGGTATTTGTTCAGGACATAACATCTATCAAACTTGTGAAGTTTGGGGCAGATTGGACACTGCATGCCTGAGTTACAGTAACTTCCTCTTTCACTGCATTAATAGCATGCTTTAACACTTAGCTAAGTGTTGCTAGCATGTTTCAGTATGTTTCTAGCATGTTGCCAGCCTATTTAACACTTGCTGACGCTTTTTAATATGCTCCTAGGAGTCCATAACAGTGCTAAACATGTCACTTCCTGTTGCCAGCAGGTGGCGCTATGAGAATAACTGAATTTGGGCATGGGTATTTGTTCAGGACATAACACCTATCAAACGTGTGAGGTTTGCGGCAGATCGGACATTGCTTGCCTGAGTTACAGCAACTTCCTGTTTCTTGGCGAAACATCAAACTTTGTCAGGCCGCCAGGGACACGCCCCTTGATGAAAACTCAAAATCTTCTAAATTTAACGTCACAAAGGCCTTAAGATAACCCTCAACAAATATGAAGATGATCCAATTAAAACAGTATGAGGAGTTCATTTAAATACGTGGCCTGAAAATGGCAAAAACTGCACAAAAATCATACAGTAAATTCAAAATAACGTACATCCTGTTGGGTTTTGGGTTTTGTACCAATTTTCGTACATGTACGTGAAACGTAGCTCGAGGGGCACTTCGTTGAAATATTATAGGTGGCGCTATCGAGCCATTTTACCACACCCACTTCTGAAACCCATATCAAATGTAAATTTTCGCCACTTCTGAGGCATGTGCAAAGTTTCATGACTTTTGGAGCATGTTTAGGCCCTCAAAAATGCGATTCACTTTGAAGAAGAAGAAGAAGAAGCAGCGGAAGAATAATAAGAAACGGAGCAATTCCAATAGGGTCCTCACACCATCGGTGCTCGGGGGGGGGTCACAATAAGTTATATTTTGTCATGAAATTAGATGCGAATCTAATTATTTTTTTGCATTATTATAATGACATTGTGGAGAAAGTAATATGTTTAATAAATAAAATTGGTGTCCTATTGCAAAATAAATGCAAATTATTTTTTTATTTATTTTGCATTATGATCATGCGAATTTGTAGCAGACATTTGCTAATAATAACAATATTAATTCAAAATAGTTTATTTGCTTGCTAAATCAAATCTAGATGCATTATTTGTTTTGTTTGGTTCTGTTTTATTTTTTGCATTATGGCATTGATAATTAGTTGGGAAAATGTGTTTAATTGTCATAATATTCTCTTTAATATTACTTTCTTCTTAACAAACCTATTAGGATTGATGAGAATGTGTGACTGAATTATTAACACATTATCACATTACTATATATACAGTACTCTGCCATTAGATATTATTCAGTTGCAGTCGTGTCTCATTCAGCACTGAGTTTGCTGTCGTTTTGTTGTATATGTATCATTGTGATCATATCGGTCCTGATCTGAGTGTGTCTGGTGTTTCTTTGTGTCCAGACCAGCGCGTGGCCTCGTTCTGCACCATGACGGACATGCAGAGAGCCGAAGCGCTGCAGATCTCGCGTGAGCTCACCAGACGCGTGGCAGCTGCTGAAGGAGCCGCACTGGAGGCCGGGTGAGTTTAACACCGAACACACACACACAGTACACTGTGTGTTCATGCTCAGACTAACAGCTCTGTCTCGCTCCTCAGTGACACGTCTCCAGCCACGCTGACGGGTAAAGTCAATCAGCTGGAGGTCATCCTGAGACAGCTGCAGTATGACTTGAAGAAGGTAAACTATCCCGTTTTTTAATAGTTGTGTATTGTACATTACTGTATTATGTTAATAAGATACATTTTATTTATTTATTTTTGGTAAATTAGGGTAAAAATAGGGTAAATTTCTTGCTAAATTAAATGCAAATGCTTTTTTTGTATTATGGTAAAAAACAAAATTGGGAAATTGTGCATAATAATAATAATAATGCCAAAATTGTCTTAATTTTCTTGTATACATTTGTATAATTACTATCATTATTATTTTTTGCATTATGGTAATGAAATTTTGTAGAGGAAGTGTGCTTATAAGTGTGCTTATAATAATAATAATGCAAAAAAGTTAAATTTTCTTGCAAAATATTTATTTATAATTCAGTTTAACTTGAATTTAAGAAAGTCAGTTGGAGGTCATCTCAAGACGGCTGCAGTATGACAGTATGGTGTGAAAAAGGTGGACTATCTAACAATAGCCATGTTTTTTTAAGTACACTGTAGATGTTTTTACCCATTAACAGGACCTGATTTTCTCCACGTTTTGTGAATGCGAGGAAGTGCGTCAACTGGGTTTTGAGGGGAATGATAGGCAAACAATGTGTTAAAGTGTGTTGTAATGGGCACCAGAATGCAGAATTGCCACCTCGTCGGCCCAATTTAATATCCTGCTTCCTGCCATTTGAAATGACTCCGCTCAGCAGAAATAACTCCAACAGCCCATGATGCACCTGATGTAAAGGCTGATAATGTTAAAGCGTTCACATCAGGTCAATATATGTATAGCTGGTGTACAATGACTCTAAAAAACTGTAAAGAGGAGTTATGAGTCCTCTGAGACCTACAGTGGGGCAAAAAAGTATTTAGTCAGCCACCAATTGTGCAAGTTCTCCCACTTAAAAAGATGAGAGAGGCCTGTAATTTTAATCATAGTTATACCTCAACTATGAGATACAAAATGAGAAAAAAAATCCAGAAATCACATTGTAGGATTTTTAAAGAATAATTGGTAAATTCCTCGGTAAAATAAGTATTTGGTCACTTACAAACAAACAAGATTTCTGGCTCTCACAGACCTGTACTTCTTCTTTAAGAGGCTCCTCTGTCCTCCACTCGTTACCTGCATTAATGGCATCTGTTTGAACTTGTTATCAGTATAAAAGACACCTGTCCACAACCTCAAACAGTCACACTCCAAACTCCACCATGGCCAAGACCAAGGAGCTGTCAAAGGACACCAGAAACAAATTGTAGACCTGCACCAGGCTGGGAAAACTGAATCTGCAATAGGTAAGCAGCTAGGTGTGAAGAAATCAACTGTGGGAGCAAATATTAGAAAATGGAAGACATACAAGAACACTGATAATCTCCCTCGATCTGGGGATCCACGCAAGATCTCACCCCGTGGGGTCAAAATGATCACAAAGAACTGTGAGCAAAAATCCCAGAAACACACGGGGGGACCTAGTGAACGACCTGCAGAGAGCTGGGACCAAAGTAACAAAAGCTACCATCAGTAACACACTGCGCCGCCAGGGACTCCAATCCTGCAGTGCCAGACGTGTCCCCCGCTTAAGCCAGTACATGTCCAGGCCCATCAGAAGTTTGCTAGAGAGCATTTGGATGACCAGAAGAGGATTGGGAGAATGTCATCTGGTCAGATGAAACCAAAATAGAACTTTTTGGTAAAAATTAAACTTGTCGTGTTTGGAGGAGAAAGAAAGCTGAGTTGCATCCAAAGAACACCATAACTACTGAGAAGCATGGGGGTGGAAACATCATGCATTGGGGCTGTTTTTCTGCAAAGGGACCAGGACGACTGATCCGTGTAAACGAAATAATTAATGGGGCCATGTATCGTGAGATTTTTAGTGAAAACCTCCTTCCATCAGCAAGTGCATTGAAGATGAAACGTGGCTGGGTTCTTCAGCATGACAATGATCCCAAACTCACCGCCCGGGCAACGAAGGAGTGGCCTTCGTAAGAAGCATTTCAAGGTCCTGGAGAGGCCTAGCCAGTCTCAGATCTCAACCCCATAGAAAATCTTGGGAGGGAGTTGAAAATCCGTGTTGCGCAGCGACAGCCCCAAAACATTACTGCTCTAGAGGAGATCGGCATGGAGGAATGGGCCAAATCCGTGTTTTGAGTAAATCAGTGTGTGAAAACCTTGTGAAGACTTACAGGAAACGTTAGACCTCTGTCATTGCCAACAAAGGGTAAATAACAAAGTATTGAGATTAAATTTTATTATTGACCAAATACTTATTTTCCACCATAATTTGCAAATAAATTCTTAAAAATCCTACAATGTGATTTTCTGAATTTTTTTCCTCATTTTGTCTCTCATAGGGGTTTGGAGGGGTAGGATACCGTGATGAAAATACAGGCTCTCTCACTTAAGTGGGGAGAACTTGCACCATTGGGGGCTGACTAAATACTTCTTCCCCATGTATTATCATCCATACAAGTAACGTTTCTAGAACATTGTATAGCTATTTGTGAAACTGTTCTGGTTCTCGGTAATAAGATCTCAGGGCAAAATTATCAAGAGGGAAATTTATTGTAGCATGTAACATACCTTTTGTCCAGAGGGGGGTTTTCAAAACTTTAGAGAACATTACATTTGGCCTGCAGACGTTTTATCCAAAGCGACTTACAAATGAGGCCAATAGAAGCAATCAAAACCAACAAAAGAGCAAGATTATGCAAGGCTGTGACACGTCCGGTTGGCTAACCTATATTTACATTTACATTTAGTCATTTAGCAGGAGCTTTTATCCAATTGGTAGCAAGTGACTTACAATTGGGGGATACATAAAGCGACTCTTTTTAAAAAGGCAAACAGACACAGGAAGTGCTTGTAATACCAAGTTCTTAGACATTGTTCAAATAGGTACAAGCTAGAAAGAGAAGGAATAAATAAAGAGAGAGATACGTTTTTTTTTTATTTTTTTTATGATGAAGTCAAGTAGCTCCGAAAGAGATGAGTTTTCAGCTGTCACTTAAATTGTCAGAGTGACATATATATATAAAAAAAAAGAAAACAGCAGTTAGAAAACACGCAATAGAGAGTGCAAAGTGTTAGAGGGCCAAGTCGCAAATAGATCAACTCGAATTAGAATGCGGCTCACATCGTGATGTGTCAGCCATCAGCAATGGACGATGCACAGGTCTATTGGCCCCAACCCTAAGTAGAGATGAGTTTGAAATGGTTTAAACATGGTAAAATATACCTTTAACGAATAAATAAAATGGTCGGTATTAGGTCGTGTACAAATCCGTGTATCATTCGATCATTCGTTTTTTTATTTAATATTGAAAGTAGAAAAATTAGAAAACGGCTCCTTTTTAGTTTTTTCGTTTTTTCTCCAAAAAACGAGAAACGAGAATTCAGCTTAAATTTTCGTTTTTCGTTCATGGGTGGAAAAATGAATAAACAGCTTGAATATTCGATTTCTACATGTGGGCGGGAATTAAACACCCCTTTCTGCTGATTGGTCAGCAATGCCATCATCAGTTCTTCTGCAGTATCACGCAGCAGAATAATAGTCCTCAGCTGCTGCAGTTGTATGGATTCTTAACGCATTTATTGCAACTACATTTAATCTTTTTTTCATCAAACAAACAGTCAAATTAATAGCTCGACACAACTCATCAGAGTCAGGGCAGAGTCTAGACAGGGCTTTCTTCTGTGTAGATATAAATTCTATTCTTTGCATCAGCTGGGCATGGCAGGGTATGATATGACAGCTGTCTTAGCCTACGCTGCTCACCCAGTAAGTCTGTTTGTTTGTTTAATTAAGAAATTAATTAATTTGTTTCAAAATAAATATTTTAAACACTAAGACAAAAAGGGAAGAATAATAAATTGGCTTGGGTTGACCTATGTTTATGCAAGAACTGTAATTCTGACTGACAACCGGAGAACAACAGATATTAAATAGCCTACTGTTAGAGTTATATAATGTAGTCTTGTGTTTTATTAAAATTGATTATAATTGATATCTCAAAAGGATATGCACTTGTGCGTGGGCACGCACTGCAACGCAAGATTTTCATAAAATATAATAACTTGCCATTTCCATTTGTTTCTCACCAAACCCTCAGAATACCTTCAGAATGCACACGAAATAAGCAGCAGTCATATTTAAAGCAGTTTAAATTAATATTGAGTACTGATTGATTTTCACTTGGATTATTTTCCCCCATCGAGGGGAAGTAACTTAATACTCTGTCATTTATAGTCGTATGGTAAAATGTATATTTTTAATTGTGTAACGTTACGTTCAAAATAACTACAAAATGTCATGCCTTTGAAAAAAATAAAGAGAACAACAGAATGCGCTGCTTTAGCACGTCTCGGTCTCCTTGAGCATCTTTCTGGCGCATGCCACAAACATGAACCACAGCGAATACTCGTCTTTTAAAAGGCTTCATTTAGATTATTTTACATTAAATGCATCATATAAGTCCCTTTGGAATAAATCACAGCGACTTTACAGTCTGGAAATACTTTAGGCTATAGCAAATTATTTCTCGGACCCCCTATCACTTAAGAACCACTGGTCTACACAGAAGAAATACCTGTCTAGACCTGTACGAGTTGTGTCGAGCTATTCATTACATTTACATTACATTTAGTAATTTTGCAGACGCTTTTATCCAAAGTGGCTTACTATTGGGGGATACATAAAGCGATTCTTAAGAGAGGCAAACAGACACAAGAAGTGCTTGAAATACCAAGTTTTATGCATTTGTTCAAATAAGTACAAGTTAGAAAGGGAAGGAATAAATAAAGAGTTTTTTTTTTTTTTTCAATTTTTTTTTATGATGAAGTCAAGTAGATTCGAAAGAGAGGAGTTTTCAGCTGTCGCTTGAAAATTGTCAGGGATTAAGCATTCCGGATAGGGGTGGGAAGATCATTCCACCAACCAGGAATGGTGAACGAGAATGTTCTGGAACGTGATTTTGAGCCTCTCTGTGATGGTACCACGAGCGGTCACTCACTAGCGGATCTCAGACTTCTGAAAGGGATGTAAATTCGTAGTAGTGAGTGGAAGAAGGCGGGTGCTGAGCCTGTGGCTGTTATATATGCAAGCATCAATGTCTTGAACATGATTCGAGCCGCGACCGCTAGCCAGTGCAAGGAGATAAAGAGAGGTGTGACATGGGCTCTTTTGGGCTCGTTGAAGACCAGTCGTGCCGATTCTGTATCATTTGTAGAGGTTTGATTGTGCTTGATGGGAGTCCAGCCAGAAGAGCATTGCAGTAGTCCAGCCTAGAGATGACAAGGGCATGGACAAGAAGTTGTGCAGCATGCTCCGTTAGAAAGGGCCTGATCTTTCTGATGTTGTGCAATGCAAACCTGCAAGATCGAGAGGTCTTTGCAATGTGGTCTTTGAAGGTCAGATGGTTATCAAAAGTTACACCAAGATTTATGACCAAAGTTGATGGGGTAATTGTAGAAGAACCTAGCTGGATGGAAAAATCATACTGTAGAGTTGGCGTGGGGGGGGGGGGGGGGGGACAGGAAGACAAGAAGCTCAGTCTTTGCCAGATTGAGCTGCAGGTGATGTTCTTTCATCCATGCCGAGATGTCTGCCAGGCAGGCTGAGATCCGTGCAGCTACCGTTGGATCATCTGGTTGAAACGAGAGATAGAGCTGTGTGTCATCAGCATAGCAATGGTAGGGTAAATCATTAGTCTGTTTGTTTGATGAAAATTTTGAAATTGATAAAATGGGTTATTAATCTGTACAACTGCAGCAGTGGAGGACTATTAATCTGCTGCGTGATACTGCGTAAGAACTGATGATGGCACGGTTTGATCCTTGGCTGACCAATCAGCAGAAAGGGGCGTTTTTAATTCCCGCCCACATGTAGAAATCAAATATTCAAGCCATTTATTCATTTTCCACCACTCATGAAGACGAAAAACGTAATTTAAGCTGAATTGATACACGGATTGTGAAATGATAATGGCATTATCACGGCATTATCACGTTTATCACATTATCACGTTTACAAATATTAGAGATTGAAAAAAAAATCATTTTAAACAATTTTGAAAAATAAATAATAAAAATAAGATTAAGATTAATAAATAAGGACAGTTTTACCACTTTCTAATTTGATATTACTGCTTTCACAGAGAGTTTGGAAAAAATACAATTAAATTTAATAAATACCAAAATGACAATATTACCACTTAATTTGACAAAATGACCGCCTTCACAATATTACGAATCTTAAAAATACCACATTAAAAAAATAATATAAAAAAATTACAAAAATGAATAAATAATAAAGAAAAAAAGTAAGATAAACAAAATTCAGTATTATCATTGCGATTTGACAAGATAAACCGTTTCACAATATTACATAATTTGACAGTACTATCACTTTAAAAATGATTTGAAAAAAAACAAACCCCCCCCCCCCCCCCCCCTTTTTTTTTTTTTTAAATCCCAATTATATTAACAGCCATAGTGTTTCTCTTCAGGTTAAAGAAATTAAACACTGCAATAAAATAGAATCAAGTTATTTATTAATGACAAATTATTTTACACTGCATGTATTTTTTTGTTTTGTTTGTTTACTTGCTTACTCACACTCAGGTTGTTCTTGAAGAATATCCAAGGGTGATATTTTCCATATAATGACAGCATATAGTGAGCACCATAAAACGGCTAGTTCACTATATTTGGTTCACTTTTGTGCACAGGAAAAGAAAGACAAGGCGATCCTGCAGGTGGAGGTGCAGCACCTGCGGCAGGACAACATGCGTCTGCAGGAGGAGAGCCAGACGGCTGCCGCACAGCTCAGGAAGTTCACCCAGTGGTTCTTCCACACCATCGACAAGAAGCCTTGATGGAGACCACTGAAGACTTTCAGGACTGCACGCCATTGACCTACACTAGCAAAGCCCGATTCCTACTGCAGTTCAATCAGATGCAGAATGTAAGTATATTCTGGACTGAAGAAGAGTGTAGATGAGCAGCGAAGACACACGGAGGCAGGTTTAGCACGGAGAATGTACTCAATTAGCAACTAAACGATGTTTCTGGAGGTGGATCATGAATGTAACACATCAAGACTTGGCGAGACGTTATTGAAAGGCGCAATCAAACGTTGAAGTTCAGCGGGTCAACGGTACCTTTTGAATCATTTCTGTCCACAATCATCAAGTTCTGGCAATAAGAGTCATGGATTTGCCAAGCAAACACAATGTGAATAGTTTGTGAAGCTGTAAATGTTGAGATTGTGCCTCAGAGAAAAGCCGAAATGAAGCAGGTGTGTGCATAACGTGGCTTTCCGCTCCTGCCTCGTCTCGAATCCACAGTCACATGCCAAAACTCTGTGTCCATGTCTGTACAGAACCTCCAATCAAGTGTCTTGTATTTAACACTGTTATTTAAGCTTCTTTCACCTAAATTAGTTTATTTTATTCAAATGAGCGGCTTCTGGAGGAACGGCTGTGAGAAGGCCATACTGTGACGGTTTTGCCAGGACTGTGTCCGATACATAGATATATTGAGGATTTGTCTTTTTTTCCCCTCATTCCAACATTTGGATGCTGCTAGATAACATTTTGTTGGTTTCTATGCTTTTACAAATGTGTTTCTCTGTATTTCATGTAAAATGGGACTTTTTTTTTTTTTTAATAAATGTAGTATGTAAAATAATCTGATGCGTAATCTATGTTTCAGGTCTAGAGAAAAAAAAATTTAGTGTTATAAAATGGTGTGTGTGTGTGTGTGTGTGTGTGTGTGTGTGGCGCGCATTACTTTTATTTTATTTTTTTATTTTTTGCGTTATGGTAATGAAAACCTGTAATAATAATAATGCAAACGATATGCAAAAGTTCTTGCAAAATAAAATGCAATATTATGGTAAGGGCGTTGCATTGTAGTAGCAATAATAATTATAATGTAAAATAGTCATTTTCTTGCTAAATTAGATGCACATGCAAATTAAAATTTTCACATTCAGAAAGGTGCTTAATTTTCATTAATAGTAGTAATAATAATAATAATGCAAAATTTTCTTGCAAGATAAGATGAAAATGCAACATATTTTTATTTTATATTTTGCATTACGGTAATGTGAATATGTAGGGGAATATGTAGTGCTGAATTATCATTTCTTGCTATTTTTTGGTGTGACATGTGAGTTGGATGTTTAGTACTCAGATTGTCTCAGCTGGCAGGTCCGTGGACCGCTGCTCGTCACTGCAAACATCTGCCTCTTTCTGAGCCTCCTGGTATTTGATTGACTTTCTGATGACACTGACATTTTCTCCAGTTCAGCACCGGCAGAGAATTATTGTTGCCATGGAAGCAGCATATTCCGCCGAGGACACTTTTGGGAATACCTCCCTTAGAATAAGTTCATATCTAATGGACACTTATCTGTGCATCCACAGACAGGCCTGCTGCGTGTGTGTGTGTGTGTGTGTGTGTGTGTGTGTGTGTGTGTGGTGTGTGTCGTGTGTGTGTGTGTGTGTGTGTGTAAGGCTATTAAATGGATGTAGTTCATTCTGCAAACCTTTTTAAAACGAATTCACCTAAAAATTACAATTCAGAATTTTAATTTCAAGGTGAATTATTGCTTAAAAGAAACTGCTGTTGATGCATCTGGTACTGAAGTAGCTAGACAGCATGCTTTTCCTTCTGTTTTTATATGTAAATTGTTAAAGCTTCAAAGAGGCCAAACTCATAAATTACATTATGATTAAAGAATCGCACTGTAAATCCCAGCTGCCAGGAATCTCTTTCCAACATCAGAGACGACCGCAGGATTGAAGTGGTACAAGAGGGGGAGACGCGCAATTCAGGGAACAAAGCAACACACACACATGTTCGGTCCTCAAACATTCCCAGTGGAGTGACATGAATTCATGGAAACGCTCCTGTTCTGCACACGTGTTGTGAGCTGGATCAAACTGTTATACTGTCACACTCTTACACGCTGAAAAGTGCTGAAGCCTCATTTACAGGCCACTATTTACACAGAGCCAGACAGGAAGTGGAGATGTGACACATTGTGAGATGTAGGAAGTGCTCACTGAGACACAGCTGACTGTATTTGAGACAATATGTGACACACAGCTGGTTCATCGGCTCACAGCATTCCCATGCTCACGCAAAACATGGGAATGTTGCAGGAAATTTTCAAATTCCAGCCCTAAAAAAAAATCATGGAAATGTATGCAACTTTTAAAAGTGTTGAAATTTTGAAGTTTCTAGTTGTGGCTGCAGTACAAACATATTTAATCTGCCTAATTATAGTGCAATATATTTTTCTAGTATTACTTATATACTAGTATTTATTAATATTTAAATATAATGTTTTTATTAAAATTTTTGGTTTGTTTAAATAGTTTTTGTTGTTGGTTGTACATCCTCTTTTTAAAAAACGGATTATAAATATTATATATTGTGCTTACACTGAACAAAGAAATGTCAGGCAGGATTGATGGGAGCTATTTGGGTGAAATTCTGTGTGCAATATTCTTGTACGATTAAAGTAGTGTAGTGTATATACAGAACCGGGTGAGCCATAATCCCCAAGTTGGGACGTTTCTAAAGCAACTGTGTGTAGTTTTGTGTATTTTTGCGACTTTGAAGCCCTCTACAGTTAAAGGGGTCCTATTATGTTCTTTTACAAAGTCTTGATTTTGTTTTGGGGGTGTACTAGAACATGCTCTCATGCTTGGTGGTCGAAAAACACATTATTTTTCACATAAATTACATTACATTTAACACCTTTCTCCCCAGCCTGGCACAAACAACTCGATTAGTTCCAGCTTTGATGAAGCTCCGCCTTCCGAAAAAAAAAAATGTGATGTGATTGGTTAGCTGTCCCAGTGCGTTGTGATTGGCGAACAGCTTAGACAATGTTTCAGTACTGCCACACCCCTTGCTCAGTCTTTCAACAAAAGATTTTGGCGAATCCGGCACTGTACTCCTCATGTTGTGGAAGCTGTCCTCAGTAAAAATGCGCAGCACACAATAACAAATTGAGGTTATAATGCTCAGCAACAGAGTTAAAAAATAAATTGCAACCACTGTTTCCTGCCATCATCCGCTTTCGGAAAGGGAAAAAAGCCAGCGTTTCAGGTGGTCGCGCCACGTCTTTAAAATTCAAATACTATATTTTCTATGAGTGTAGGCACACCGGTGGTGCCTTTCGGCGTCTGTCCACGGCGCCCAGCTACGTCGTGGACCTTATTTGTAAGGAAAAGAATTGTTCTAGACCAGCGGTTCTCAATCCCAGTCCTTGCATACCCCCGCTCTGCATGTTTTGCACGTCTCTCTTGTTAACACACCTGATTCAGATCATCTTGTGAGCTCCGTGCATGAACTGTGTTCTGTTTGACATGGTCCCTACACAGTGTCCATGCTCCCTACTCCCTGAGCAGGGGAAATCATTTGAAGTTTACTTCACTTCGGAATATTAATTTACAGGTTTGCGCTGCGCTGCTGCCTGCAGCGTCTTCATACACAAACAAAACTTACTAGAGAAGCGTGTAGTGGGACATAATATACCTCTGTAAATAAATACAATTTTAAATTCACGTCTCGCACACTTAAAAGCCCTTTGTATGGAACATATGCGCTCCCTTCAAACTGGAATCATGTTCATATCCGGTAATGTCCACTTCGCAGGACACTAGCAGTCAAATATAACAAACGTATGAAGAAATAAGAGAAACATACAAAATGTGCAAAGCGGGGGTACGCGAGGACTGGAATTAAGAAACCGCTGTTCTAGATATGCCAAAAATTTGAGGCTACAGCACAACAGCTCTTCTTCTTGGTTTTCTCTGACACACTAACTCTGCAACAGCTCTTCTTCATTGTCTCGTCTGATGTGCTCACTCAACCAAGTGTTCTAACCACAACCTCACCCCTCCCAACCCCCCAACCATTCGAATCTCCATAGGCGGGGGGGGGATTATTTGTAATTGAAATTCTAATGAGTCACTTGTATATCACAAAGCCCAGAAAACCAAAAAGCTGTGTAGTCAACGAAGCCATTTTGCTGTAGTTCTGAAAATAGATTTTTTTAAACTAATATATCCCTTGAGTGGCTGAGATGGTACCTCTAGATCTTTTTTATGACAACATACACACTACACTTGACAAAATTAAAAAAGGGAAACAAGCATAATAGACCATTTAAGTGAGCGGGAATGACTGTTGTTAATTCCATGTAGTACAGTGTACAGCGCATTGTTGACGTGCTGTGTAAGCAATCTGATCTTTCCTCGCATGAACCTGCTCTCAACCATACAACTCCCAGAAAACAGATGCTTGGGGAGAAAAAATTAGTGTACCATCAAAATGATTTTGAAACTGAAATTTCAAGGTTAAAAAAAAAATCCATCGAGGCGTACTGACCGTTGCTTCCGGCTAAAATACAAGTCCATAATAACTTTTTCCAGTGGAAAAAGTTCCTCAAAGTTCATGTTGTCTCTCACATCAAAATCCACCAAAATATTTGTTCAGAGCTGTTTTGGCTTGTGAACGTGTGTGCTTGATCTGTGCAGATTTCTCTTCTGATTCAGACCACTTTTTCATCGGAGGAAGCATTTTTATGGATTATGGACTCGTATTTTAGCCGGAAACTACTGTTTGAAGTTAAAAACGCCTTAAAGTCGGATTTGTTTCTTACAAACACACAGCTTTGGGCGTCTCAAGATTACACTGAGGACTGGAGTGGTGTGGATTACTTGTGGATTATTGTGATGTTTTTATCAGCTGTTTGGACTCTATTTGACGGCACCATCATGCAGAGCATCCATGGTGAGACAAGGATACAATGCTACATTTCTCTAAATCTGATGAAGAAACAAACTCATCTGCATTGTGGATGGCCCGAGGGTGTGTATCATATTCATTTTTGGGTAACTATTGCTTTAATGACCTCTGTCTGCTTCATTAAGACAAGAGAAAACAGTTTCTACAGCAGATGTCTATAAAATAATTGGAGAAATGGCGATTGCAGATGCAAATCCAGACTGCAGAACAGATGCTGCTTCTCTGACTGAAATATTCATTTTGTATGTTGCTCTATTTCAGAATGAGGATCATATATTTCTTGATGAGTTTCCTGCAAAGTCTGTTCGGGTGTGGTGCACAACTCCACCGCAAAGGATTGTGGGTAAGAAGCATGCCATGCATGTTGGCATGTGTTCATATAGACACTGGATCTCCAGACAGCAGCTAGAGCCGCTCTCGCTAGATTGTGATTCAAACAGCATGTGGTTTTCCCTCATGAAGCTCAACCGCAAGACTGCTAGCTTCTGACTGTATTAAAAGCAGCGCTGATGTTAACATAGACCTTAATCAGGCTGGACATGTTTATTTGACATGGATGAGAGCGAGGCTGTGAGGGACAGACCGTCTGTTCAATGTCTTAAGGGCCGAGATACAGCCATGTTTTCATAAAGTTTATGGAAAGATATATTTTCATTGTTCATAACCTTGCTTTCATTCATGTGGAATTAAGAATGGCATCTACTCTGATTAAAGGCTAGGGTTTATATCATGGTGATGTTATTTTAGCAGTAGTCGCTCTCAAAACAGTTTGCTCTCTAAGCCTTTTCTGTGCTGAAATACACTAGCTTTGAAATGTTTGGGGGGAATTGTTTTGGAAAGATATGAATACTTTTATTCTTCAAGACATTTATAATGTGACAAGATTTCTGTTGAAATGTTGTTCTTTCGAACTTTCTGTTCATCAAAGAATCTTGAAATAAAAATAAAAAACTAAATGTACATAAAATAGAAGGAAGCTTCTTTCTAAAACCTTTTCTTTGCATTACTGCAAGAGTTCCCAAACTTTTTTTATCAGTGGAATACTTTTGACCTAAAATATTTAGGTCTGCCTGAGATTTGAATTTTAATATTTCTGTAATTTAACAACATATTCACGTTCACTGTTCTTGGTTAATGGCTGCATGACATGACATTATTTAATTTAAACGTAGTAAATTAAATAATTAAATTCAATATTTAATCTTTTTAGTAAGTGTTTGGTTTTGTTTGTTTTATTTTGAAATTTAATTATTTATTTTAATTCGATTTTTGTCTGATTTAATTTATTCTTCATCAGTTGACAAACGCTGTGAAACCCTACATTAGAGCAAAGCAGTTGGACTGTCAAAATATACTTCACCTTTATTTAGTAGTTGTTTTATTTTAAAATGATTCATTTAAATTTGACTTTTTCTTTCAAGTATTAAAATAATAAATCATTAATTTAAATATTTAATCTTTTTAGTAGGTCTTTTTTTGCTTTGGTTTTGCTTTTAATTGGATTTGGGCTTTAATTATGAAGATAAAATGAATTAAATTCAATGTTTTAATTTTTTAGTAACAGTATTATTTTGGTTGTTTTCATTTTAAAATTAATCATTTATTTTAATTTGACTTTTTTTCTGATTGAACCTCATGAAACCCTTAATTACAGGAAAACAATTGGACTGCTAAAATAAAATATTTAATGTTGTTTTAGTCATTTATTTTTATTTAAAAATAATTAAGACTTTTCAGATTTATTTAATAAATCCATTAAATTCAATATTTCGTCTTTTTATTGAGTTTTATTTTAAACCTATTCATTTATTTTCACGTGACATTTTTCTTATATAATGAGTTATTAGTCATCTGCATTACAGGAAAGCGGTTGCACTGCAGCGTCGTGATCAGATCAATCAGAGCACGTCTTCGGTCCGCTGAGCATGTGAAGCAATAATCAATATTTGCATGCGTGATGCATTGTTTCCTGCCAGCTCTGCATCTGCAGCATTAAAAAGTCTGCGTGAAACAGAGTTTACTGCTTTGATGCGCTTCCATGCGGAGGAAAATCACTCTAGATCTGCAAATTCTCCTAGCTGTTGCTTACTGTAGAAGCTCAGAAGGTGATCAAACTCACAAGCTTCAATTCATAGAAACTGCATGAAGCCAATCAGATCAGAATCTGGCAAAAGAGTCCGTTTTTGTGGCTAATTTGCATCAGGGCTCGTATTAGAGGATGGTTCTTCTCTCTTGGCAGGAGGTTGTGGTCGTATGCGTGTGTGTGCTGAAGCTAAACCCGAGCGTCTGTGTGTTTTGTCTTCATTATCTGTGCTGATGGCCTCTGCTGCTTCTCTGGAGCTTTTTGGGACGGTTTCAGGCAAATCCGGGCTGCCAGACCGGCTGGGCTTCACACAACATGGCCGCAGAAGCAGACACGAGGTGGATCTCTGAGAGTCTCGCTTAATGGAGATGTTTCATCTGTGTCTGCTGTCTGTGCCAGTGCGGCAGATGGGATCCCCAACTGCTGGAGGCTCTTCTGATGGGGGTCATTTTGCTGGGTGGGTTTGGAGCCGCAGGAGTTTAAACAATGGCTAAAGTGGCCGAGTCGAGGCTTTGGTGTCCAGATTTGGTTTATGATCTCCAGAATCGCCCTGTTTCATGATTGATCTATCGCATGCCATCCAAATGATGGTGTATGGAAGTATAATCTGCCATTCTGTTTTCCATCACTGGCGTTTTCTGTAGGAAACCTCAATTTATAAGCCACATCTGGGATGTCCTCAATGATTGCAAGCACCACAGGATAGGAAAAAATAACAAAAGCACCTCTTTAAAATTTCAATTTTTTTTCTCCAGCACTGAAAAATGCTAACCTGAAATTGATAGCATAAACTGATTTTTGGTAGCAGTTAGCTGATTGTATTCAAGTCAGAAATATGGTTAAAGTGAAGTGACATGGCCAAGTATGGTGACCCATACTCGGAATTAGTGCTCTGCATTTAACCCATCCAAAGTGCACACACACAGCAGTGAACACACACACACACACCGTGAACACACTACCCGGAGCAGTGGGCAGCCATTTATGCTGCGGCGCCCGGGGAGCAGTTGGGGGTTCGGTGCCTTGCTCAAGGGCAACTCAGTCGTGGTATTGAAGGTGGGAGAGTGTGCTGTACATTCACTCCCCCCACCTACAATCCCTGCTGGTACGAGACTCGAACAGCAACCTTTGGGTTACGAGTCCGACTAACCATTAGGCCGCGACGTCCCACAAACAAACAGCACTGAATGAAAACCAAACGATTTTGAATAAATAAGGTGCTCTCTATTACTTCATTATTTTCTTCTCGGTTAATTAATAGCTCTTTAGGGCATCAATTTAAAGTCGTTTCCCCAGCAAGAGTTTATTTTTCTTTCGCTTAGGAATGTTAGGAGAAATGTCTGAGAAACACTGAAACAAATAGATATTAAAAATGTTCACTCAGAAATTGCTAGTAAATGTAACAATTAATTACAAAGAAATAAGTAACAATGAAGACTAAAAAAAATGCATTCAAATATTTTCTTTTATTTCCAACTTTTTTTTTTTTTTGCAGTGCAGCGATAAGTATAGTGAGGATATATTTGATTCCTATTTTAGAACTATTGTAATTAAATTTTGCTATATTGTAGTATTTCGTTTGATTGTTTTTGCTTTTTTATTAGTTTTTTTTATGTCAATATATTTTTATAAATAATTTTTTTCATTTCTTTTTTTTTAAAGGTGAGAGAAATTGATAGCCAAATGAAACATTGATTCTCGTTAACTATTAAAGAGCAACATCTGAGCACTAAGCAAAATCCTGCAAAATCTCAAGATCATCGAATGATTTGAGGTGCTTGCATTCATTTTGTAGCTCTATTTTTTTAAATCTCTAATGAAATTAAAGTGGCTAAGTTTAAAGCAGAGTTACGTTTTCGATATAAGTAGTAAAATGGAAAATAAAGATCATTAAAGGTTTGGCTTCATTTAAAAGTGCTTTGGGAATATGCAGGACTCTATGCCGTCTTTCTTGGAGAAGAGCTGCTGTTTTCTGCAGGAAGCATCATGTGTTTTGTGATTGCATGCGTCTGAACTGATGCTTTCTCAGCAGTGCTTCAGTTACAGCTCAGGTTCAGACGGCAGACTCCATCAGCTCTCCTCAAGTCAGGGTCATTCTCTGGTGCTCGTGTAGAAGATGCGGCTTGAGTCTGGTCTGTCTGCGTCCCAGTGAGTTCCTCGCACACCTCCATGTGATTTCACTGACCAGAAGAACATTTAAGTGTTAATCAATTAACAGCTTAAGGGTTAATGAGTCTTAATTTACCTGTAATAACTGTCTAACTGTACACACTGCAAGAAATGATGCTCTTCCTCTGTATTTTTGCCTGGTTTTCCAAAGAATTACTTCAAAAGAAAAAATTCATCAGAAAAGATTTCTTGTCTTATTTATTCATCAAAATAATAGCCAATAGAGTCAGAAAATAAACTTAATTCAAAGGAAAACTTTTGAAGTTTAACATTTATTTGTTCTTGTTTTAAGCCTAAACTCACTTAATTTTGATACATTTATAAGAAAATAAGACTTTGTTCATTTTGCCTTCTAAGTGAATGTATCTTGATTCAGTTCGATATTTGTACTAAAATGACACAGGATAGTAAGACTTGTTTTCTAATAAATGTATCACAATTACACACGAGTTTAGGCTTAAAACAAGAAAGAAAAAAATGCCAGTGGAAAATAATTATTCAAATGAGAAAAGTTTATGTATTTGATATTTTTTTCTCATTTTAAGTTTAAACTTAATTCTTGTTAAATTAATCAGAAAACAAGACACGACTTACCTAATGTTTATCTCCAGTAAATGTCTCTTTATTTATGAATGTTTAGATATTTGTACTACAAATATACTGTACTACATTTATTCCAGATGCAAAGTTACATAAGATGAGAGAAAATATCTGCCAATGGGGTTTATTATTATAATGGCCAATTATTATTATTATAATTTTTTTTCTCCATTTTTTCATTAAATCACTTAATTTTTGTTCAGTTATTCAGAAAAGAAGACTTCTCATCTTGCATCTTTTGCATTCCAAGTAAATGTACCATGTTGATTTAATAATGTTTAGATATTTGTACTGTGAAAAAAAATCTAATTTACAAAAAAAATTAGAATACAAGTTTATCATTCACAGAATTTTTTTTCTGCCTCATTTTTAGCATAAACAAAAAATGATGCAGATATAAAAACTCGCTTAATATTAAAAGATATCTCAGAAAATATCTCAGGCTTATCATCTGTTTGAATATTTGTATTCGACCATAGTTAACTAATGATGCTTTTGGGAAACGCACGAGTGCTGAGATTTGTTTATTAACATCAATATGAATTTTCAAGCTCAAAAACGTTACTTTTACATCTACAGTAATTATAATAGCTCACTCAGTTGAGTTCTGTTTCTGCCATGCAATGTATGAGAGTTGGGTTTACGTGGTAAATTGTGTTCGGTGCTTGTTGAAAATGTGAAGTCTAACACATCTAGGCCTCAAAACTAGTCCAATGCAAAGAGTTGTTTCAATCCAGAACAGTATTTTTTACAGTGAAGTCAAAATTTGGATGTTTCATTGCTACAACCAACAAAAGTTTTTAGCAGCCGTTAATATTTTCTCTGCATGATATTTTTCTGACAAGCTTAATCAAATTCACAACAGATTTGATTCTGTCTTCTGTCTTCCAAGTGTGTTTCTCTTGTTGGTTTTGGTTGGATCTGTAGTTGTGTGTTAACAGGCTTAAACGCTCTCAGCACGTCTCTGCTTTCGTTAGGAATTGTTACGGAGCGCATGCGTTTTCTCAGTGCAAAACCATAAAAGCATCAGATTTCCATACAGTCAGATGTGATGAGGTGCCGCTGGACGATCAGGTGAAACATTACCACACACACACACACACACTCTGCATTACAGACTGAAGAAATGAAGGGACTGTTTATCAGGATTACGTTTTCATTCAGAGATTCAGGTTTAACCATATTTTAATATAATGTGAAGTTTTTTCTTTCCATGTCAGACTGTTTTCATTTGTACAGATGCATTCAAGAGAAAACTGTTATTGCTCAGCAGAATTTCTCCATTGTGTTTAAACGGTGTTCATTGGTCTATCTTAACTAGGGGTTTCTTACCACTTAAATGTCAACCATGTAAACTAACTGAATTTACACCATGCTATAAACTGTACTATATGTGACCCTGGACCTCAAGAGCAGTCATAAGTAGCACGGGTATATTTGTAGCAATAGCCAATATATTGTACGGGTCAAAATTATACATTTTTCTTCTATGCCAAAAATAATTAGGATTAGAAGTAAAGATCATGTTCCATGAAGTTATTTTGTACATTTCCTACTGTAAATATATCAAAACTTAGTTTTTGATTAGTAATATGCATTGCTAAACCCTTCGTTTGGGCAACTTTAAAGGCAATTTTCTCAGTATTTCAATTGAGACACCATGCATCAACGGAAAGCTTATTTATTCATCTTTCAGATGATGTATATATCTCAATTTCAAAAAACTTGACCCTTATGAATGGTTTCTTTTGTGTCCCAGACGGCAAATATTTTCAAGTATCTTCTGAAGTCAATGTCAAATGCTGTTTTTGTATTGAAACCAGAAGTCATACTGGTTTGGAAAACCACAATAACATCAATTGAGTGAACTAACCCTTTAGAGTGCTGTGTAGTTCTTACACTGACTGTGCGGTTTCTGTTATTCCCACAGAAACACATGACATCAGCACATATAACACTGTGATTGTGGTCTTCAACAGCAATTCATGTCTCAAACGACTGTCAGATTGATTCTGCTATTTGTTTACCAACAAATAAACCAGACAACGCACCTCCGCTCTCGACGCCTGCAACCAACACCATGCTTCGAACTGCCCACCAAAGGTATGGACTCGTTGGATACTGGTGGATATCATGACACTGATGAATGAACTACAGCAACAAATTCCTGACAGACACCTGAGCTGAAGCACACAGCCCACTCCGCCCAACCCAGCCACGTTGGCATCGGAGTAGACGCTGAACCACCAAACAACCCGCACAACGGATTTCTCCAGGAACAATAGCAGCGTGATGTGGGTTTGTGATACGGCTCATTGGCGCTGTAAGTCTGTAATGACTGGAAGTCGACACACAAAGACTCTGCACGTTTGTTTTTGGATGGAGATGAGCCTGATTATCAGTAATGAAGCGGATTGAGGAGTGTGATGGCAGGTGGTGTGATCAGTTCTGTTACAGAGGAACAAAAACTCCGGAGAAGCTGAACTAGTTAACAGCCACGGAGCACATGGTTTCCAACGTGACAGGGGTTAAACAGTACACCACACAATATAATCTATACTGTTATCTACTGTCCACACACACACACACACATATAATGCTATATATATAGTACTACACCCATACTATACCTATTATATATATTAGGGCGTTTAGTCGATGAAAAATCTTATTAATGAATATGTTGGATCATAATCTTAATTAATCGCAACTTACATTGGCTGAGCCGAACCAAATACCCCCACCACCCCCCAACCACCAACCCAGACTGAACTACACTGTTAATGCTATTTTGTGTTAAAGTAGACTTACCCTTCGGTCTCTTTAGAAAGCAATGAAATTTTACCACGTCACTAATTTTTATATTTTTTTATGTTTTATTTGATTCAAACATAAAATGATTTACACAAAAGTGTTTAGGCTACAATGCCTAACAAAAACAAAAGAAAAGAGCTAACACAAAAAAAAGATCATTAATTGAGGAAACAAAAATCCTCAGTTTTTTTTTTCCCGTTCATGGCAGTGGAAGTCATGATAAACAAAAACAGCTTTGTTACAAACCCGTCTTCAAATACCTTCTTTTATGTTCCACACAAAGAAAGTAAGTCATTTAGGTTTGCCGTAACGGAGACATAATTAAAAGACTGCAGCAGGTGGCGGTAAATGTCTTTATTCATGCATTCGAGTCATTCAAACCGTTGATTCATTTGGGAATTCAGTAAACGGCTCTCTTTATAAATGGGACTTTGAATCATTTGATTCACAAGATTTGTTTAAAACGCGGATCCATTCAGAAACTAAACACTGCTGTGTTGCTCACAGACGCACAACAATTCTGCTGTGGCTTTATAGGTAATATTTTTGTTGGCAAAAACAGACAATATTGTTTAAAATATAACACAATATTAACTTATTATTTACTGAACTGTTGTGTAAAATCACATTTACACTAGTTATATTCAGGACAAACAGCATTCCTGTGATTGCTCTTACTGCTCGTGTGATATCGCTTATGTGATATAAATATGAAACAAAAATTTTTTGCCCCAATATCTTGACAATCCTATGTATCAGGCCATAACCAAACAACCCACTGTATTTATGAAGTTGTGGCCCTGCATCATTTGTCAACAGTCAACTGTATAATATAGGAATGTAAAATGAGGTACAGGTCTGGGGGCGGGGCCAGTGCATAAAAGAACGTGACCAAACACACCAGCAGAAAAAAAAAGTTTAAAAAAATTTTTTTTTAAAATAAAATTTATTTTTTTTTTTTGCGTTATGTTTCATAACTAATTAATTTAAAGGGGGGTCATATGATGCGATTTCAAGTTTTCCTTTCTCTTTGAAATGTTACAAGCTCTTGGTGCATCAAAGAAGATCTGTAAAGTTGAAATGACTAAAGTCTCAAATCCAAAGAGATATTCTTTATAAAAGTTACGGAGTGCAGACAAGCCGACCGGACACTATTTCGTTGAATCCGCGGCCCGTGCCGTGTTCTCAAGTCTCGCTCACGCCAGCCCGCCGTGTGTTGCGTTGTGGAAAGCGAAACTACTGTTGAATCATCACCCATCACACTGTCTTTCCAAAAGAGGACCCGATAGGAAATCTCAGTGGTTTAAAGGGATAGTTCACCCAAAAATGAAAAGTGATTGTTTATCTGCTTACCCCCAGGGCATCCAAGATGTAGGTGACTTTGTTTCTTCAGTAGCAAACGACAAAAACGAAGATTTTTAACTCAAACCGTTGCAGTCTGTCAGTCATATAATGGAAGTCGATGGGAATCACGGCTTTGAGAGTTAAAAAAAAAACTTAACAGTATTTATATAGTTTTTTACCTCTGATTCATGCAATGTCCGAACTGTTCGAATTGTCCTGAGCGCATTCTCAACAGCAGGCACGTGAGGCATCTTCTTCTTCAGGCTTTACGGCGGATAGCAGACTTATAAGTGCATTACCGCCACTTATCTCTCAAATGGACCATTGACACTATCTACAATCTCAATTAGATGTGTCAATGGTCCATTTGAGAGATAGGTGGCGGTATTGCACTTATAAGTCTGCGATCCGCCGTTAAGCAAATTGCTGTGGGGTGACACCCACTATCCCTTTTAGTTGTATTTACAACACTGTTCCAGAACAGTTCAACCCAAATATTCAGATGTGTGCAGCGCATTTTATGGAGGACTGTTTCCTGATCCTGGGAGAGTAGACTACAATGCGGCTGTTCGACTCACAGACGTAAAGTAGTTTTCACTTTAAAGCCGATAAACCACACATTTGACACTGCACGATTTTCAAACGCGGTTGTAGCAGTGTAGAGTAGGGCTGTTAGTTTGTATGGAATGGGCATGGCGTTTGTTTATGCGGCGCGATGCAATGCAACTCGTAAAAAGGCAGTATAAGTCATTATAATCCATATTATGTCCCCACTGGATGCAACAAATGCCTCGTTTATAATGGGTTTTAATGTTTTTGTCTCGTCGCTCCGGCCGGACAGGGCATCACAGTATGGTGAGGGGCGTAACATTTCCGTCACACGCTTGAGGAATTTGGCCAAACACAACGCACTAGATAGCTGGCCAATAAGAGCACACCTCACTTTCAGACCGATGAGCTTTGTAAAAAAACGCGTTTCAGAAAGGCGGGGGAACAATAATGTACAGTATGTGGAAATAATGTGTTTTTTGAACTTTAAACGCATAAACACATTTCATTACACCAAAACACAAAATAATGTTCTTTTTAGTAGCATCATATGACCCCTTTAAGTTAACGCGTTAAACTAGCAGCCCAAATATATACAGTATATACACACACACACATATGAAATGTTCTATATGCAGACAACATACTCTAACAGCATACTAACATACTACTGTAAATTTGCTAATTTGTATGTATACACACACACACACACACGTTTATTCATTCAAGTAATGAACACATATTATCTTATTTCAATCATACAAATAATATTGACATTTTAAAATGATTGTAGACATAGCAATTTTAGAATTAGAATTTTTACTTGTTACATTTTTATTTTTATTTATATTTTCTATTAATTTGAATGGGTATTATATAGTTAATAGCATTTTCCATATATGCAATATATTCAGATTTATGAAATCATAATCTAACTAAAGGTATGAATACCTGAGGAACATTGATTATTTCAATTTCAGAGTCTTTTACTCATTCTACACAAAGACTAATATTTCTGTGCAAATGCAAGTATTGTGACTAGCCTTTTTTTTTTTTTTTGCATCCACCCCCCATAGTAACCTTTTTAAATAAATACATACATTAGCATGACTGTGAAAAAATGAAAGACCTTTACTGATTTTTTGACCTTTACTCAATTTGGTTCTGCAACACAAAGTATTTATGAAATCTCATTTGCAGCATGCATCCACTGTCCACGATTACAGTAAGAACTTATTAAAGCCAATGAGTTATTCTTTGGGTGAACTGTTCCTTGAGATTAAATCCTTGAAAAAAAAGTTGAAGGAGGTCAAATGTCTGTACATGATTACATGAAGACTCATAACCTTCATACCCAACATATTTGGCAGTGTTTTGTGTTTCATGCGGCTCTGAATCCTGCCAGGCAGCTTATTAGAAAATTCTTGCTGTGTCTCAGCATCACATCATCTCTACAGCTCTAGATGATTACTCACGTTGGGCTTCCCTCCAAACGCTCAAATATCAGCGTGTCTGTAGGTAATTAATCCAGATTTAATTGTGTTCTGCTGTTTGGTGCGGTACTGTACCTCACGGCAGCTCGGAGCGCTTCAGCTTCTTCCCGTCACACTGTGCCAAAGTAGATGAGCTTGTTAGTAAATAATATTAAACTGAGGTAACAGATATGATAGGTTTTAGCAGAGTCACTGTACAATGATTATTTATCTTTCAATCAAATCAACCTGTTGATGAATGCCCGGTGAGCTGCCATACTGTCAGTAGAGTCTGATAAATGCATGACAAGCTAATAATGCAGTACTCTAAATAAATAAAACAGTCAGAAGTCAAAATCAGTTTTGTTTGTTTTTTAATTAAAACAATGTTTTTTTTTTAAATGCACTTTTTCAGTAAGCTTATTGCAATGCATCATGGTATTTTTCCCCCCCAAATAACAATACTTGCAAATGCCTCGTCTGATTTACTAACTATATCTCAGATGTTTCTCCTAAGATTCTTCTTTGTCAGACAGAAACAAATGTTTTAAAATTATGTATATTACACTCTTATAATTTAATGGGGAATAGCAAATATAAATCATAATTGTATCATTTTTAAAACTATGTAAAATTTATGTATATAAATTTTTGCCTTTATAAATTGTAACTTACATTTTTTATTTATATACCTATTTTTAAATTATATTCATAATGTGAAAATGATATAAAATTGTGTAAAATTACAATTTTTTACAGTTTTTTAAAAATGACAATTAAATCATTTATAAATTTATAGACTTTCTATTAATTCTTATTATAATTCCTATAAATAAAATCAGAAAAAAAGTTTTGAAACACAACGTTAGTATAGCACAGAAACATTTATAGCACAAAAGGACAAGTAACAAATCATTTTGAGGACCACAAAGAATGTTCTACTAAACCAGAAGGAGGAGGGAAAGCAGGAGAGCAATTAGGAAATAACTATGTTTGAGATGTTTCTCCTAAAATTCCTCTTAGTTTGAAACAAAATTGAGATCACTTCTTAAACTCTAGGAGACATATGATATTACTGGGAGAAACATCTGAGAAGTAGGAGATTTGAGCAAAAGTCTCAATTGGCTTGTGGTTTCATTTTCGTCTAGGAGAAACAAGCAAGATTTTAAAGACATTTGATTTTTCTCTGCTGTGGTGCTTTGGTTTTTCCTTGCCATTGACGGAGAATGTTACTGTATTTCATGTGCCTCGGCAAGCACACTGTATCTCAGTACCAGACTACAGTACAGCAGGTCACGGGTGAGACGAGAGCATCTCATCACAGAATAAGAATAAATAATCTGCACAGACAGTCGGAGGTGAAGATCCAGATCTGTCATGTTTAAAGAAATCACCTACAACACCCACACTAATTACCACCCCCTGTGCCATTTAGCGAACAGACTGATACACACAACACCCACAGCCACCACCACACAACGCCCCCAAGCGACTGGACCAGAGGATTGTGGGAAGCACGGATATATTCAGTGATGCAACAATACCTGTGTGAAAATGAATGAACAAGACAAATAGATCAACCATTTGCATAAAAAATAATAATAACAATTCTCCAGTGCAGTTTGCCACATCGTTGAAAGCAACTATAAACAGTTTTATAAATACACACAACACGCATCCAATAAAAAGCTTATGCTTAAAGTTACTATAAACATTTAATAAAGAGTACATACTGTAAATCATATTTACTTTTAAAGACTTGAAAATCCATGTAGATTTAAATTCTTTTTAATTTGGATTTGTTTGTTTATTTAGTGTGTTGTGAGTGAGGGCGCAGGCCTCGGTGTTGCTAGATCCAGTTATTATACGCGTTTGGTCTTGTCTTTTCTACTTAATTTGACACTTTAGAAAGTGTATAAAGTGGGAAGTTGCCGTACAGTTTAGGGTATCAAATCGCATATATCATAGCGATATCTTTATAGTATCTATTTACAAAAGATTTGAACTATTTTTGGTTTATTTTTATTTATTTGTTTTAAGATCTGTTTAATATCTGGCAACACTGCAATGATCGCCAGCAATTAATCAAAAGAGCCCACAGACATGTTATTGTTGAAAGGATACCACATTCTGTAAGGCAAAAAAAATCATGATATTATCTGTCAAAAACTGCATCAACGCTATCAAAACAGTGGTGCAGAAATCTGTAGAACAAGTAGCTATACGACTGAAATGAAATATGCAAACACTAGCCATGAAGAAGTCTATAACATTTCCTTCCGTAGGCCTATAATAGTTAAATTTTCACAAAGTCATGCTAACAACATCCATAAGATCACTAGACAAAGTTATCATCTATATAGCAATGGTTATTAATAGCAGTAATATGTATTGTTGCATGAATAATAAATTAATAAACAACGAAAAAGGGTACACTCCCTACCGCTTGTGATGGTGCATATTGATATGATTTAAAAATAATCATCCCTCCAAAACAGAGAATACATCTTTCACAAACATCTACATGTCGGTCTCTTTTAAAGTGTTAGTGTTCTATAATGAGCTTTAATAGTAAGGGTTATTATAGCTTAAAGGGGTCATATGATGTTGCTAAAAAGAACATTATTTTGTGTATTTGGTGTAATGAAATGTGTTTATGCGGTTTAAGGTTAAAAAAACACATTATTTTCCACATACTGTACATTATTGTTTCTCCTCTATGCCCCGCCTTTCTGAAACGTGTCGATTTTTACAAAGCTCATCGTTCTGAAAAGCGAGGTGTGCTCTGATTGGCCAGCTATCCAGTGCGTTGTGATTGGCCGAATACCTCAAGCGTGTGACGGAAATGTTACGCCCCTCACCATACTGTGATGCCGTGTCCGGCCGGAGAGACCCACAAACACAACCAAGCGAACGAGGAACACAAAAGCATTAAAAACCCATTAAAAACTTAAAAACAACAACGAGGCATTTGTGTGTCATCCAGTGGGGGGACATAATTATGGATTATAATGACTTATACTGTCTTTTTATGCGTTGCATTGCATCGCGCCTCGCAAACATAAAACCCTGTCTGCATTTGTGATCGGAGAAATGACAAACAACAAGTGCTACTCTACACTGCTCAAAACTCACGTTTGAATCATCAGTGGCAAATCCTTTAAATATAAAAAACGTACTTACAGTCTGTGAGTCAGAACAGCCGGCATTGTAGTCTACTCTCCCAGGATCAGGAAACAATCCTCCATAAAATGCGCTGCACACATCTGAATATTTGGGTTGAACTGTTAACAGTGTAAATACAACTTAACCACTGATTTCTAGTCGTGTCCTCTTTTGGAAGACCAAACAAAGTAGTTTCACTTTCACAACAAAACACACAGCGCCTTCACGACATGGTGGCGGCAACAACAATACTACAGCGAGAATAAAAGTTACGCCTTCTTTCTTTGCGTGAACATTTGGGCGGCGTTATGCAAATCTTCCCACATAGTGATGTAGACATGTGGGGGCGTGTTAGAACGAGCCGTTTTAGGTAGGTGTGGTTGACTCTTAACTTTTATAAAGAATATCTCTTTGGATTTGAGACTTTAGTCTTTGCAACTTTACAGATCTTCTTTATGCACCAAGAGCTTGTAACACTCCAAAGAGAAAGGAAAAATTTAAATTGCATCATATGACCCCTTTAACCAAACCCAGACCTCATTCATTTTCAATGGCCATGGATACACACACACACACACACATTATTTCTACATTGTGCTAATTTTCCATTTTTCTATAATTTATAAGGACTTACTGTTGTAAGATGTTTTTCCAGAAACAAATCATTTTAAGCAGACTTAACTAAATACTAGTGCTACTAGTCTAGAATATGTTCTGGACCTACAGCAGCAGACTCTTGAGAGAAGCTGTCCAATGATTACTACTAATAATTATTAAGGCCTGTGACAATCAGTCAGTTTTGCTGTGGAACAGCTTTTCTAATCGCTGCCTCCTCCAGAACGCTGAGATTGGGTTGATTTATTTACCTGCCTGCAGCTGTAGAATCGCCGGCTCGAACTGGAAGCTGACTGATTCATTAGCATTTCTGTTTGCTCGGCTGTTTTTGGACGGCTAAAGCGGAGTGTTTGTTTGTGGAAAGAGGTCTCTGTCCTTCCTCTGCGTAGGATGAGATGAGTTTCCTGTTAAAACAAAAGAAAACAAATGAGCTGTTAGTATTGGCTCAAACAGCACAGAATATTGTTAGCGGCGGAAGGGAGAGCAGGTCATTATGTGTCTGTTTGTCGTCTGGACATGTGGAAGTGTCTGGAACACTGGCCTGATTACACTCACTGAAAACACAGTCCATATAACAACATCAACATAACGCAAATGTCTTACACACACTAGGCACAGTGGCTCGGTGGTTAGCACTGTTGTCTCACAAGAAGGTCCCCGGTTCAAACATTGATAATAATCAGAAATGTTTATTGAGCACCAGATCAGCATATTAGAATGATTTCTGAAGATCATGTGACACTGAAGACTGAAGTAATGATGCTGAAAATACAGCTGCACATCACAGCAATAAATTACAGCAAATATATTAAAAGAAGAAACACTATTTAATTAAATTAATTAATGAAAAAAGTGTAATTAACCAAAACAATAGCTATATATATACTACATACAGGACATCTTTTTATACATCATATATATATATATATATACTGTATATACACACACAAACATTTTTATATTTGTATACTTGTAAATATAATTTTTTTTAATAAGCCTATTAAATGTTAAAAAAAATCGTTGACACTGGAAATTGAATGGCTATAATTAATGGCCTAAACACTGACAAACCGAAAATGCATTTCATAGAATTCATCTGTAGCAGTATTGGTATATATGATACTGGCCTTCATTAATAATAGGCAAATTAGTAAAAATGCCATTATACTAATAACTGAGATGCCATTAAACACACATTTAAAATATTTACATCTGTAGTTGCTTCTTGGAGATTCAGCGGTTAACAATGTGCAAAAAATTATGATAATCTAAATATATTATGTTAATATAAGATTGCAGAAAAATGTGCAAATGCAAAGTAATGTCTTAAAATGATGTTTAATTACAACTTATATATATACCAAGTTTGGTGTAAAATTGTTATACACAATTTATTGATTAATAGGAAAAATATAAAATCACTTATAAAATATACGTTAAGTATTTTATCAGTTTTAAAACATATCTGATATATAATCATATATCGGTTTTGTTTGAGTAAGTTTAATGGGCCCAGTATGATTTTTTTAATGTTCAGCTTATGCTCCTATAATGCTCTCGTTTGCTCATCAAGGCTGTATTTATTTCAACACAAATACTGAAAAAACAGTAATATTGTGAAATACTATTGCAATTTCTAATATCGGTTTCCCATTTTAATATACTTTAAACTATTCATTTATTTCATGTGATGCAGCGCGGAATTTTCCGCATCATGACGCCAGTCTTCCGTGTCACGTGATCCTCAGAAAGAAAAAAGAATAATTTAGTCTATATTGTAACACAAAATTACTATTTTGAATAAACAGTTCTTTTTAACTTTTTATTTATCAAAGAATTCTGGAAAAAAAAGTATAACAGGTATCCCATAAAATATATTTTGGAACTATTCTTCTAATGTGATTACATTTATTCATTTGGCAGATGCTTTTACGCAAATCAACAACAACTTCCAGTGCGTTCATGGTTCATATTTCATCAGCATGTGAGTTTCTCAATGCACAGCTCTACAGCAGCTCTTACTGATCACAGTCCTGATCAGGACAACACGCATGCTCCGGGGAAACATTATTCCTAGCATTAGTGTACTGTAAATTGCTTTACATAAGCTACTGTATAACATTGCTAATATATTCTCTGTGCCTGCTTCCTATATGAAAATCGTTTTGTTGCTGTGGAAACAATAAATGCACACGCAGCTATACAATAACAAAGATGAATGGCTCAATCTTCAGTCTTCTTCTTATTTCTCATTTCACATTGGAATTAATGCTTGGCTGGAACACAGTACCTTGTCATATCTTTCACCTGTGTCATGCAGTTTTATAAGCTCATGAGCGTGAACAGATGATGAATGACACACAACGATATGCAATAACTCTCCTGTGTTTACACAGATGAAACTCATCTATATGCTGCATTCAAGTGCTTGTCAGAAGACCCTACTTCCTTCTGAAGTTGTAATTATGAGCATGTCACATTCAAGCGATTTATTTTTGGGATGCTTGCTACTTGCAATGTGCTAGAAACTGTGCTATAAAAATGCTTTTTCTGCATGTAAAATGTGCAATACCCAATGAATGGCTACAGACAGGACATACAACTGACAATGACACCCCATGGCAAATTATTTCAGAAAATGTATCGGCCATGAGACTATGTGCATAAAATTATTTTATTTTATTTATTTAACATACATACATACATACATAATGTACATACATATTCTAACAATTAAATAAGCCAATAAAGAAATATCACTATAATACTATTGAACTGTAAATTATTTATTTACAGTTCAATAGCATTATTCCACAATGTTTATGTAAAAATGTAGTTCGATTTACAATGATTTGACAGAATAATCTTCAGTGTTTCCCTGCATCCTCGGACATATGCTTACAGATGTGATCATCTCACAATAATTCCTTTATGCTCATAATATATACAGGACACAGAAACACTATAAAAACAAGAATACGAATGTGCCGATGGGCAAGAGAAATGCTATTATGGGAAAAACATAATAGAAATCCAACAAGTTGACCAGAGGGGAAATGAGAAACAAGTGAATTGCATCTGTAGAGTAATTAGTTGAGCTCTGGCTGAAGCGCTGATGGTTGTTTCTGTGTGGGCTGAACAACCAACACACACTGACGAGGAAACAGTTCCAGTCTGTGAGGAGTCATTATCATGTCAGTGATATGATTTTGATGATATGTTGTGGGATAATATTATTTGTTAATGATGGTTTTGGGTTTTAGATTTGGATTAATTCATCTAAATACATGCAGAGTCAGTGATAATTAATTCAACATTAAAACCACATAACACACCTAGGGCGGCGTCTGCATGAGCAAAACTTACTACAATGCAGCTGTATGTGTATTATTTCAAGGAAAACAGGCAGAACAAATTAGGAGAACATCAAGTTTCAATTTTGATTATAATTATTAATATTCTTATTTATAAAAAAAAAAAAAACCGTATTACAATTAAATAAAAAAATATCCCTACAATAACTATTGAACTATATATAGTATTTCTATATAAATTTCATAATCTTAATTTAATCTTCTAATAACAACAGTGCAATTACAATAGTAATATTTATGGTATATTTTTTTAACCATTTTTTAAAACTTTTTATTTTGACGGAAAACTGCAGGGAAATGTTTCTTTTGAAACGCTTCTCTTTTGTTAACAACAAATTCACTGCCACAATGCCAGGGTATTGTGGGGGGTTGCCAAAGCAGACGTTATGCTGTCCTGGGTGGTTTTAGGCACGTTGCTATGCAGTTGCTAGGGTGATGTGGGTGGGGAGGGGTTTTTTTGCTCTGGGTGTTTTTTTTTTACATGTTGCTATGTAGTTGCTATGGTGTTCAGGGTGGTTTTTAACATGTTGCTATGTAAAGAAGAGAAAAAAGCTATTGAAAACGAAGACAAAACCCTAAACTCCAACAGGTGGTTTTTAACATGCTCGCCAACCCTGCAGGGTGCCGGTGCTCTGGGTGGGTTTTTTTTCAACCTGTTCCTATGTAGTTGCTATGGTGTTCAGGGTGATTTTTAGCATGTTGCTATGGTGTTCTGGGTGGTTTTTAAAATGTTGCTATGGTGTTCTGGGTGTTTGTTAACATGTTGCTTTGTAGTTGCTAGGGTGTTCTGGATGGTTTTTAACATGTTGCCATGCAGTTGCTTTGCTGTCCTGGGTGGTTTAATGCATGTTGCTATGCAGTTGCTAGGGTGATCTGAGTGATTTTAACATATTACTATGCAATTGCCATGGGGTTCTGGGTGGTTTTATGCAAATTGCTAAGCAGTTCCTAGAGTGGCCTGGGAAGTTTTTAGAATGCCAGGGTGTTGTGGGGAACCAATGGATGGCTACAACTTTTGGTCAAATGGCAAAGTGCCACTTTTCGCAAACCGACTTACTTGTGATGCAGCATTGTTTTAAAATCAATGATTTGCAGGGTTCTCAGATGTTGCATAGCTTTAGCACATAAGCGCCTAAAGACTCAAATTTTGCGTTACCTTTGTGTAGAACACAAAGCCTAAGCTTGCTTAAATCTTTAACACTGCTCTTTCCCTCAGGACATCCAAATCTAGTTATGTGTGTCAGTAGTTTCTCCACAAATTTCTTTACTGTCTTCAAGAAGATAAATGATTTCCAGAAAAGCCTGCCCTCCAGAAGATCTTTGATCCTGACATGGCCCCTCCAGAGGGACACGCACAACATAACATTAAATCCTTCAAGTGTGCTCCGGCTCTCTATTCACAGCGGGCAAGTAAATCTGAATAAGAAGTGACATCTTTAAGCTTCATTATATTAGCACATGATCCCCTCTTAAAGTCTCTAGTAGAGCGGTGAGTGTTTACAGTTTCTTACAGTCTCCGCTGCAGCATGTGTTGGAGACTTCCTGAGACTGTGGGCTAATTGTACTCGGGGTAAATGGGGTCTGCTGTTCGCTGCCACTGCACACAGGGTAAATCTGATAGATGATCGAAATCGATTTAAGCTTTGAAGCCGGTTCCGAAACCCCCCGCTACCGCTCGCACCCACTGTGTTGGCATTTAGCAGTGGGGCATCAACTTCAAAAATACTGTGCTATTTAGGTTGGCTTGAGAAATCTGACATGCTAAAACATGCAAACAATGTGCCAAATCATGTTACAAACACGTCAAAACAAGCTAGAAATTAAGCAAGTTAAAACATGCTAGCAATGTGCCAAATTGTGTTAGAAACACGTTAAAACATGCTAGCAATGAAACATGTTAAAACATGCTGGAAATGTACCAAATTATTTTAGAAACACATTAAAACATGCTAGCAATGATACAAGTTTAAATATGCTAGCAATGTGCCAAATGATGTTAGAAACACATTAAAACATGCTAGCAATGAAACAAGTTAAAACATGCTGGCAATGTGCCAAATTATGTTAGAAACACGTTAAAACATGCTGGCAATGTGCCAAATCATGTTAGAAACACGTTAAAACATGCTAGCAATGTGTCAAATGTTAGAAACACATTAAAACATGCTAGCAATGTGCCAAATTATGTTAGAAATACGCTAAAACATGCTAGCAATGTGCCAAATTATGTTAGAAATACGCTAAAACATGCTAGCAATGAAACATGTTAAAACATGCTAGCAATGTGCCAAATCATGTTAGAAACACGTTAAAACGTGCTAGTTATGTGTCAAATCACGGTAGACACGTTACAACATGGTAGCAATGAAACATTAAAACATGTTAGCAATGTGCAAAATCATGTTAGACATGTTAAAATGTGCTAGCAATGTGCCAAATCATGTTAGAAACACATTACAACATGCTAGCAATGTGCCAAATCATGCTAACAGCATGTTAAAACATGTTAGAAACATGCTATTGTAACAATGTCAAATCATGCTTTTAACATGTTAAAACATGCTAGCAATGTACCAAATCCTGCTAGCAGCAAGCATGTTAAAACATGATAGAAACAAGTTAGCAACATGCTAAAACATGCCACTTCATGGTAAAATTGCAAGCAAAGCATAACAGACTATCTATATTCTAAAACTATTCAGGCCACTCTAACAACTGCATAGGAATATCCCTTAAGACAATTAACCATGATTTTATTATAGAAAAGTGTTGTAACCATGTTTTTTGGGCGGACTGATTACCATTTGTATAACCATAATTTTACGACAAATACCACGATTAAAGTATGGTTAATGTAGCAAAACCATGGTTATTTCGTGATTACCATAGTTTAATCTATTAAGAATGTTTTTATTTATTTATTTAAAATGCACAGCAACATGTTACTTCAATCAAAACCACCTTAGCAACGGCATAGCAACATGTTAAAAACCACCCTGAACACCCACACAACAGCAAAGAAATGTTACAAACACTTTAGCGACTGCACAGCTACATACCAAAAAACACCCAAAACAGCCTAGCAACTGCATAACTACATGCTACAAACTAGGGATGCACGATATTGGATTTTTGCCGAAATCTGATATGCAGATCTTTTTCAACTCATTTTGGCCGATAGCCAATGTTGATACCGATATATAATTATTTTTAATCTTGGTTAGTTTTTAACAAGAACTTATTTGTTACAATTAAATAAACAATAATAAAGTTATTTTATAATGACAGTGCATTGAAGATTTGAAAATAACTATAAAATATATATTCAATCGTTGCATTTTTTTTCCAGGAAGATGCAGTGGTAACCTTAATATTTTATTTTAAGATTTAACATTTGTAAATGGTCTAAAGCAAAAGAGTTGTAAACATTTTGAAAATCTTTTGGAGATCATAATTTGTTTTTAAAAAATTACATATTACACATTAATGAATAAATCAGTATATATAAACTTATTTAATTTAAGTGTCATGTTTGTGATTATTTTTTTTTTTTGTTAATGTAAACTATAGCTTCTGACCTTTAAATCAAAACATACTCTTGATTTTATGACATCAATTACTGCTTTAATTTAATCAGAAACACAGTCTAAATATTATTTGTGTAATTTGCTTTTATTTTATTAGAAGTAGGCCAACAGCGGCCCCTACGGAATTAAAACTCCTTACTAAGCGGGTATTTAGGACCCTGGGGAGGCTGCCGCTGCACGTGCTATTAATGTTTACTCTATCACACACCGAACATCATTGTGCATTCTCAGGCCCTGTCCACACGAATGCGGTTATTTTTAAAACCGCAGCTTTTTGTACGCGGTTAGGCCATTCGTCCACAAGCAAACGCAGCACCAGGTCACTGAAACTGAACATTTTTGAAAACGCCTGCCAGGGTGAAGATTTTCAAAAACTCCGGTTGCAGTGTTATCAGTCTTGTAGTAGACAGGGAACGGAAACTGTAGTTTTTGGCTTGTGACGTCGGCGCCTGTGCTGTTATTTCCGTATACTGGAGACTTTTTCAGGCTTCTGATTGGCCAACATGGCTTTACGGTTGAGATTATATCGCCACCTGTTGGTTTGGCATGCTCTTGACAGTGCTTCATAGCATGCGTTTGCGTTTTCATGTGGACAGAGATTTTTTTTAAACAGAGGAGGAAAAACTCTGCTTAAATGCAGTGATCCAAAACAGTGAATCCAATCACCATTCAGGCAAAACTTTGCTTCAAGAATGAGCCACAATGCTGACGTGATATAATCGCACTGTTGACTTGATCTAATCGCTAGCACACCCTGAGCACATGTGAGTTAATGTATTCCTCTTATCGACATAATTTTTCATATCGGACCAATGCGATATTTACATTTAAAGCCATTATTGGCCGATTCCGATATTGGACTGATAATATCGTGCATCCCTACTACAAACAACCCAGAACACTCCAACAAATGCATAGCAGAGTGTTAAAACCATCCATGTACCCTAGCAACTACATAGCACCCATGACCCCCCCTTGCATGTGCATTGCAACATGCATAAGACCACCCAGAGCGCCATAGCAAGCGGTGCGTCCCTACAGGCATGTGCAGTCATCACATATGATAAACAGCCTAAAGCTTTATGACACGCTGTTGTAAGTGAGTGTACGAATCCCAGTACACTGGCACAGATTGATGGATATAAATAGCTCTCAAGACGGGCATCCCTCAGTTCGGTCATATGATGACGTGTCTTTGTCTTTCTCTTTCTCTAGTGAGCACACTCGACTGCTGATGACTGCAGCTGCTGGCAGCGTGTCCAGGGAGAAATGGTGATTAATGTATGGTGGCGTTCCCTTGGCTGATTGGCCGTAATTATGGGAAGAGAGGCGGGGTGAGCAGGTGGATGGGTGTCTGTAGACAAGCGCACACATTTGCTCCCGTTATCCTCTGAGATCAGCCAGAAATTAATACAAACCACACGTCACCTGACCAACCTGCTGTCACCTGACCTACACCCTAGCAACATGCTAAAAATCTGCCAGAACGTCCTAGAAATGAGGGGTGAGATGATTGTAACGTCTTAATATTTGACATTAAAAGATAAATTCTGGATATTTTGACAACTGCAAGCAACAGGTTAGAAAGCACCCAGAACAACCCCAGCAACTGCATAGCAACGCAAATGAATGGTTTCAGCTCTCTGCCCTGCAAACGACTCCTCATTAATGTCATTAACATGTAAAAGATCACCATTCATCATCCATATTCTTTAATTCGATCAGAACAGCGAGCTGCAAGAACAGCTTACATTTTCAAAAACCTGCAGTACTCGAACAAGAATAAGTGTGAACGTCTGCTCAGACCCTGATGTGACGCTCAGCACTTTTCCAAGTCAAAGCCAGTTTTTACAAATACGAGCGTTGGATTGGATTTAAGCGTACACACACGCTAAGATCAAATCTGAGCGTACGCACGCTTTATAAATGAGGCCCCTGAACTGTAAATACAGACATTATGCTAATGTATTTCCAAAGGAACCACACGGGAGCATTTGACTGTTGTCACAATCTCAATGACTATTGATGGGTCAGGAAGACAAATGTCATTGCATTGATTCAGAACATCCTGTTTTTGACCCAAAACACCAAAAATCATGCCTGTCGTAATCTGGGGAATGTACGTATATGCCTTTCTGTGGTGATACAATGAATTAATGCATAACATGGTAAGAACTGATTTCCGTATTCATATTCCATGATATTCCAAAGTATCGCAAAGAAAATGTCCAAATAGCCTCTCACCCCACTGTAAAATATTTCACGTTCACTGAGCAATTTAGCACTGATTTACACACTGACCTCACGAAATGTGATTGACACTGCACTCTCGGTCTTAAATAGGAAAAATCCAATCATCTCAAAGAGCTCAGAAATGATGACATGCTGCTCTATCAGCCTCTGCGGCCGCTGCCTGTAAATACTCACACATGACGATCTGTGTATTGATTGCTGTTGGCTTTTGGAGCGTTGCATGATTTTATTTTGTGACATCATTTAGCTAAGGAGCAGCTCATAAATTGTGAGGGTCAAAGTATCACCAGAATCCGTCAAGCATTTGTTCATCTCTTTAAAACGGCAGCAGAAAAGCCATTTTGACACTGTCCACACTCATGCATCAGCAGAATACAGTCATTTGGAGTGATAAATACATGTTCATTGGTGAATCTCACAAAACCTGTCCCGAACATCTCACAAGTCACCACAAAATGAAGAATGATTGAATCATGAATTCAATGATTATTCCTCATATCACATACTGTATGACTACCTGGACACAAACATGTAGGTCTTTTCTTAAACCAGTTGAAATTATTTACAAACAAACTTAAGGTCTTGGATAAAAATAAATAAAAATAAAAAATAGTTTTCACCATTGTAGCATATTAACTAAGTTTTCTATTTTAAGTTGGGAACATTTGATTCAATTTGCTGATTTGGTACTTATTTTTAAAGGGGTCCTATTATGCTCTTTTACAAAGTCTTGATTTTGTTTTGGGGGTGTACTAGAACATGCTCTCATGCTTGGTGGTTCGAAATTTTTCACATAATTTACATTATTAAAATACCTTTCTCCCCAGGCTGGCACAAACGGCTCGATTAGTTCCGGCTTTGATGAAGGTCCGCCTTCCAAAAAACAAAATGTGTTGTGATTGGATAGCTGTCCCAGTGCGTTGTGATTGGCGAACAGCTTAGACGGTGTTTCAGTACTGCCAGGCCCCTTGCTCCGTCTTTCAACAAAAGCTTTTGGCGAATCCGGCACTACTCACTTGTGTTGTGGAAGCTGTTCTCAGTAAAATGCGCAGCACACAACAGCAAATTGGGGTTATAATGCTCAGGAACAGAGTTAAAAAATAAATTGCAACCAGTGTTTCCTGACATCATCCGCTTTCGGAAGCCCAAACAAAGACGTTTGGGCACGGAGGTGAAAAAACAGCGTTTCAGGCGGTCGCGCACCGGACGAGAAGCGCAGCGTCGCGTCGTGCCACATCTTTAAAATTCAAATACATTATTTTCTATGAGTGTAGGCACAACAACCCTCGCCGTCATTTGGCCCTGAGCACAACTCTGCAGCAGCACTTCTTCTTTCAGAATGCGTCGTTCGCTGATGCACTAGCACGCTCAACCAAGCGTTCTAATCACAACCTCGCCCCTCCCCACCCCCCAACCATTCGAATTTCTTATTTTAATGATATTCTAATGAGCCGCTTTGTGATATCACAACGCCCGGAAAACAAACGCTGTAGTCCAAACGAGCCGTTCGTTGTAGTTCTTGAAAAGGGATTTTTTAAAAACTAAATATCTCCCTTTGGAGTGAACTTTGAGATTTGTAACTTTCTAGATCTTTTTTATGCCCAAACATACACACTACGCACTGACTAAAATTAAAAAAGTGAAAAAGCATAATAGGACCCCTTTAAGATCTTAAATGGTTTTGCTCCACCTGTTTTTAAGGATTATATTGATCAGATAACAGGACGGTATACACGTATTAGAGGTGATGGTAATGTGCCATTAAGAAGAACAACCTTTGGTCAATTATCTTTTGCTTTTAGAGGAACACATGAGTGGAATAGACTCCCAGTAGAGCGGAAAGATTTAAAACATTTAACAGGACACTGTGGTTTCTCAAAAAAGATCCACATTTGGCAAATTGACCCACACTGTAAAAAGTCATTAGTTGAACTTACTAGGAAAACCTGTGGAAACTGATTGCCTAAAATTTCTCAAGCAAAATAGTTGATCATTTTTTGAGTTAATAAAACTTACTGTAACTTCGTATAGGTAACTCGTGTATATGTATAGGTTACCAGAAAACTTTAGTGTTGCTAACTCAATTTGACAAGTTCAGCCAACTTAGAGATGCAAGTTAAGCTTAGTGCACAGAACTCAAACAAAACAGTTCTCTTAACAAGTCTGCTTTGTTCACATTATAGACAATGTGTGGAAACAGATTGCCTTAAATTTCTCAAGTAAGCTGTACTCAACTTAAAGTTGTTAATACAAAGACAGAAACAGATTGTTAGCACAACAATAGGGTATTTATTTGTTTAAAACAATGTTACTTGAAGTCATTACTTTTTAGGCATGCTATCAAATCAAAAATTTAACACTGTAAGAAAAATTGCAAATACTGCGCTCAGGAAATATATGGAAAAAAAAATAAACATCAACATCCCTTTTATGACACTTTGTAAATCTAGATTTACCATTTTCTAGAATTTTATTTTTCTAAATCAATAATGATCAATCATGAACAATTACGCTGAAAAATGCTCCATCACGCCACAAATACATCTTTCTACATCAGAAGATTTTTCAGAGACTGCATTCTAGGTTCAGCCATTGAATGAAATCAAAGGTGTCCTTCAGTACTGGAGGATCCTATAATTTCATAGCATAAATCCAAGTCCAAAGAGCAGGCATATCTTGGGAGGATTTTTCAGATCATCCAATACAATTGTACCTTCCAAATTTATTGCAGTAGACATGGCATTAAATGCAGTGTGTTAGGTATGGCTCTAGAGTCCTCAGCAGGCATATCAGGGATCACGGTCAACAGGCCGACTGACATCTGTTTATTATGTTTAGATATAAAGGCCTTTTTCAAACTGAGCACAGCAGTGGATCCCAGATAAAAATAAAAAAAAAGACATTAAATCTGTTGTACAAAAAGACAAGACAAACTGAACAGTATGCCAGCTATACAATAATCTATTCTGAAACTGCTGGTTTGACATTTGAAAAGTGTAAAAAAATTAAAAAAAAACAACAGAATTTTGGTTCAATACTGACATATATATTCTTTTGTGTGATTTCTAAAGACTGACCAGAAAACCTTGATCAAGAGAGCACCCTCATAGGCCATGCCTTAAATGAGTGGTTTTCACGTGTCTATCATTCATATATTAGACTCTTTGTTTTTGTTCTCTTGCTTATCTGATTTCTTTATTTCTTTCAAACCTCCTTTTTGATTTTTATATTTCTTTCACTTACTTACCTTTCTTTTGTCCTTCCTTTCTGACTTCTTTCCTCTGTGTTGTTTCCTTTACTCTTCCTTCTTCTAAATTGTCAGACTCCTTGTTACCTTATTTCTATTTTCTTTCTTCACATTATTTTTTCTTATTTAAAAAGGGTTCACCCAAAAAAATTCTGTCATTAATTACTCCGTCATAGTCGCTCCAAACCAGTAAACCATTAATCCTTCTGGTGTGGACCCAAAATGAGATATTTGTGATGAAATCTGAGAATGCTTGTAAACAAGGCACAGTGCATGCGTGTTCTACGTCAGAACGCCGGCTCCTGCGTCAGCAGCATCACACGTGGTACTCTCGTGAACGATGTCCTTTCTTTCGTTCTGCCTTGAACGTGGTAGTTTTGTTGCTGTCTATGGATGGTCAGAGAGCTCTTGGATTTCATCAGAAATATCTTAAATTGTGTTCCGAAAATTAACAAAGGTCTTATAAGTTTGGAACGACATGAGGGTGAGTAATTAATGACAGAATTTTCATTTTTGAGTGAACTAACCCATTAAGTATTTTTTTCTCTTCTTTCCAACTCTGTTCTTTTATTATACATTCCCTTTCCTTTTTTCCTTAGAAGTTTTTTTTTTATTCCTTTCTATCTTATATTGTTTCTGTGTCCTGATTTTTTTCTTGCCAGGTTTCAAGAATTGTCTGCATTACACTAAAAAAACAGAATATATCAGACAAAATTACTTACAAAACATGTCTTGTAAAATCAGTAAGGTCCTTTTCAAGGAAGAGTGGAAGGCCGTGGAGAACTGCTGTTCATTGCCCATTGATGTCAGATGTCTGTACAATTATTAAAAAAACTCATATTTAATATCACTCAAAGCACAAGCATTCAGCATAACATATAATGAATATCTACTTATTCTGTGCAGGGTTTCACAAAACTGCAAAGTATGATTTTTCATTAAGCGGACCTATGTGAATAAACATGTATTATGTGGAAATATGGAATTGGAGATTTTTTATATTCCATAGCTTCCATATTTTAATAATGTTTTCAGCAGTTGAGCTCTCTTTTCACTCAATAAACAAGTAGAACTTCCACTTCCACTGCATGAGTTTAAGTCCCCAAAAAAAGAGCACATAGAATATGACAAGAAAATGGTTATAATTAGTGCTGGGCATTGACGCACATTTAAAAACTATTTTAAATGAAGTTTCTACTCCAAATAATTTTCTGAAATATAAACATTTAAACAGTGATTGTGATGATAACTTGTTTTCATGACATTTTGTTCAAACATTAAATGCTGAAAAAACGGATTACATAAGACATGATACATTTCATTAAGTTGTACTGTATCGCTCAACATACTTTATGATGCTTACTCACGTTTATTTCATGTTATAACTAGCAGTAAAGAGGAAGATCGATGCTTGTAAGCCACTGGCTAGCTAGTACGCTAACTGACGGTTACAGTAATGCTCGTCAGTAAAAACTAATAAAATCTGTCTTTTCTTTTCCTCAAAAACGATAGCGCACACACTGTGACAATATAGTTTATAAGTAGATCACCAAAAACTTACCTAATCTTGCGGCCACATTTCAAACACGATCTGACTCTGAAGTTCAGTTCCTTGTCTTCTTCTGGTGATGTTTTGTTTAAACCAACCTTCCGCCACCTATTGGTGCACTTCTGCCACCTACTGGTCTAGAGTTATTAGGGCACATAGTGGGATTTAATCCAACAAACTAGATGCTCTTAAGTACTGTTTACTAAAGTTGTTTAGTTTAACTATTGCATCCACCTGAAAGTTCACATAACACAGTGTAATTAAGTAAATTCAACAAATTTGTAAAAATCAGTTATGTTTACTCGCTTTTCTTAAGTAGATTCAGTGATTGCTTTTTACAGTGCATCAAAATTGTGATCATTTGTAGTGATTTATGGATATGGTGTGGAAGTCTGTAATTTTGTGTTTCAATATTCTTAGTTAAATTTTTTTGCTTCTGTTTTCATATTTTCTCCTTGTTCTTAATGTGGTGTATTAATATTCTGTTTACATTTTCTTCCTGTCCTTAACATCAACTATGACTAAAAAAAAACTATGACAAAGAGACTATGGATGAAAATTAGCCAGTTGTTGGCTAAATCTGTCCCATTTTGCATATTGTATGTACTATTAATGTGCATTGTCCCTGATTAAATAAAATAAAACGAAAAAATGAATGAAGAATATATATCTGAAATCCCACTGAAATTAGTTTTTTTTTCTTTTGCATTTAAAATTTCTTTTGCAATTTTTTGTAATTTCTATTATTCTAAATAGTAATTTACTGTAATACAGGTATTTTTAAATGGATTGCAGTATTTGTATTTATCAACATAATGGCATTACAATAAATCATAATGTGTAACTGCATGCTTTACAATTTAAATACAATTGTTATGCAATGTTATTTTAGTATTATTTATATACTATTATAGTATTTATTACTATTGTCTGTTTTATTTTCATCTAGTTTACATTTAGAAATTTTGTTTATGTGCTTTTGTTATTTTTTTTAATTCTGTCTTCAGATATTATTCAAATGATGTCAAGCCAGCATTTCTCATTTTCAGTTTTATTTAAGTTTTGTCCAAGTTTTTCCTCATAATTTTTATAATTTTATTGAGTTTATTTTCAATTAACAAGTGTTTTTTTTGATAATTGTGTAATACATACAGTATATATATATATATATCTCTATATATATATATATATGTAGTAATTTCTCATTAGATTTACTGTAAAACCCTAAAACATTTTTTTAAAGTTTTTAAAGCTTTTTGTGTAACATTTATATTTTATTTTATTTCAAGCTTTATTTCAACTAAACAGGATCTGAATGAAAATTATTTTGTAAGTTATTTTTAGAATAACTTATACTGTTTTTGTGGCATTGCAGTAAAGGGAATTTGAGATGAAAACTGTCATGAAAAATGAAATGACACAAAAAATCCAAATGGCCCATAATATACTGTATATATATTTTTAAAAATTTTCCCTTAGCTTTTGGGGTGAAATTATTACTTGAAACTAGCTGATTTTTAAAGCCAAACATCTTTAGAAAGATAATTCTAAGGCTACTATGTTTTATGATACCAAGACAAAAGTATATTTATAACCGAATACCTAATTGCCTTTGCAACAGCTCTATGCAGTTTTCATTCAATCATCCAACAGCTTTTCTGCTGCTGCTGTTCATGCTTGAATGTTTCTGCTGATGAATAATTCTTAATAAACCTTTGAGCTCAGAAGATTAACATGAATCTGTCAGGTGTGTTTCCAGTGCTGCTTTACTCTGGGCTTTGTGTGGTTCTGATCGAATCCAATTAGCTGCCTTTTATTTTTGTTGCCACACCAGCAACTCAGAAATGTGCAAAATGGTGCCTGAGGACACAGTCTCACCAGAAGCCCAAAATAATCCTCCCCCTGGAAACACTGCCACCGGAGATCTGCGGCCACCCGTCAAACCTGTCACAGCCCATCTGGGACCATTTTGAGCTCAGTGGGACGGCTGCGCCACACGCCCTCCATCTCGCCCTGTGTTCAGTGGATTCCTGCCAGAGTCACTCCCATGTTGAGCTTCAACACACTCGTGTCAGCTGAGGTACAAGAGAGAGAAATGAGAGCTAACAAAACCCAATGATACAAACTTTAGAGTAAACATCAAATCAAAATTGACTATTATAAATGCTTCTGCTTTTATTGTTCATGATTTATCCAAACACTGCAAAAACAAGCACAAAGCACTAAATTTGGTTAGATTTGTGCTTAAAACAAAACTATTTGTGAGGTACTAAAAATAAATTTGATTTAAGATATATTGAAAAATCTTGTATATACAGTACATATACAGTATATATAGCAATTTCAAGACAAATATACTGACTAAAAGTGCACTACAACAAATAGTACTTTTGAAGTAATAGTCATAGTACTTATATAGTAACAAAAGTTTCTAATATAATTTATAATAGCAATAGTACAAAAGTAATAGTACTTTTGAATTAGTTTTTATTTTTATATTTTACATTTTCTTTTTCCTTTTCATTTTCATTTTTGTTAAAATTTTAGTAAGTTTGTTGTGTGTTGTCATTTTTATTATTTATCTTTTTTTTTTTTTTTTACAGTGTCTATTGCTTGTTTACCGTTATTTAATTTTTTTAACTGGAAACAAGTCAAAATATTACCTAAAAATGAGTGCAACAAAACACTAATTTTAAATACTATATAAACTAACAATATGGATATTTGACCGTTTCTTTAAAGATACTGGGGGGGGGGGTATCACTTTTATTAATTTCAAACTATGTTTTTATTTTAAGATTTTCCATTTTTCTGTTTACTTTTGTAAATGTTTTTAGTAAGTTTGTTTTTAATTCACTTTTATTATTTATTAGTATTAGTATAGATATATATATATATATACAGTATATATTTATATTGCTTTTCATTTCAGTTTCTTAGTACCACAGTTAAAACCAAAATAAATGAGAAATTTCGCCTGGCAACTACCTGAGATAAAATAAGTTGTTATTTTAGATTTACATTTCTTTTATTATTTTATTTTAAACAAAAATGTTTATGGTTTATGGTTTCACTTAGTTAACTATAATAATCTTGATACAACACACATACTTCGATATGTTTTCGCTCCTGAAAAAGTCCACTACAGAAGTCATGGTTGGGCAAACACAAACCTATCATTAGCTCTGATGTGCTTGTGTGTTACAGTGATGGTCAAACGCATGGCACCGCTCCGTCCTCATCACATTTTACATAATCCTCAGCCTGCCACTTATCAGGAACCCGCCTGGAAACAACATGCGCCAAAAACAATCCGCTTCATTACACACAGCGAAAACTATGTAGTGATGTGGACTCACATACGACTCAAAGGTACGAGGACTCACTCTGTCTCTCACTAAGTCAAATAAGATCACTCTAAAAAACTCAACTTCACTTTGGGCCCAATATGTACTAACCAAATTTTGGGTTAGAGTTTTGTAATTTTTTTAATTTTAACACCCAAAATGAGCGAGTAGATACCCAATATGATATAGAAATAGAGATATATATCATTATAGATAAGATATATATATAAAAAAATATCAGACTAAAGGCCTATTTTCACAGATTCACATTATCTGCATTCATATTCTCTGAAACACATCTTAAAACTCAACATCTGACTATTTCAAATGAGCTCAGGAACTATCTGAAATCCAAGACCAGACCAAGAAGACTCTCAAAGACATTAAACGCATCTTGTAATGAGAGTATGATGAGGTGAATTATACATGGAACCTTTCCTTCTTCAAGACAGACCTTTTGAAAATTGAATAATTGAATAAATCCTAAGTAGTAATTTCCTGTATGTTAATACCTTTCAGAAGAAATGAAAGAGCCTGGTTTCCACCTCGGCCTCTTTTTTTTGCTTTTAAAAGTTTTATTCACATCCAGTTAAGAGTTTTAAAATAATGTGATGTGATGGAGTAACGGCATTCATTTCAGAACAGAGCAGACTGATTCTTTTTGTTTAATCGCAGCAATAGAACGACTGCTAGATACCAATGGTAAGAAACTTTGGATTTGTTCAAGGAATAGTTCATGCAAAAAAGAATATTTGCTGAAAATGGACTCACACTACCATCCAAGCTGTAGATGAGTTTGTTTCTTCATCTGATTTGGAGAAATGTAGCATTAGGCTTACCTTATTAGGCCCACCCTTACTGTTGCTATCCCCGACAAACAATGCTGCTCTCACACTACACATCATGCTCTCACGCACTGAAAAATACATCGCAAAGCAAAGAGGAAACTGACAACGTGCCGAGAGACAATACAACCCGATCTCATGAAAGTGTGTATAAATAGTATGCCAAATAAAAACGAAAACTCGTGGTATTGATATGCAAAAATGGACTTTGGCGTGTATATGCTACACGATAGGTAGGTTTAGGGTTGTGGGGTAGATGCAGAGGCAGGCAAAGTACTCAACTCCATTACTTGAGTGAAAGTACAGATACTACTGGTCAAATATTACTCCATTACAAGTAAAAGTTGTAAAGACAGATTTTTACTTAAGTAAAAGTACCGAAGTACTTGCTTTTAAAAGTACTTAAGTACCAAAAGTACATTTCATTTTTTTTTATGTCAATGCACTGTTTTATTGTTATATGTAATACTAGCAACTTAGAATACATTACACCTGCCGAATACACTGACTAGCTTGTAGTATCGTTGGAATAAAGAGCTTTTAGAATGTTAACCTATGGGGGGAAAAAAAAAAAATTAACAACCCTACCCACCCCCACATAAGCAAGATGGTAGTGATCTCACACAGCTCTGAACACATCTATGTGTAGCCATTCATCCAAATTTTAACAGAGTGGACAGTGAAATCCTATAAATACAGCTGAAAATAAGGAAGAAACAAAATCAAACCTGTTTTAAAACCCAGCAACACAACTGTAGCCGTATAACTTTACAACAGCAACACTGCGTTAACAAAAAAGCAAAACAGCAAGACTTATTGCCATCTAAACCAATTTAACTAGGTAAAACAATGCATCTAATCGCATCTCGCGGTACTTGGTGTCACCACAGAGCGCTCCTGTGCGTGCTGCTTCAAGTCCACACCTATTGTGTTTTATAGGAAGATGCACCACATTCTTCGTGGCTTATAGGTAAATTTTCACGTACACAATTGCAAAATCAGACTTTTAGATGGTACTATATACACTAACAAATTCTTAATTACTGAATTGAATATCTATTAAATATCACTTGGCAATTGTCAGTGTTCAAAAAAATGCTGGTAGAATCACTTCATCATGTAGCCCTACAAGAGTGTTACTGATAAACTGTCTGAAAAGTGTCACTTTTAGACAAAAAAAAAATCACCCACTGACTTTCAAAGCTGCTACATAGTAACGACTTGCTACTTCGAGGACCTTGATAGAAATGTAGTGGAGTGAAAAGTACAATATTTGTATTTCAAATGTAGTGACGTTAGTCTTAAGTTCCCAGAAAAAATAATACTCAAATAAAGTACAGATACACAAAAAGTGTACTATAGTACAATACTCAAGTAAATGTACTTAGTTACTGTCCGCCTCTGGGTAGATGCGTATCAGATGTACACGAAAATTGCGTATCATCTGCACGCCAACAAATTTCGTATCATATGCACGTGAAAACTGCGTATTATATGCACGCCAAACACATGCGTATCATCTGCACGCCAAAGTCCATTTTTGCATATCAATACCACGAGTTTTCGTTTTTATTTGGCGTACTATTTATACGCATTTTCATGAGACTGCAGGTTACTTCAGGTATGAAACAAGGTCTCAGGACTCTCAGCTTTCAAATGTTGTCCTTTTTTAAGAAATTCAAATAACGTTTTGTGGCTCTTTTAATGTGTCGTAACAGTGTATTTTCCCAGTTCAAACACGTGAACCGTCATCTTTTCATATTTATGTAAAGCACGAAACGCACATGAATAAACATCAAAATTATTTTATTTCAACCGCAGAACACACCATTTTTCAAGTTTAAGTCCACCGAAGTTAATCTACTCTCCTGTCTGATTTGTGGTTAAAGGCTAGAAGGGATACAGCTGTGGCTGCTGGGCATTCGCATTTAGGCCTACTTATTTTCAGAGCCAACAATATAACGTAAAACCTATGAAATGGTTTTAAAAAGCACATGGCGCCGTAGTTTCATCACTATACAGAGTTGCAGTGACCGTCTTTTTGCAGTAAAGGACCTAATAATGAGTGGGAAGATGATATGAAGCGCGAGGTTAGTTGCATTGAAAACAGATGAGAGCACATGTGCATTAACCCTCCCCACATTTTTATATTTAGTTATATTGGAAAAGTTTCAATTCAATTCAATCTATCTTTTTTTTTTACCCCGTTTTAACATGGATTTCTATGGAGACCGGCCATAGACGGCGGATAGCGGTGGCGGCGGCACATAATATCAGTGTTCTGATTGGTCAGATCGCTTGTCAATCAAGCTCTTTGCAAACGGTCAATTAACAGCTTGAGAAGACAAAAGCTGTGTGTTTGTAAGAAACAAATCCATCATTAGACGTTTTAAATTTTAAATGTTTCCGATCAATATACGAGTCCATAATTCATAATATCGCTTCTTCTAGTGATGAAGTAATCTTGTCTGAATCAGGAGTGAAATCTGCACAGATCAAACACCGTTTACAAGAGAAAACCGCTCTAAATAAATGTGTTGGTGGATTTTTTCACACGAGGAAGCGCTATTATGGATTATGGACTCCTATTTAAGCTGAAAGCAACAGTTTGAATTTAAAAATGACTCATTAAAGGATTTGTTTCCTACAAACACACAGCTTTTCTCTTCTCCAGATGTTGATTGATGGACTGGAGTCATGTTGATTACTTGTGGATTGTTGCGATGTTTTTATCAGCTGTTTGGACTCTCATTCTGACGGCACCCATTCACTGCAGAGCATCCATTGCTGAACAAGTGATGCAATGCTACATTTCTCCAAATCTGATGAAGAGACAAACTCATCCACATTGTGGATGGCCTGAGGGGGAGTACATTTTCAGCAAAGTTTTAACTATTCCTTTCAGTTTAACAAAGAAGAAAAAAAGTAGAAGACACAGTACTGTTTACTTTCAGTTTGAATTGAAATTTATCAAGTTAGAATAGTTTGAGGAATAATTCTTGCAAATATAAAAATCCTTCTTTGTCTTGACCATATAGCCAAAAACAACAACAACAACAACAAAGCATCAGAATCTCATCCAGAATCTAAAGACCATGATGCGTGTGCATTTATAAAAGCGATGAAGACCAGGTTGGGAGATGAGAAGCACAGAAGGCCATGTTTGAGGAACCAGAGGGAATTCTGGGTCTCTTCAACATCTGAAGGCCCTTTCATGTGCCACAGCCACTAGCCAGCGGGATTCACAAAATCAGTCAGTGACAGCAGTCCACGCCATACAGAGGAACACACAACACCTCAGCAAACTACACACGCCGGTATACAAGTGCAAACTTATTTTATTAGCAAGTATATATTTTATCCAGTTTCACACATTAAGCAAATGTTCTGCAGTTTATTGCAGATTTAAGGTAATGATCTTTGGCTTTCAGTCCATATCTGTAGCTCTGAGCTCATCTAGCCTATATTGGCCCCAAAAAGTATATAGACACTTAAGTCAGACTAAAAAATGCCATTGCATCACATACAAAATATCAAACCAAGTTGCATCTGCCAATCTCAAATGATTCTAGAGGGGATTTTTTAGGAACTAAGTTCTAAAAGTTTTGCATGAAGTCAGATCTCCAAATTACATCACCTATGAACATGTGCCACAAAGTCGTGACATCAAGATGCAACTTATTGAAACTAAAGTCATAACCTTTATTTCTCAGCACGGTCACTTAAATAACTGCCGATTAAAACTGTAAAATGTAATTAAAATTACACTTAAAGACTTCTCACCTGTGACAACGAATTACATTTTAATTAGTGTTGTCAAATGATTAATCGGGATTAATCGCATTCAAAATAAAAGTTTTTGTTTGCATATATGTGTGTACTGTGTATATTTATTATGTAAAACTAACTAAATACACACCACAAGCGGTAATATTTAAGAAAATTTGTGTTATGTTTATATATTAAATAGATTTAAATTATATGAATATACATATATGCATGTAAATACACGTAAATATTTTCAAAATATATACATGTATGCGTGTGTATTTATACAGTATATACACAATAAATATACATAGTACGCACACATATATCATGTAAACAAAAACTTTTATTTTGGAATGCGATTAATCGCGATTAATCGTTTGACAGCACTAATTTTAATTAATACTTAAAACAAAACAGACCAACATTTTAATCTCTTAATAGAACAATATGACTAATATGTCTGGAGACAACACAACATATGAATCTGAACATCATCTACTGCCAATGAACTTTACGCTGTACTCAATAACAGCCATGATTTTAACTGCCGTTCCCAACCACAGTCAGAGCATCAAACTCATCTTTGATCATTCAAACAGACCTGAAACATCCACTTGTCACAAACACTTTCTAGTATATCAGGAAATGAAATGTAGGTTTGGACTGCTGATGCTGATGGTCGGTTCATGCGTTCTCGGTCTCATGATTTTGGGTGGTCCGTCCTCAAGAGTCACACATGATACCTCACTTTCGCTTTGTAGTGCAAAGCAATCACACCGTCCTGGGATTCTTCCCGTCTCCTGATGAGGAACACAATCTAAACTGACCGATGCACCCTCCGGTGACAGACTACACAGATGCTGTTCCAGCGCTTTCTCCATTTAACAAAGACTGCCAGGATCCTCATCTGCCCACGCTAATGAGAGGCTCTGCCTTTGAGCTCAATGTCTTTGTAGTGGGAGGAAAGATTCAGAGTATAACTTTCAGACAGATTAATAAAACGCCATTTGTTCTTCAAAAGAGTAGAGAGAGAAACAGTTTGGTCACCAGCAATATCAGTCTTTAAACAGGTTTTCTAGTGTTATTTCTACCTTACCTGTTGACGTTTAATGCTGTCACCCTATTTGGGACAAAATCTGCTCTGGTTGCAAAAAATTTATTATAATCACCTCAGTTATACACTGTAAAAATATATATATTTTTTAAAGTTGTGAATAAAACAAACATTCTAGGAGCATGTTTTACAAGAAAATAAAATTTCAGCTTTTCTACTGTAAAATGTAGCCTATTGACAGCGTTGCCATGTTACAGCAGTAGCGCTATTGCAGACAGGAACAAATATACAAAGAAATATACTGCCGAAAATTCTGTCCATCCCTAATAATCATAGTTGTAATCGGGCTCAAATGAGGACAGGAATCATGTCTTTGTGCCAGTGTTCACCTTACAAATATTTGGAGAAAGCAAAAATGCTACAAATTGCACGTATTTTGTAAAAACTTGTAACTTGCTCAAGCAAAACAAGCATTATTTTTGGAATCAGCAGCCTAAAATTAGTAAGAAACAAGCACTGGATTTCATTCTGCAAATTTTATGCAGACCAGTGTTATTTGGAGGAGTTTGGCAAACTGTACTAGGGTTTTGCACATATTCAAGCTCAACACACAAATATAAAGGAAGAGTTAAACACACAAAAACACACACATCCAACTTTCCCTCCAGGCCAGATGTGTCTAGGGTGCATATATTCAGTCGAGCTCACTCACAAGCAAATGCACAAATGCAAGTTCCCCTTTAACCCTGAAAAAGTCAAAACATCTAAATGCTTGGATGTCAAAACAGCTGAATCTTTGGAAATCAGATATAGTATGTTAAACAATTAGCTTTGAGAGATCTAGCCTGGAACAGAAAAGGGCAAAGGAAAACGAATGTTTTTCCAGTGAACCCTGCAGGTCAGCGGCACAGAGTAGTTTGTAGCCTGAAGACAGGAGCTCTGTTTCTGCAGCGTCTATATTTAGGAGCCCTATAGTCAATGCTGATTGTAATATATACTGCTGCGAACGGACATGTGAGACAAACTGACCTATGTGGCATTATATGCAGGCTTTGGCAGGAAAATTAATGTGCTCTGAAATGATCATAGAAATTTACAATTATATTTAGCTCTGCTGAAATTCCTTGTTACAGTATATGAGTGAATCTCACAAGATTTGTCAAGGTGAGTTTTCACAGGCAATAATAATAATTATAATAATTAAGTTTTTGTTTACATAATATGTGTGTGTGTGTGTGTGTGTGTATATATACTATATATATATATATATAGATATATCTATATATATATATATATATATATAGGAACACCATCAAACACCAAACCACACATGCATGTATATATTTCAGAAAAATAAGTTATGTTTATATATTAAATAAATGTATATATTATATAAAATATAATAATGTAAATATATAAATGTACAAATATTTTTTCAAAATGAACTGTATGCATTGTACATTTATTATTAAATAACAGAAAAACACACGGCATCGAGTATGCAAACAAAAAAACTTTTATTTGGATTGGGATTAAGTGCGATAATCGTTTTGACAGCATACTATGTAAATGTATTTATTTCATGACATTTTTTGTTTGTTTTAAGACATGGGCCTGTTCATAAACAAGTTACCAAATAAAGCCATGTTTTTCGGTTTTAGTATGACTCTGCCGTTGATATGGTTCAAACTAAGGCGGCTAACTGAAATAAACATGGTTATTGGTAAATGTTTTATAAAACAAGCCTCTGGACACGTTGTGACATTATATTCTATTCATGGAATGTATAATAATACTTAATAAAAGTATTATTATTATTATTATTACTACGAGTATGCCAGTATTACTGTTATTTATACATTAATTGCTTATTCAACATAAATATGTCTATACACAAACATAAAAAATAAACCACCACACACATTATACGATATATACAATGAACAAAATTATAAACGCAACATTTTGTTTTTGCCCCCATTTTTCATAAACTCAAAGATCTAATACTTTTTCTATGACCACAAAAGGCCAATTTCTCTCAAATATTGTTCACAAATATATCTAAATCTGTGTTAGTGAGCACTTCTCCTTGCCGAGATAATCCATCCACCTCACAGGTGTGGCATATTCAAGATGCTGATTAGACAGCATGATAATTGCACAGGTGTGCCTTAGGCTGGCCACAATTAAAGGCCTAAAAACATGATGGGATAAGTCAGGTAGGCAAGTTCAGTCCTAGAGAGCCGCAGTCCTGCAGAGTTCAGCTCCAACCCTAATCAAACACAACTGAACAAGCTAATCAAGGTCTTCAGGATTACTAAGGCTATAGGCAGGTGAGTTTTTTCAGGGTTGGAGCTGAACTCTACAAAACTGCGGCTCTCTAGGACCGAACTTGACTACCCCTGGGATAAAGTAATGATGCAGAAATGCCATTTTTTGGGGCGGATGTCCCTGTAAGAGTTTGGAGCTTAAAAAAACTAAATGAATCAAGTTTTCTTCACATTCATGTAAATAAACTGGATTAAAAACTCTGAGACTGCAGAACCACAGCACTCTGTGCTATTCCCCATCTCATATTCACCTGCTGGAAAACAACCGTGCCGGCGATGGAAATATCAATCAGGCATCAAGTGTGTTGAGCCTCTTTGTCATGTGCCACCATCTGTGAGAGAGAGCTGACAAATGAAAACAGATCACCCATCACTGACACGGCACAGCACAACCTCGCCAGCGCTACAGAGGAGGAACAGCTCCATTTCAGCAGGAAAAATGGCTGAAACAGCAGAGAAACATCTTGAGAACTCAGTAGTGGTAGAGAGTCTCTAGTTAGCATTCAAAATCACTTGGTTGTAATTATGGAGGACTGAGAGTGACACTTAAAAATAAAATAATGGATTTAAACAATTTAATAATTATATCTATTTTTTTTTACAATTTTAAAGTAATAAGTGAAAAACATATTTAAAACCGTTTATTAGTTAAGGTTGGAAAAAATAAAAAAAATAAAATATTAAATATAATTCTTAAACTAAAAATAGAACAAATTAAAACAGTCTATTTAATTAACATTTTGAAAAGAAAAACAATTAAATAATATGTAAAAATAACTGTAAACATTTATAAACAAATTAAAACCCTTTCTAATGTTTAAAAATAAAATAAAAATGAAATATTAAAAAAAACAATCAAATAACACTGGAAAATAAAAGTAAAACAGCTGTACTTTTATTTTTCCAGTTAGTTTAAAAAAAAATAAGTTGTTATTTTTAAAACATTAATCTACACACAGGTAATGTTTTAATAATTAAAATAAAACACTAATAATAAAGACATTTTGACTAATGAAATTAAGACAAAATTAAAGCTGTTTGAGTTAATGTTTGAAAACAAAATAATTTATGAAATAATATTTCAACTAAAATGGAAAAATAAATGGACAAATTGCTATGAGCTATGAAAACATACTGCAACATTTAGAAAACTTCCTCCCCAATATAAAGCATTTATAGAAACTTAACTGCAAAATCAACTCATTCTAGAGGCTGAGGAAGAATTTAGCATTCATAATTAATAATGATTTTGGTTTGGTTTTGCCAAAGTGTCCACTGAGGAAAACCCAGTGGATGAAGGGTGTACAAAAAGAGAGAAAAATAGGAGAAATCCAGCTTAAAGGGTTAGTTCACCCGAAAATGAAAATTCTGTCATTAATTCTCACCCTCATGTTGTTCCAAACCGTAAGACCTTCGTTCATCTTCAAAAATTAAGATATTTTTGATGAAATATGAGGGCTCTATGACCCTCCCATAGACAGCAAGGTAACCACCAAGTTCAAGGTCCAGAAAAGTACCAAGATGATCGACAAAGTAGATCTGTGTGACATCAGTGGTTCAACTGTAAAGTTACGAAGCTGCGAGAATACTTTTTTGACGTCAAAAAAGTGACCGTAAGACGCCGCCCCACAAGCTCGAGTTTGGGACTGTCATAACAGGAGTCCAACAAGGACGCAGTAGAGACGAAAAATGGGGAATATAAGTCGTGATTTTTGTTTTCTTTGCGCAAAAAAAGTATTCTCATATCTTCGTAACTTTACAGTTGAACCACTGATGACACACGGACTACTTTGTCGATCATCTAGGTACTTTTCTGGACCTTGAACGTGGAAGTTACCTTGCTGACTATGGGAGGGTCAGACAGCTCTCAGAATTCAACAAAAATATCTTAATTTGTGTTCCGAAGAGAACGAAGGTCTTACGGGTTTGGAATAACGTGAGGGTGAGTAATTAATGACAGAAATGTTATTTTGGGTGAACAACCCTGTAAATTGCGCTTCAGTTTCTCTCACACATGAGCACATGTCTCCTAAACATCTCAGCACTTTACTCCACTGCTAATGAAATCATCCAGGAACGAAATCTCTCTCTTTCTGCACACTCTCCTCCTCAGATGATGTAATTTCCCTGAGGAGTGTTTCAGGCAGACGGGATGCAATTCCTTTACTCGCAGCGTGTGTGTGTGTGTGTAGTGTGGGTGTGTGTGTGTGTGTGTGGCCTGTCGGCGTAGTAATAAGGAACTGTCCCACAGCACCTCTTTCACATCAGGATGACCAGCGCTCTCATTGACGAGCCACACAGCAGGTAATCACTCCTGCCACCAGCACTACATATGCGCTATGTCTAAAGGCAGATATCGATATAAGAGCAGTGCAGGGAAGTCAATTTCCCATGGACGCAGGACAAACCTCAAATCCCAGCAGGTTAAACTCAATTCAGAACGATATGAGAGAAACAGCTGGAAAAGTGTAGAATAAGGTTTTTGTTTAGTTTTCAGATTGTGATTTTAATGATTCAGATTGGTTTAAAAGTTTTACTATTTATAGTTTTGATGGGGGGGCAACATCACACCTGCAGGGCAAAACCAGGCCAATTATTTGTACCAGGTTGTTCAGGTACTAATGCTACCAGAGTTATGATAGTTAAATGCTAAAAAAGATTCAAAACATTTTGGGATGAAATCTGTATAAAAATAAAAATTCATGATATTAAAAACATGTTATTGAGCTAGCTGCACATGCAAAATTTTCATTTTTGTTTCGTTCAAATTGATTAAACTTCTATTTTCAGTCTGTTGACTTTGCTTACTTGGCTCTCTAGTGAAAAATAAATATACTTAAATTTTATGCTATGTATACTACAAATACCTATTCATATTTATGTACTTAATAAAATGCCCTGCAATTGTACTTAGTATACTAAACTGGTATACTTAAAGACTGCTAAATTGTAACAACTCATTTTGTACTTAATGCACTTTAATTGTGCAGAAGTAGGACTGAAGTCCAACTAAAGATACACTGTAAGTATATTTGACTGTGCTAAAGTGGAAATATATTGCAAGTGTACTTCAGGTACACTTCAAATATCTTGCATTAAAAGACTGATATTATTCAAAGATCATAAAATCCTCATCAAAAGTGACATTAAAACACATTTTAAGCTTAACATTAAGAAATGTGCATTGCACACAAGTAGTACGCCAAATAAAGTTTCATTATAATTTTTATATCAGTAAGTCTTAAGTTATTTGTCAGTAAATATGTTAATAGATTTGAACTATACTTCGTATGAAATAAAAGTATTTTAAATATATAACTTTTTTACTAGGGTATTTTATTTCAGGTTTTTCTCTCTTCTACTGTTTTTTTCTTCCTAATTGTACAGCACTTCGGTACAACATTTGTTATTTTTAAATGTGGTATATAAATAAACTTGAACTTGATGAAAATAATTGAAATCAAATAAACTAAAACGATTAAATAAAATGAATAAACACTATATTAAAAACATTTAACAAATAAAATCACAAAATTAATACAATAGAAAATATAAAAATAAAATCTAATTCAAAATATGAACATAAACCAACATATCAGTGATACTAAAATAACACTGTAATGTGTTATTTAATATTAAAGTGACCTACAATAAAGGGTTTAAAAACTTTTCGCTCTCAAAAAATTGGGAAAGGAAATGGTCAAAAAATGTGTAGATCCTTTCCAAAACACATACGTGTTGAAACTTTGCATGCACATTCATGACCCTAAATCAGAAGAAGCCACTAGATTTTAGGAAGAAATAAAGTGTTTAACCAGTGTTTCAAACAAATGTGGGTCAAACAGACCAAAACTAAAAAAATCAAGGTTAAAGTTCAATCGCAAAAGTTCCAGCTTCAAAAAGGATATCATTTTAATATACGAATAGTGCAAAAAAAATAAATGGCTGTTATACTTAAAAACAAATAACAAAATCTACCAATGGAACAGAACAAATGCATCTGTATTAAATACGCTTTCCCTGAAAGCAAGTCCTGCTGTGCAGCTTGGCTTCTCAGGTCAATTTTTCCTGTTTTAAGGATGTTTAGATGTTGCTGACTTAAAATAAATTGTTCACACTAACCATAACCACACAAATCAGATGGTCAGTGACTATGAACCTACTGTCTGAGGCTATATCAGAGGAAACTTTCTAAAAATTGGAAACAGAAACGGAAATAGTGAAGAGAAAACTTATATATATATAGCATATAGAAAATGCAATTTAGGTCCATTTTTGGATCATTGCGACATGGTTTTCATGACAATGAACCCCATATTCTCATGAATTCAATGCAAAAAAAAGCTACATTTTTAAGTATTTTTACATTATTTTATTTTTGTTAAAATACTGCTCTTTTTAAATAAATAAATTGTAATTATGGTAATAATAATTGTAATGTGAATAAATTGTAATGTAATAATTGTTTGTAAAATAAAACCTCTTAGTATAATTAAGATACTATTACGGTTTTTATTAATATTTTGAATCAGTTCTTATTTTTAGATTTTCTGTTTTCATTTTGATTTTAGTTAAAGTTTTAGTCATTTTTAATGTGGAGTTTTGTCTTTTTTTATTACTATTTTTAATTTGTCTATATAGCTTTTATTAATTGGAATTGTTGAATTTTAGTTTCTATTTTATTTATTTATTATTTGTAGTTTGCATCAGTAAACACATAAAAAGAGAAATGTTGATTAGCAAACTAGCTGACAATAAAGGGCATTTATAATTAAATATAATTATATATACATAATTAAATAATTAACATAATTTAATGGTTTAGTTTCAGTTAACTTAAATAACCTGTTTTGGGGTGAGTGCTGTCTGAAAATAAAATAAATATTTCATTGCCAAGTGTTTTCCAAAAAATTCTAAATAGTCTAAAAAATAACCCCAACTTCCTTATGCCAATATATCTATATTTTTCTTTTCTTTTTATTTTATACTGTAATATTATTATTAATATTTTTTTCCTTTCAGATAATCAGATGAATTAAGATCTAGTATTTCTAATCCTCATATACAGTAAGTGTGTCTTCTGTAATATCCATATATATAAAAAATGAACGTTCTGTCAATCATTTCTGACAGTCATAAAGACACTGGGTCCATCTGCTGTGTTGGTAGATCATAATATTTCACACAGTGTATGTAAACTGTGACCGGAGGTCTGCACTAAAGTCCAGCCGTGTCTCTGAAAGCCTGAGGTCGCATGAGACGGCAGAGATTCATCAGCAGATTTCTACAAAACCAGGTCAGTGAAAAAGTGAGCAGACACATTAAATTCATACAGCATCTATAGCCACGAGCAGAAGCGTGGAGGATCTCCAGAGCTCGACACTGACACACACACTGCCCTATGGGGACGCTGTCAACGTTATTAAAGAAATGCCACGTGTTTTTCTTGTAAACTAAAGCAAAGATTACCTCACATGTCATTCAGTGACAGGCTCACATCCTACTGTCTTCAGAGGCTTTAGGTGGAGATGAAAAGCAGAATCATGTAGAACCAAATTATTTGGGAAACAGAATAAGAGAGAGTTGGTTAATGTGTTCAGTTCACAAGCAAATGCACTACATTTTGCATAAAGAACAAGCAGTTATCAAGCTTTCAAATATACAAATACAAAAATCACTGAGCTCTATCACACACCATGCACTTACATAAATGCATTGTGTTAGTTATAATATTGTGCATATTATTAATGTGGGGGAAATCATCCACAATCAAATTCCACAAAACTAGAATTATAATATCAATTCCCACAGGAAGAAAAAAAATCACTGGCCTCACAATTTTCTTTACTAAACCATTAATTAACTTACAACAGAAGTACTTTACAAGCAGAAATGTAAAGCTCATATTGTTGTTAAAGCACTCACATGAATTAAAATGTGTTATTTGAGCAGTAAATTGTCTTAAACATACTTTTATTGGAGGAATATATTCTTTTTAACTTTTCTACACTGCAAAAAATAATAATTCTTAGCATTTTTTTTATTGTTTTCCAGTGTAAATATCTAAATATTCTTAAAATGGGAACCTATCATGCAAAATTCACTTTTACATGGTGTTTGAATATAAATGTGCGTCAGCAAACACCATATAATGAGAAACTCAAAACAAGATGCCCCAGTTCTCTGCCCAGTTTGACGTCACACCGGTAGATGCCCTGCCCACGACTTGTAACCAGGGGCACGTTCAAGCTCAAACCGGTGCGCAATGTTTTGCTACGGTTTCCGGGTTGAACGACATGTTTCCTGGAAACGGTGTGCAACGGGGTTTGAGATACGTTTTCTCTTATTTGGTGGGTGTGTCAAAAATGTCAGCCCAATCAGCAGCAACATGTACAGTATATAAACCACACGGTATTAAAGAGACAGCTCGCACAATGGGTCCAAGTAAAGTAGTTTACAAATGTGCCTTTTATTCTGGACGGCAAGGGCAGTGACTGTAACATCGAGCGTATTTTGCCATATTAAACACGTATTTATACCGATTTCATCAGGCTCCGAAAATTCTTCAAAAAGAACACAAAGAATGGCCTTCTCAGCTGCCATAGTTGCAACTCTTGCGTCATCACCGTTTCCGTTTCATGTTTGTTTTTGTTGTGGACTGAGGCAATCAACTACAGTGGCCTTGATTAGTTAATAGTTAACGGTACACAAATTGTTAGCTAAAGTTAAAGGGTTAGTTCACCCAAAAATTTTTAATTCTGTCATTAATGACTCACCCTCATGTTGTTCCAAACCCATAAGACCTTCGTTCATCTTCGGAACACAATTTAAGATATTTTTGATGCATTCTGAGAGCTCTCCGACCCTCCCATAGACAGCAAGGATCCTTACACGAACAAGGTCCAGAAACATAGCAAGGAGATGTGCAGAAAGGTTTTTTATACATCGTTTAAATACTAGTCTTGCACAACATTTATACCTTAAATCTACATGCAGACCACTGCCTGACAACTTGTTTTGAAATGTGTTGCTGTGCAAATGGTTGGTCTGTAGATTTAAGGTGTGTTTTTGTATAAGCCAGCCTACAATGCTGTAAAAAAAATGAGTGTTTCAATGTTGAATTAAAACACTTTTCTGCACATCGCCATGGTTTTTAGCTTTTGTCCTATTTGGTCATTCTGATTTTTAGTATTTTTGTGTGTTGCTCTCATCTAGTATAAAGTTAATATGCATTCCTGAGAGATTGTGGTGTGTTGTTATTTGGGTTCTTGTAGGCCACAGGATAGCACAGCTTCTTCAGCAGGGAGACCGCAGGTTTGTCTGTGTTAGTGTGGCAGGCTGCTCGGATGTTTGACGCTGTCACCCTTCCTTGTTTTCGATACATTTTTCAAAAAACAAGACTTAATATCTTCTTCAGTAAATGTATCTTGATTTAAAAATGTTAAGATACTAGAAAACAGTTGGTAAGACATTTTATCACACATAAGCAATTTTCTGATGGTGAGTATCTCCATTGTAAATGCACTAATGTAGCTTTTTTTTTTTTTAATTCAGAAGAAAACAATACTAAGGGATGAGCCAAAATCATAATCCTTTGAAACATTTTAATATATTAAAATCCTCTCTGCAAAATTCCATGGATTCCAGCCTCAAATGTGTAACACTTGAGCCTGCTTATGAGGGAATGCATGTATTAATGATGAGCCTGGAACGTAACGACACAAAAACCTCAAGTTGACCGCACTTTGCTCCAGCCGAGAAGAGGTTAAACCTGGGTTAACATGCAAGATTATGGTCATGGGTTGCAGATTACTGGTTTAATAGATGCAACCTCTATATAACCTTGGGAAGTGTGGATTGAATCATTCTCCAATCATGATGCACATGTCTTTAGAGGATCTGAGTGAAAATTCAGTACAGAAATTATCAAACAAAGCCAGCAGACTGATAGTTTTATAATGGCATGATTTGAATAGATCTACATACAGTAGATGAGCATTTTAATCTCTTCCGACGGGAAAACTGAGAAAACTAAATGAGAGAAGCCCGATTCAATAATGAAGTGCAGAGTCATTATGCATTTCAGACTAATCAGCCGTTACAACGGTCCCTATAGAGAGCGTGTGTTACACTTAACCACTGTCGAGAATGATAATGAACTGCTGCATGCTATTAATTGAACAAAAATGAATAATTGGCAGCATATTTGTGGCTGCACATCAAGGCATAATGGAACACAGCACAGACAACCGGATTAAAAAATGTAAGAAATATTTCTAATATCATGAGACCGACAAGGAGAGAGGATTGTTGTTTTGAAAAAAAATGTTGTTTTGAAATGTTTCTATAATTTTTCTTGTCATGATTATAATGCAATGCAATGCAATGCAATGCAAAACAAAGTTTATACAATATTCTACTAACTTTTTTTTACCCAAAATTAGGGGTGTCAATGCATTAACATTTTTTATCAGATTATCGTTAAATGAAGCATTATCTTGTTTAACATGTTCATTTTGTCATTATGTGTTATGTCCAGCAAAGTAAACCAAAAGATTGAAGGCTGACTCTCAACAAAACTCCAAGGGCATAGAATTTAGTAGGGACGCTAGAGACATGTCCCTACCAATATCCAGCGACTACTAAATTGTCCCTAGCAATAATTTTGATCAAACAAAGCTGATATGCTTTGAGGTCAAATAAAGATGTATAAAATGTTCCATTAATAATTTTATATAAAAATGTTTTTAAATCATATGCTTACAATGCCAAGATGAGGCAATTAAATAAAATAAACAATTAAAGGGGTCATATGATGCTTTTTTAAAGATCATTATTTTGTGTATTTGGTGTAACAGAATATTTGACATGCTTTAATGTTCAAAAAACACTTTATTTTTCAAATACTGTAAATTATTGTAAGTCCTCTATGCCCCGCATCTCTCAAACGCTTCGTTTTCTACAAACGTCCCTCCTTCCGACAAGCGCAGTCTGCTCTGATTGGCCAGCTGACCCAGTGCATGTGATTGGCTGAACACCACAAGCACACGTCAGAAATATAATGCCCCTTACCATAATCGCAGCTTCATCTTTCAAAATAAAAGTAAAGACAGAGCCCGAAAGGAGAACAAAGTCACGTGACAGACACAGTGATGAAGCTGGTATGTGTTGCAGGTCACAAAGCCACGGTAAGCAGTTGACTACATTTGATGTGACGCGCTCTATTGCTCTCTCTCTCTCTCGCGCTCTCGCTCTCGCTCTCTCACACACACGATGCACAAAAACTCCGCATTTGAACAGTCAATAGCAAATACTTAAAAACATACTTACAGTAGCTGATTCAGAAGCGCAAGAATGTCATAGCAAAGTCAGAATTACCTCCTCTCCTAGGTTCACGAAAACGGTCGTCCATAAAATGCATTGCTGTTCTGTTGTAAGTAATCTTAAAGATTCCTAAATGCATCTACTTTCAGAAGGCCAAATAAAGTCCATTTGATTTCTCCTAGAAACACACAGCGTCTCCCTGACATGCTGCTTCAACACTAACTGTGGTTACTGAAACCACACCTTCTTTCTAAGCGTGCACATTTGGGCGCATTATGCAAATATTTCCACACAGTGAGGTAGACATGTGGGGGCGTGTAGACAAAACGAGCCGTTTTAGGTAGGCGTGACTAACTTTTATAAAGAATATCTCTTTAGTTTTGAGACTTTAGTCTTTGCAACTTCAGTGATCTTATCTATGCACAATCAGCTTGTAACATTCCAAAGAGAAAGGAAAACTTGAAATCTCATCATATGACCCCTTTAAATAAAAGTGTAATTGACAGTAGTCTACCAGGGCTCCAGACTGCGACTAAATGGATATTTTGCGACCTTTTTTTCTGCCGGTGACACTAAATTTTGTTAGAGGTCGCGCTGGTGCCTAACTGATAAGCATTAGCATTCGGTTGTGCATGATACATACGTAGGCTACTAAACGCCAAACGGCGTTTTCTTTTGGAACCGCGTGTGACACTGACCTTTTATCAGCTCAGCTCAGCTCAAAAAATACAAAACAAAAAAGAGAGCGCGGTGTGAGCAAAAGCAAATGTATTTACTACACTGACCAGTCGCGATCACGAGACCACTAAACAGCGCTGTGAGATCTAGTGATCGCGCTTGGGTTCAGTGCAGAGTTCTCCAGTACAAATCACATAGGTCTGCGATTTAAAGTAGTTTAAATCCAAATAAATCAGAGCTGGATCATTCTAAACAACTGATGTGGAAATACCTGTGCAACTACGATCCAGTTAGAAGGCGTTTTCATAGCAAATATTATAGAAACCATATAATTAGGCTACTTTTTACTATGGTAGTGAGGTGCTGTACCTGTGGTTATCATGATCTACAAATGTAAGAAAGATGAGGCTGTTATAATTTTCACAGATACTCACAGAAACAGGTACTGTTTTTGTTAATGAAAATAAATGTACATCTGCATCCTAGTCTCGCGTAGCCAGACCTTCACACTGACGGCTGAAGGTCTGGAATACACGGCAGCTTTTACTGGCCAAAGCCCGCCCATGAGGCCGTTTGATCGACATGTCAAACAACCAATCACAGTTTGTTTCGTTTCAGCGTCCCGTTTCGGGGCGTGGAAATGTCGCCACAATAACAGTGTGTTATTAGAGTGTGTAAAACTCTCGGACGTATTTTAAAGATTCTGTGCCATGAAGCCGAAAGCCGTGGGAACGGAGCGAGGCCGGTGGAGTAATTGAAAATGACACCTGCACCACTCACCGGTCTCGAGTCTCATGGAGGAGCTCCGGAAGGATAAAAGGGAGGAGTGACGGCAGTGTTGGAGGAGAGATTTTATTTTGTGTTTTGGTTTTGTTTGTGCGCGACAGTTGTCCGCAAGGGGCTGTCGCGCTATTTTGTGTTTGTTTAATTTATTAAAGTGTTCTTTGAACGTTCGCCGGTTCCCGCATCCTTCTTCTCGTGACTACAAACTTTGTTACATTGGTGCCAAAACCCGGGAAGAAGGAGGGACACAGCGCTGTCAGAAGACGCCTTGCTGCGAGGTGGGATAGCGGGTGATGCTGAGGAGATCTGGGCAGCAGAACAAGCGGACGAACCAACGGGGGGTGCCAGAGGCGGTTGGTGCTGGAATATGGAAGACGACGGTAAGACGGAGAGCTCGCTGCCGACGCCATGGGTCGAGGATGGTGGCGTGCGTCCGTGAGGGAGCGGAGGAGTCGGCCCCGTTCGACAGGAGGCCGGAGCCTGCTGCCATCCGCCATGATTGGGGACTCGCAGGGAACGGGGAACCTTGCTGCCGGCTGCCCTCAACAGGAGGAGCCATCGCCGTCCACCAGGAGGCGGAGGAGCAGTGGGCCGACCACCAACGATGTCCAGTACCATCGCATAGCACCGCGAGTGAGAGCCTCTCAGCCAGTTGAGGACCAAGCAGCAGTGTGTCCGGGAACCGGACCGATAATTTTTTTTCTTTTCCTCTCTCGTATCTGTCTCTCCTCATCCTTCCGTCTCTTTTTCTCTCGCCTCGTCTGTCTGTCCTTACCCCAGGTACACTGCGGCCACCGTGATCGGCTCCCCCAGAGGGCAGAGGGGGGGGGGGGGGAAAGTAGAGCACAGTCTCGGGAGTATATTAGACAGCATGATCATTGCACAGGTGTGCCTTAGGCTGGCCACAATAAAAGGCCACAATAAAATGTGCAGTTTTACTGTATTGTGGGGTCCGGGGGGTCCGAAAACCAGTCAGTATCTGTGTGACCACCATTTGCCTCACGCAGGCAACACATCTCCTTCGCATAGAGTTCATCAGGTTGTTGATTGTGGCCTGTGTAAAAAGATCAGTATAATCATTCATTATAATCAGTAATTATGTCCCCACTGGATGCAACAAATGCCTTGTTTATAATGAGTTTTATTGTTTTTGTCTCGTCGCGCTTCAGGCGCACGTGCATCGCAGGCGCTCGTCGCACACACAGCATCACAATATGGTGAGGGGCGTAACATTTCCATCACACGCTTGAGGTATTCGGCCAATCACAATGCACTGGATATCTGGCCAATCAGAGACCACCTCGCTTTTCAGAACGATGAGCTATGTAAAAATCGATGCGTTTCAGAAAGGCGGGGCATAGAGGAGATAATGTACATTAATAATGTACATTATGTGGAAAATAAAATTTAGATCAACTTTGAATAAAGAAAAGAGAGATTCAGAGGCAGATTTTTGTTTACGTATGTGAGAAATTTAGCTAGCAGGAAACACAAATTAAGTTATATTTTCCTGTATTCTCTTTTGAGTAGTCAAACAATCCAAAGAAAACATCTTTAAAACAGAAAGAAAAAAAAAGTGACTGTAAAATATGTATTTTAGGAGTATGGAAATTACATTTTGCGTTTTTATATTTGGGATATGGCCACTGCCCTATTTTGGGCTGTTTTTATTTGGCCATTGCGACTTAGTTTTGTTCATGCGGGGAACTGGCAAAACTGGCTGTATGAGAAGTAGAAAGATGCTTTCAGTTTTAGAATTGTTTTTTTTTTTTTTTTCTAGCATATACAGTACATTGAAAGCGTTGTTAAAGGGCAAAATGGTGATAGTTCCCAGCAGCTAAATGAACACACCGTCCTCCTCCACACAATGGACGACAGAATAGCACACTATATGAAAACTGTCCCATGGTTTCTAATGCAGCAGGTATCATCATCATCATCTCCTGCACCAAAGGTAAAGCTCATTTTAGTTTTAGATTCCCTCCCTGCAGGTATCGAGTCACCATCTGTGGTTTCCCCAACCTTCATTCTCTCTCCGTCCTTGGAGTCCCACAGCAGCAGCACAGCGTCTGTCCTCCGGCTATGATCTGTCTGGCTGTGATGTGGTCACAATGTGCCGTCTCTCACCATCCATTCTACAACTTTTCTTAGGTGGAATCTCACGAAACCCGTCAAAAACATTTTCAGGTCATATTTCTAGATTAAATATTTTACTTAAAGCCTATTTAAGGACCAAGATCTTGTGAATTCTTTTGCACGTAATGATAATTAAAGCTACACTAAACTATTGTTCGAAATGAACAATACATCATAAAACCATCTTCCAACCCTTATGTCACTAACGTAAGTATTTAATTATTATTTATATTTTAGAGATGTCGGGAAGGATTTCCTGGGAAACTGCATACTTTTATCACTCTTCTGAGTGAGTTTACTTCATATTCACAAATAAACGAAAGATATTATGCAAACACACTCCGAGGAGTGATAAAAGTATGCAATTTCGCAGTAAATCCATCCGGCAACTCTAAAATATAGATAATTATAGGCTAACCATAGTGATATAAGGGTTTGGAAGATGCATGGTTTTATGATGTACTTGCTTATTTAAATTGCTAATTTACATACAAGTTATATAGTGTAACTTTGTCATTACGTCATAAAACCCGAATCAACATAGTTTGAATAGTATCACATTTACATGTCTATAAAATTGGCCCAGTTACTGCTTTGGTCTGTTTGCCTATAAATAGCCTTGCCAGGTTATAGTTTCCAGCTTTATCTGATATATATGACTGGTATAGTCACTAGGTCTACTATCAGATTCATCCGCGCGGAATACCGGAGCCGAAGCACGACTGACCAATATTCATCCGCAAGTAACTTGTATTTTTATGCTTAAACCACTAGAGGGCCAAAAGTTACAGTGCCGATTTAAACACAATTTACTCGTGAAATACCATAATGCAAAAAAAATAAAAATAAAAACACAAAGCAAAATTTATTCTCATTACTGTAATGTGAACAAAACAATGACACATTATTTAAAGATGCAGTGCAAAAATAATAAACATGCCCCCTGCCTGCCATTGGTCAGCCAAACAGATAGCTACTCCCGCTCAAAAGCTAGATGATGACAAGTTTGGATGTTCAAACAAACATGAACAAATAAAACATCTAGCAGCATCACATTAATGAGAATTTGAAGAGGAAATGTGCAAAAGTATAACATTTTTGTCTTTTGATTTCTGGGGTGAAAAGCACAGAAAATCAGACTGGTTTGCAAAAGGCTGGTTTGTAAATGGGAAAAAAGGATCATTTGGAAGATCAGCTTAAATAATATATATATATATATATTGAACAGTTATTTTGTAAAATTTGTGGACAGAATATAAACATACAAACATAAAAATGTTTAATAGTTCTAGAAAAAAAAGCTCTAGAACTATTATATTTGCAAAATAAATTTTTTTTGTGTCTTTTGATTTTAGGCCCGAAATATAACCTTGGCATGTTTTTGTGAGATTCACCTAGAAACCATCAGGAAGTTTCATATCAGACTGGAGCAAAAGTCGATTTATTCATTCTATAAATATGATAAAGGTGATCATTTGAAAGATTAGCGTCAAGTGTAAACTGAACATTTAATTTTGTGCAAATTTGTGGACAGTAGTAGGCCTACAACCTAAATGTTGCTCTGGATTGTGTATATTGTGTGTGCTTCATTTATGGCAGCCCTCTGTGTTTAAAAGCATCTTCCCGTGAGCGATAGATTCATTATCACATCATGCAAAAATTATTAATGCAGCAACGCTTCAACGACTCACGATTCACGAGAGCCAAGAGTCAACTCAAGCCTTCTGGTGTTGACCAGGCCTGCCAGTCCCACTTATCGTCCCCGAGAGCGTGTGCTTGCAGAGATCTCCTGGTTTAGTCCCGGTGCGCGTGTGAACATCTGTCTTATAAAGCTCTTAAAGCGGAGCCTGTGATTTCACTCCCTCCTGACCGCCGGTGTGCTCCTGTGAGCTGGAAAATAGCTGAAGGTCAGCGTGTCCTCCATACATCAGCGTTAATGATGAGGGTCAGTAACAGGGTCCAGATGATGCTTCAGATGACGGACGGGTTGTGAGGTCTAGAAAATGAAACCGCATAATTAATTATTCTCATTATTAGCTGACAAAAAAAGATCATCTTTAAGAATGAGATATTTTTTAATGATTTTGGAAGAAGTCTTATCTGCTTAGCAAGGCTGCATTTATTTGATCAAAAAATACAGTCAAAACAGTCAAATATTTTCTATTTGAATATATTTTTTATGTGAATATATTGTAAAATGTTATTTATTTCTGTGATCAAAGCTGAATTTTCAGCATCATTACTCCAGTCTTCAGTGTCACATGATCTTCAGAAATCAGTATAATATGCTGATTTGCTGCTCAAGCCACATTTCTGATTACTAGCAATGTTGAAAACAGATGTACTGCCCGGTATTTTTTGTGAAAATTGTGATACATTAGTTTTTTCAGGATTCTTTGTTGAATAAAGTTCAGTCAATTTAATGCATATTTCCTGGATAAAAGTAATATTTCTTAAAAATTGATCAATAAAAATAAATAATAAATGAATGAATCGATCAAAATTATACATATTGTTGTGCGTCTGCTCAAGAAACATTTCAGATTATTATTAATGTTGAAAACATGTGGAAACTGTGATACAATTTATTTTTCAGAATTCTTCAATGAATATAAATTTTTTACTTTTTATTGCATATGTGTGGAAGGAAAAGTACTATTTTTCTTTAATAAATTAAATAAAACGGAAAACAAAAACTAAATAAAAAAAATTACATAAAAATTAAAATACATAAAATAAACCAAATTAATAATAAATAAAATTAAAAACAATAAAGAAAAAATACAATTAAACCCATTCTTTTAATAGTTATGTTTACTAATAATTTTGTATTATTTGCTGAATGAAAGTACCGTTTTCTTTAATAAACATATGAAATAAAGAAATAAATTACAAATTAAATATAAAAAAACAAACAAAAAACTAAAAATTATTATTTAAATAGAATTTAATGTTAAAATAAATAAAATATAAAATCAAAGACGACAAACACCTCATCATCATTGTACGTTGTACAGGTTAGCATCACACAGTAAAATAAATGTAGTTTGGCTTATTTTGCTGAAATAGAAGCTTTTGGAAGTGATTTGGAGAGTTTGGTTTCTCTCATTCGGAATCAGCAGATAAACATGCTTGACTGTTCAGTGGACCACGATGACCTCTGAGTGAACCTGCCTGCTTTAAAAAGAGACTTCAGCATAATCCTGGAACCAAATGTAATATATATATGAAGAGTTTCTGTTAATGCACCATATTACTTACAGTATAATCTCTTCATATAATGTGTTTAGGAAACTGAAACAGGCTGCATCTCACCTCCAGAGACAGAAGGCCGTGTGAATCTCATCTCTCCGCTCGAATCCCCCTGTAGTTTATTCTCCAGCGGCTCTCACATCCATCAGCTGCATCGATCGATGGAGCAGCCCACAGGTGACGTTCCCACAGTCAAGGTGAGCTAAAGGCCGTTTGGGTTTTTGTAGTGAGATCAAACTGAACGAATGACTTAATGCTGACAGAAGAACTGTCAAAACAAAAGCTGCTTCACTTTACAGTCAGAAAGGTATCAAAACGCTCCAGCGTCTGAATCAATACAGCAGGATTCCGATTCAAACGGCATACTAGCTACTATTTTTAAAAGAAAGCAGTATGCATACTGAATTTTCTGTATGCATGAAATAATCAGGTCGTCTACGACATTTGCCAAAATGAAAAGAGCACACTGCATGAGATACTGCATCCAATGCAAGGCAAATGTTTGACCTTGAAAGCAAATGTGATTTTTAATATAGTTTTGATTCATTATTTGACTGTACTGACATATGTTAAGGCATATTGCATATTTATTTATGCATATGCATTTATGAAAATGCACATTTATTTATGCATTTTCAATTGTACAGAAATGATCATTCATATCCAAGATGACTGGAAGCCACACAATGCATTGCACAATGCAACATAAAACATGAGGTCATGAAGCAACCATGTAGCATACTACTATTTTGTATGTTTATTATTGAACTTTTTTTAATTAATAGAAATGAAACGTTTAAAATGCTTGTTTTTTTCACATTGTACCATTTTCATCTCATTTGCAATATTTCATTTCTGAAGAAATGAAATATCAGTCGAACTTTCTACTTCGAGGACCTGGATAGAAATGTAGTGGAGTGAAAAGTACGATATTTGTCTTTCAAATGTAGTGAAGTTACAGTCGTAAGTTTGCAGAAAAAATATATAATACGTAAGCAAAGCACAGATAATTAAAAAGTGCACAGAAGTACAATACTCAAGTAAACGCACTTTGTTACCGTCCACCTCTATATAATCAAAAGTCAGAAAATACTGTTGGTATAAAATAAATAAATGCAATTGGACAAAATAGCAAAATTAATATCCAAGATGACTTGATTCCACAGGTCATGTGGCAACAATGTTATTACGGTTTGAAAAGTTTAATATAATAAAAATTAAGTATAACAATAAACATGTTTTTTTTTAAAGTATGAGTATGCAGTGTGCTATTTTTAATACTGTTTTTAGCCATATTTGACTGTGATTTTGAGCTTATTATCATAACTCAACTTTTGCGGTCCAATCAAATACTAAGAAACTTTTACACAAAATCTGGAATATAAATACAAAAGAATCTAATATATAGCCCATTCATCTCTGGGATGAGAACTGAATGTCACCGGCTTAATTAAACATGCAATGTAATGAGGTCTTGTGAGGACAATGCAGCATTATTGATTTTTTTATGCAGAATGTTTCACCTGATATTCTAAATGTCTTTATAGATTTATAAGATCACATTGATGGACGCGAGAGGAAACATGAGGTCAGGGAATATATTCTCTCGGTCCACAAATGTCTTATTCAGAGATTTTTCCCAAAGAGGCGCTCGGCTCTCTGTCTGCTTTCAGAAATCAGTCGTCAGGCTCATCGTTTGTGACGTGACGCGTTTTATTCCAGAACGATGGATTCTACATCAGCTGAAAGCACATTTAGTGTCCTCTGCTTAAAACAATCTAATACTGTCATGGAGTTCATGATTCATAATGATCTGCCATCACTGAGGCTATATAGTGTTGCTATATATTATATATAAAATAATAAAATGAATAATCTCTCTCTCACACACACAATACATATATATATATATATATATATTATGACAGTGGTACGGAAGTATTCAGACCCCCTTAAATTTTTCACTCTTGTTATATTGCAGCCATTTGCTAAAATCATTTACGTTAATTTTTTTTCCTCCTTAATGTACACACAGCACCCCATATTGACAGAAAAACACAGAATTGTTGACATTTTTGCAGATTTATTAAAAAAGAAAAACTGAAATATCACAATGTCCTAAGTATTCAGACCCTTTGCTGTGACACTCATATATTTAACTCAGGTGCTGTCCATTCTTCTGATCATCCTTGAGATGGTTATACACCTTTATTTGAGTCCAGCTGTGTTTGATTATACTGATGGACTTGATTAGGAAAGCCACACACTGTCTATATAAGACCTTACAGCTCAAAGAGCATGTCAGAGCAAATGAGAATCATGCGGTCAAAGGAACTGCCTGAAGAGCTCAAAAACAGAATTGTGGCAAGGCACAGATACTGGCCAAGGTTACAAAAAAAATTCCTGCTGCACTTAAGGTTCCTAACACAGTGGCTCCATAATCCTTAAATGGAAGACGTTTTTGGACGACCAGAACCCTTCCTAGAGCGGGCCGTCGGCCAAACTGAGCTATCGGGGGAGAAAGGCCTTGGTGAGAGAGGTAAAGAAGAACCCAAAAGATCACTGTGGCTGAGCTCCAGAGATGCAGTCGGGAGGTGGGAGAAAGTTGTAGAAAGTCAACCATTCACTGCAGCCCTCCACCAGTCGGGGATTTATGGCAGAGTGGCCCGACGGAAAACTCTCCTCAGTGCAAGACACATGAAAGCCTGAATGGAGTTTGCTAAAAAAACACCTGAGGGACTCCAAGATGGTGAGAAATAAGAATCTCTGGTCTGATGAGACCAAGATAGAAATTTTTGGCCTTAATTCTAAGCGGTATGTTTGGAGAAAACCAGGCATTGCTCATCACCTGTCAAATACAGTCCCAACAGTGAAGCATGGTGGTGGCAGCATCATGCTGTGGGGGTGTTTTTCAGCTGCAGGGACAGGACGACTGGTTGCAATCGAGGGAAAGTTGAACGCGGCCAAGTACAGGGATATCCTGGACGAAACCTTCTCCAGAGTGCTCAGGACCTTAGACTGGGCCGAAGGTTTACCTTCCAACAAGACAATGACCCTAAGCACACAGCTAAAATAACGAAGGATGGCTTCACAACAACTCTGTGACTGTACTTGAATGGCCCAGCCAGAGCCCTGACTTAAACCCAATTGAGCATCTCTGGAGAGACCTAAAAATGGCTGTCCACCAACGTTTACCATCCAACCTGACAGAACTGGAGAGGATCTGCAAGGAGGAATGGCAGAGGATCCCCAAATCCAGGTGTGAAAAACTTGTTGCATCTTTCCCAAAAAGACTCATGGCTGTATTAGATCAAAAAGTTGCTTCTACTAAATACTGAGCAAAGGGTCTGAATACTTAGGACCATGTGATATTTCAGTTTTTCTTTTTTAATAAATCTGCAAAAATGTCAACAATTCTGTGTTTTTCTGTCAATATGGGGTGCTGTGTGTACATTAATGAGGAAAAAAAAATTACTTAAATGATTTTAGCAAATGGCTGCAATATAACAAAGAGTGAAAAATTTAAGGGTGTCTGAATACTTTCCGTACCCACTGCTGTATATAGTTAATTGGTAAATCAATCAATCAATCCATTTCATTAAATTCATTTTGTCATTTTGAAATAACTATAATTAACAGTATGTCTGTTTTGCCTGTGCAATAGAAAGCTGATCTTCCCATTGGAACATATCTGAGATTTTCTTCCCTCACAACAAATAGCAATAATCGCATCAATCAGTTATCAGTCATGCTGAAGCTCTCGGCATCTTCACTGCCTCACACACACACACGACAGCATTGCCAAGTCCATATAGCGCAGTAAAACACAGCACTGATCCATACAAGCATCTGCAGTCACGTCCTCTGACACACAGCACTATAAGCTCCAGCCTCGCTCAGCGTCACTCGTGATTTGAACTGACCTGCTGTCAAAACACACGAGCCCTGCAGCCACACATGATACAGAGTCTATAGGTTTCTCATAAACATTTCAGATGGACTGAAACGTCAGAAGGCCTTTGATAGCAAGCTTTCAACGGCTGGAACTATAATACAGTTTAATGATCGCAAAGGATGCATAGCCTACTTTAAATAGTAAAAATCACATTTATTTTACATTATATTTAGTGTGCTTTAATGTGAATTAAAATTGACAAGGCTGCTGTTTGATTTTAGAAACATTTCAGTCAAGCCTCGTTCTTATAAATAGCCAAATATTACTGTTTATTTAGGCCTACATAGGTTTGAATCTCTTACAAATGGAGAAAAACTAGGCTAACTGGGTTCATATTTTCCATAGAATCAAATATAATTTTTTTCATTTGGACATTTTTCTCATTCTAACATTAGTGATAAAGTCCAAATTTCTGCTAGAATCGGGAAAAAAAATAAAATGAAAAATTGAATGAGCTCTTACTTGTTTTCCCTCCATTTTGGATGAGTTCCAATGATGTCACTTCCTGTGTGTCACAGGCGGAGTGTTCCATCTTTTATAGGCGGCATCACATGCTAACAGGGCTACACGCAAAATAGCCTAAGTAAAAAGTTATACAGATAAGTAAAAAGTAAAAGATAAGTAAAGTTATTTAGAGATAAAAAGTAAAACGTTATATAGGTTTGTGAAGGATTTTTTGTGTGTGCATCATTTAACTAATAACTATATTTGATATAAAATTATGTACATTATTATATAAAACATTAATTTTTTCATGAATTGTTTCTCATAATTGTTAAACAGTTATTATATTGCACAAAAATAGGTTGTTTTAGGCAAGGGTGCATTATAGCGACATGTACAATTCTGTTCAAAACTTTGGGGTCAGTAAGATTTTATTAATTTACTTTATTTTTTAATACTGCAAGGACACATTAAACTGATCAAAAGCGGCAGTAAAGACATCTATGATGTTAAGATTTCTATTTCAAATAAATGCTGTTTGTCAAATAAATGAAGCAGCACAACTGTTTTTATTATTGATAATATCAGTAAATCAGCATATTAAAATGATTTCTGAAGGATCATGTGACACCGAAGACTGCAGTAATTACGCTGAAAATTCAGCTTTTGCATCACAGAAATAAATTACACTTTACAATATATTCACAAATGTTATTTTAAATTATAGTAATATTTCACATTAGTTACTGTTTTTACTGTATTTTATCAAATAAATACAACCTTTGTGAGCATAAGAGACTTCTTTAAAAAAAAATCTTACAGACCCCCAACAATGTGTATGTATTAGCCTATATAGTAGAAAAAACCGAAATAGAGGCACTGAGAGATAAGTAATAATTGATCAATGTATCTGTTTTATTCATTTCACTGCAGGAAGCAGCAATGATGAGTCTCTCTCCCGTTCCACAGGAACTCAGAGACGTGAAGGTAAGCGGAGGTAAATGGTAAAGGAAAGAAGCCGCTGGTGAAACAATGGCAGCCTGTCACAGCTCATCCAGCCCTAAACTGTGTGTGTGTGTGTCTGTGTGTTTCCTGCGTCTGTGTCCTGTGTGTGTGTCTGTGTCTGTTGTGTGTCTGTGTGTGTTGTGGTGTAGGCTGTGTGTTTCCTGTTTCTGTGTGTGTGTCTGGGTCTGGTGTGTCTGTGTGGTGTGTGTCTGTGTGCCCTTGTGTGGGTGTTTCGGTTTCTTGTGTGTGTCCGGTGGTTGTGTTGTCGGTGGGGTGTGTGTCTGTGTGTGTGTGTGTGTGTGTTCTGTGTCTGTGTGTGTGTGTGTGTGTGTGTGTGTGTGTGTGTCTGTGTGTGTGTGTGTGTGTGTGTGTCTGGGTGTGTCTGTGTGTGTGTCTGTGTGTGGTCGTGTCTGTGTGTGTGTGTTCTGTGTCTGTTGGGGCGTGGGGGGGGGCTGTGTTCTGGTCTGTGTGTGTGTCTGTGTGGTGTGTTGTATGTGTGTGTTGTGTGTTGTGTGTGTGTGTCTGTGTGTGTCTGTTTGTCCGTGTGTGTGCGTGGGTGTGGGTGTGTGTGTGTGTGTGTGTGTGTGTGTGTCGTGTGTGTGTGTGTGTGTGTGTGTGTGTGTGTGTGTGTGTGTCTGTGTGTGTGTGTGTCTGTGTGTGTGTGTGTGGGTGTGTGAGTTTGTGTGTTGTGTGTGTGTGGTGTGTGTGTGTTGTGTGTGGTGTGTGTGTGTCCTGTGTGTGTGTTGTGTGTGTGTGTGTGTCTGTGTCTGTGTGTGTGTGTGTGTGTGTGTGTGGGGCGCGGCTCCCACCGGCATTGTGCTCATAATTAAGTGTGATTTCCACTGGCAGAATGACGGAATAAGAATGAGGGGAAAGCATTTCTGCTCTGTGGTTCATCACTCGTCTCATCTCACACACGCTGAAGGCTGCTTAAGACCTTCTGAACACTCATTAAGTCCTCACACAATTTCTCTTCAAATTACATGGTCATTTCAGTGTGTTTTCCCTTCAAATGTTTCCTTGTGTTCAATCACAATCAGGGCCTGTCAAGCCCCGAAAAGATTTTATTTACAAATTTAACATTCGTTTAGAAACTAGACTAGTTCAATTTACTCCGGATATCTGACAGATGAGAAAAATAAATCGAATTGATCTAGATTTATCTGGTCCCCAATTTTAAAGGTCTTTAAATGTCATTCCTGAGACGCAGTGTTGTTACTAAAACTTTACAAAAACTGAAATAAAGAAACTGAAACTGTTAACTGAAAAAAAAAATGTATATTAGAGATGTTACATTGGTAACTAGGCCTACCTGAAATAAAATAAGTACTTCAGTTACTAAAACTGATATAAAAATTTAAGCTAAATAGAAATATTAAATAATACTAAAAATGACAAAAGCACATGAAAATAACTAAAATGTAAATAAAAGCAAAATCTAAAATATTAATTAAAGATAGTATATAAATAATGGTAAAATAACAATGCTGAGCAGGGCTGCGTTCAGCCCCGACAAAAACGGTGCAAAACGTTTTTTAAACGGAAACGGTGGTGCGTTGAACACCTTGTTCTGATGACGCAAGAGTTGCAACTATGGCAGCTGAGAAGACCATTCTTTGTGTTCTTTTTGAAGAATTTTCAGAGCCTGATGAAATCGGTATAAATACGTGTTTAATACTGCAAAATACGCTCGATGGTACAGTCACTGCCCTTGCCCTCCAGAATAAAAGAGAACATCCCAATCAAAGGAAGGGATTTGTGACACTGTGGTTCATAATATTGTGATCCAACATTTCCCATCGCATTTCAGATGAAAAGACAAACATTTCAGGTGAAGGATAATCCACTGCTTACCTCCGAGTCTGTGTTATGATCTATATGACCTTATCATTTTTATTGTGAGTTATTAGGCTTATCATTATTGCTGATCTCTGTTGTTGTGCTTTGATATTGTAATATTTATTATATAATCAGAGGGGTATAGAAAAGTTTATTAAAGTGTCACTCCATAATACAGTAGCAAAATATATAAATATGTATAGTATTTTTATGTTACATTAATCAGTATTTAGCACACCTTCCTACGGAAAGGATATGGACCAGAAGACATTGCAGTTACTAAATTATATTTAGACAGACTTAAAGAAGTTCTTTACTTCTATACTTGTGCTCTTATTATTTCATTTATTTTGCCTTTAATGTAAATAAACTTGTGCACACAATATTCTTGCTCTTGTGAATATATTCTGATGTTAATTACATGTGCAGCTGTCTCTTTAATACCGTCGTGTTTATATACATGCTGCTGCTGATTGGGCTGACATGTTTGACACACCCACCAAACAAGAGAAAACGTATCTCAAACCCCGTTGCACACCATTTCCAGGAAACATGCCGTTCAAACCGGAAACCGTACCAAAACGGTGCACACCGGTTTGAGCTTGAACTTGCCCCAGACTTCCCAAACTCTCCCCATCTTCCATTGGTCAGACATTCATGTAGCTCCGCCCACGACTCACGCAATTGGTTGAGCCAGTGTTTAAAAACAAAAACACCTTTTTTCATGGGGGGGGGGGGGTGGCTCTATACCGTTCCAGAATGTAGTTCATTTTCACATCAGTTTTTAGATCGCCAATGGATGACTTAGTATATCTGCATTGTAAATTGATATGATCTAGGAACCAAGCATTTAAATAGCATTTTAGACCATCAAATGTAAAGGTAGGCAAATAAGATTAATAAACTAACAATCCGTATAATAATAACAATACTAAAAATCATAACGTATCAAAAAAGTAAGTTTAAAGTGATAGTTCTGTCATTAATTACTCACCCTCACTCCACAACACAAGACCTGCTTCGTTTATCTCGGGAACACAAATTAACATGTTTTTGATGAAATCCGATAGCTCTCTGACCCTCCCATAGACAGCAACGCAACTGAACTTTCCCAGAACCAGAAACGTAGCAAGGACATCAGTACAACAGTCCACGTAACATCAGTGGCTCAACTTCAGTTTTTGCGCTTTCCCCTGAACATAATCAATGTAATCAGTGTTGTTTTCATTCAGGAGGAAGTGCACGCATGCGTCCTGGTACTCTCCGAAATGGTGGAAAGAACGTTACTGTGAAGAAATTGTTAAAGTCGTTATTTTTGTTTCTTTGCACACAAAATGTATTCTCGTAGCTTCGTAAAATTACTTTTGAACCACTGATGTCACATGGACTTTTTTTAACAATGTCCTTACTACCTTTCAGGCCTTGAAAGTTTCAGTTGCGTTGCGGTAGGGCTGCACAATTAATCGAATTTCTAATCACGATTACAATTACAGATGCCACAATTATGTAATCGTTCAAAGTGGCAATTAATCGTTCAAAGTCCACTTATTCTGAGTGCTTAAGATGTTTTTTTTACTTTCTACAGGTTATCTTAAGGGTTTTTCCATTGTTTAAATTTTAGTTTTAGTATAACATTATAATACCATTCATATTAAATTTTTTTTATAATTTAAAGAAGAAACCAACCCAATGTATATTTGACATTTGAGGCTTAATACTATAGAAAAGCAATAACTTTTTCAGTGTTTTCAGCTTGTTTATTTTCATATAAAAATACGGCATGCAGTTTCTTCAAACAATGGTATAAACATCATTCAATGTAAATTGTGATAATCGTAATTAATAATCGCAATTACAATTCCAAGGGAATAATCGACAATTATGATTTTTGTCATAATCGTGCAGCCCTAAGGTGAAGTCTATACAGGGTCAGAGAGCTCTCAGATTTCATCACAAATATCTTTATTTGTGATCTTATCATGAGGGTAATTAATTACAGAATTTTAATTTTGGGGTGAAATATCCCTTTGATAGTAAACATTTTGTTATTCACGTCAACGTTTATAAAGACAGCTATAAGCCTATTTCACATTTAATTCAGTCAATTTTCCTTCAGTGAACAGACTTAAAAATAAGAAGCATCTCTGCATGCTGTGTGTACCGCAAACACACCAACTGGTCTGTTTCCACAGAGAAGGGCGAAACGAATCCACCTGAGCAGCAGCAACGTGGCATAAACAAAGATTCAATTAGGAGACAAGATTGTACCTGTCCACTGAAGGCTGCAGGTGCTGCGTGTGATCTGCCTCCAGCTAATGCATGTGCCGCTCATAAACCTGCACTATTATTCTGCTGGATGTGTTCATTGTTGAGTAACGACGTGACACTCATCTGATCAAACTCCCCCCACTGGTTTGGGATGAGTGTTACAGGATGTTATCACCGCAAAAATTAAGACTTGCTGAAAATGTGCTCATCCTCAGGCCATCCAAGATGTACAGTTTGTTTCTTCATCAGATTTGGAGAAATGTAGCATTGCATCACTTGCTCACCAGTGGATGCTTTGAAGTTGAATGGGTGCCGTCAGAATGAGAGTCCGAACAGCTGATAAAAACATCACAATAATCCACAAGTAATCCACACCACTCCAGTCCAGCAGTTAACATCTTGTGAAACCAAAAGCTGCGTGTTTATAAGAAACAAATCTGTCAAGATGTTTCCAACTTCAAACCGTTGCTCAAATACGAGTCCATAATCCATAATAATGCTTCCTCCAGTTATAAAGTGGTCTGGTCTGAATCAGGAGAGAAATCTGCACAGATCAAGCACCGTTTAAACAGCTCTAAACAAAAATGTGGCTGGATTTTGATGCGAGAGACAACAGCAGATGGACTTTTTCACTGAAGGAAGCGTTATTATGGATTATGGACTCGTACTGTAGCCAGAAACGACTGTTCAAAGTTGAAAACATCTTAATGGATTTGCTTCTTACAAACATATAGCTTCTGTCTTCTCAAGACATTAATTGATGGACTGGAGTGGTGTGGATTATTGTGATGTTTTTATCAGCTGTTTGGACCCTCACTCTGACGGCACCCATTCACTGCAGAGCATCCATTGATGAGACACTGATGCAATGCTACATTTCTCCAAATCTGTTCTGATTCATATTACACAAATGGACGGTAAATATCTTTTCATGATGATGTTATCAAATTGTCCGGTTTGGTGTCCTATTTTACAAACTAAACTTGTTTTGTTAGAAAAAAATACAAAGGCATTTAAGCAGGGGTATCTAATGTATTTAAAAACAATACAAATGTATGTATAATACTAACAATTTAAGATCATGGGGGAAAAATTTTAAAACCAGTGGAGAGTAAAACCAGATGATGAACATGCAAATATACATTCATATGATTAGTACAAACAAATGACATTTTGCTACAGGAGAAATCCACACAAAGACAAAACAGCTTACATTTCAAAAGTGCTTTCTTTAAAAAGTAAAACATATTAAGACTTTAAAAAAAGCACCGGTTTCTGCTTCAAATAAGGAGATTATTAAAAAAGGCACTTAATGCTACATAACCCTTATAATTCACAGAACATCAGCAGGGCTGAAATACAGTGGTTTCATCAAAGCACCACAAACTTCTGTCATGAACCTGAAAACACTGTTCAGAGTTCAGTCGTACGGCGTAAAAGAGTTAAGCTACATTTCAATCCTGAGCTCACATTCTGAATGACAGGTATGTTTCCATTTACTTTTTCAGATTTAGGCATTAGGTGTTTAGTGGTCTTTATATCTATAAAAAAAAGTTTGGTGCCAGAAAGATTTTGATGTATGTTTTTTCTGAAATAATAATGATATAATCAAAGCAATTGAAATAAATAAATAGGATGCCATGTTGTTTAAATATACTAAAATAACTTGTGATGAAATAAGCAATGTGATGTCAAAGCAAATAAACGGTTGTAAAATACAGTAAGTAAATAAATAAACACTAACTGATTAGAATAAGAATAAAATAGTGGTTGACAACACTGACACGAGTTATATTTTATATTTTAAGGCAATTCCTGACGAGATGCACATGGTTAGAGGTCCTAATCAAGAAATAATTCACCCAAAAATGATTTCTGTTAACGTTTACTCACCCACATGTTATTCAAAACACTTTATTTTCTCACTTGCATGAAACAAAAATTTGATAAAAAAAAAAAAAAAGACTGACATGTGGGCAGGTAAATGAAACTAGAAAAAGATGAGCTATTCTCTTTAAGTGCGAGAGCTCAGTGCAAGATGACAGTATGAAAACAGACTTGCACAGGCACCGTGAATGCAACATACATATAAATCACGAGTCTGTTCAGATTTCCCAGCTGTCACTGAAGTAATGCTCCTCTTCTACATCACAACACTTCTCTTCATCCTCCTCTTCCTCCTCCTTCAGCTGTGACAGCATCGCTTGAAGAGCAGCCTTCACTTCCTGAACCTCTTTCTCGAAGGACAGTGTCCATTAGAGTTAAAGAAAATGTCACCAGATATTTTCTACTCATTCACACACCAGCATCCACAAATAATAGAAACAGAGGCTCAGACAGGATCCAAAATTCCACATCGAACACCAAACAAGAATAGAAATCGGTCGGTAACTAGCCAGACAGCTTTATGAAGAACTACAACACAATACATGGGTTTAATCAAGCTGTAAGAACAAAAGTCTGACCCTCACAAAAACAGTCCGCGAATGAAATACTAAATCTGCCACAGCGCTAACAGTATTTACTTCAGAAGGTTACCTGGGATGCCTATTTTTTTGTTGTTGTTTTTAAATATGTTAATATGCCTAAAAATTCAAGACAAATATGCTTCAGGGTTCAATTGTCATAGAAACAAAAATACACTTTTAATAAAAATTGCAATTGTAAAAACATTTAATAAAACCAATGCAGTAAATAAATAAAAAATGCAGTATATATAAATATATAATATACTTATTGTTGTGAGAATTGCGGAGTTTTTTGGGCTTTGTCAATATGTTGTATTGAGTGTAGAGTTATTTTGATCAAAAAAAAAAGTTATTTAAACATTTTAATCATAATGCACCACATAAAAAGAAAGACATTAATGAAGTATGATACTTTGCAAGCACTATATATATATTTTTTTTTTTTAGTTTAATTTTGTTTTTATTATTAAAATATATTTAATATAAACAATTATTTGCAAAATAATTTAATTACCGGCCATTAAGTATACTATATTTTCATAATTCACCTACAACAGGGTTCACCTGTCATGAGCACAAAAAATACCCTTTTGATAACAACTAATCTAATCTAATATAAATAATTATTATAAAATAAAGTAGTAATGTATAATGCAGAAACTAGGGAAAAATCATTCACTACAATTGCATCACCTGTATATGTATGTCAAATACCGAACCTTGAACATTGCATGGCTGTAATAAAGTGTAATACAAAAAATAAAATATTATTAAGTCATATATTCTTATATATTATTTATTATTATAACATTTCTACAATTATTTTCAAAATATAGTTCATACTGCCATTCATATGCTCTACTTTCTTTAAAAAAAATCTGTAATAAAATGATTTTCATTAAATGTGTATTTTGATTACAAGCCATGCGTTATTTTGTACATATGACAATGTAATATTTAATACGATTTAAAAAATAATTCTGCCTATATATAAAAATTATATATATATATTATATATATAGTACATATATATATATAATATATCGTATATATAGTATATATAACAGTTTTTACCCAACAAGCATTATTATTATTATTAATCAAATATTTATCTTTTTTTTTTTCTTTTTTAATATACCCACATTAGCTGGTTGGCTAAAGATGATTTTGACCCAGTGTCAATCATTCTTCAGTTAAACATACATCTTAAAAAGACTTTCACGATGTTTGGCCCGCCCACCTGACACAGATTTCATAATTATGCGATCACGTCTCCTCCCCCAAACGGCCCTTCATAATTCAGAGGCTCGGTTCATCTCCCCGACGGACCGCGTTCAGTTCAAGCAATCTCGCCTAAATAATTGATGCGGGTTTCATGAGAACGGGCTCTGCCCTCATCAGCGCTGGATTGTTAAACTCGTCTGAGTGGGACCGAGTGTCTGGTGTAAGTGGCGAATCAAAGGCCTCTTGTGGCAGATGGGGCCTGACGGGCACGTTTTGCTCTCCAAATGGCCCCAGATTGTCCCCATTCATAATTAAGCAGGCGTTAAAGAGCGCTTCATGAATTATGAAAGAGGATCGGTAAGATCTCCCTCCGGCTGAATGGACGGATCTAATGAAGTTCCTCAGGCACAAACCTCAGCTTATTATGTGTTTATTTGCTCATCTTCCTGCTTAACCAGTGCAATCAAACCAGTGCTATGAGTTCCTCAAGTTACATGAAAACCAAAGCTCATGCACGTATAATGAAAGTCTATGAGACAAGACACTGCAGGAGGCTTCATTTACTCCTCATACTCGAGCTGATTAATCAAACTCCATCATAGACGCAATGAACAGATTATATAAAGATTGTTTGGCTGATTTATGTTTCGCATATCTGATCATATGATTCTGACATAATATTCTGTCAAGGTTTGATTTGTCTTCAACAGAGCGAGACATGATGGAGCCAACAAATCATTAGCATGATGGCATTTTTCATTAAGAGGTTGATTAATGCAGTGCTTCATTCACATAGCAGTGGTTTTTAATTTACCATTAAAAGTTTACCTGGGATGCCTAAAAAGTTTGTTTCATCCAATCATTTTACTTTAAAATATAATTATGTTAAAATATGTAATCATTTAACCTTTACATTATCAATGGTTTATTTTTATATAAATATGTTTATCAACTGTATGTAATAATCTAAACTATTCATTAATAAAATTATTTAATAAAATGCAATCACGTGGAGATCCTACTTTATTTTGCATAAATCATTTATTCATTATTATAAAATATTAGAATGAATAAATGATATTTCAATTATAATTAATACTTTTACAAATAATTTAATAGTAATAATTTCAAATTTTCTATAGAAAAATGTGTATCTAAATGATAGATTGAATTAATTATTAATGTAAAATTATTCGTTAGAAAAATCTTGATGTCTGTTGTTTATATATATTAATTTGAACTATAAAAAATAATTTATTTATAAGAATGTATTATTTTATCATATAAATTATCAATTTTTAAAATACATTTACAATAAATTAAGTTTAAATAATAAGTTTTACTAATTTCCAAAAATGTTTTATATAACAATCTACAGCGAGAGATATTGTAATGTGTGTGTAGGTTGTTATATAATATATAGATCTATATATAATATACTTATCTATCTAATATATATATATTTAAATAAGACAGTGTACTGAAGTATTCAACCCCCTTAAATTTTTCACTCTTTGTTATGTTGCCGCCATTTGCTAAAATCATTTAAGTTATTTTTTTTTTACTCATTAATGTACACACAGCACACAATATTGACAGAAAACACAGAATTGTTGACATTTTTTCAGATTTATTAAAAAAAAAAAAATGAAATATCACATGGTCCTAGTATTCAGACCCTTTGCTGTGACACTCGTATATTTTACTCAGGTGCTGTCCATTTCTTCTGATATTCTTTGAGATGGTTCTACACCTTCATTTTTAGTCCAGCTGTGTTTGATTATACTGAGTGGACTTGATTAGGAAAGCCACACACACCTGTCAATATAAGACCTTACAGCTCACAGTGCAAGTCAGCAAATGAGAATCATTAGGTCAAAGGAACTGCCTGAAGTGCTCAGAGACAGAATTGTGGCAAGGCCCAGATCTGGCCAAGGTTACAAAAAAAATTTCTGCTGCACTGAAGTTTCCCAAGAGCATAGTGGCCCCTAAGCCTAAATGGAATACGGGTGGGCGACCAAACCCTTCCTAAGCTGTCCGTCCGGCCAACTGAGCTAATCGGGGATAAAGAGCCTTGGTGAGAGAGGAAATAGACCCAAAGACACTGTGGCTGAGCTCAGAGAGGGAGGTGGAGAATGGCGAACGTTGTAGAAAGTCACCATCCTGCAGCCCTCCACCCAGTCGGGCTTTATGGCAGAGTGGCCCGACTGAAGCCTCTCCTCAGCAGTGCAGACACATGAAAGCCCGCATGGAGTTGTGAGTTGGTGAGAAATAAGATTCTCTGGTCTGATGAGACCATGGTAGAAATTTTTGGCCTTAATTCTAAGGGGTATGTGTGGAGAAAACTAGGTACTGCTCATCACCTGTCCAATACAGTCCCATCAGTGAAGCATGGTGGTGGCAGCATCATGCTGTGTTTTTTTTTTTCAGCTGCAGGGACAGGACGACTGTCCACTGTCCACCGACGTTTACCATCCAACCTGACAGAACTGGAGAGGATCTGCAAGGAGGAATGGCAGAGGATCCCCAAATCCAGGTGTGAAAAACTTGTTGCATCTTTCCCAAAAAGACTCATGGCTGTATTAGATCAAAAGGGTGCTTCTAATAAATACTGAGCAAAGGGTCTGAATATTTGGACCATGTGATATTTCAGTTTTTCCTTTTTTAATAAATCTGCAAAAAATGCACAATTCTGTGTTTTTTTCTGTCAATATGGGGTGCTTGTGTGTACATTAATGAGGAAAAAAAAATAACTGAAATGATTTTAGCAAATGGCTGCAATATCACAAAGAGTGAAAAATTTAAGGGGGTCTGAATACTTTCCGTACCCACTGTATATATATATATACACAATATACATATACAGTATATGTATATGGCAGATAGCACACAAAGCATTGGTTCTCAATTGGTGGGCCACAATTTTGTGAATGTGCAGTAAACTACTGGCTGACATGAAATAATCCGAATTAGTGCCCCTCGATGTCTAATGTAAACCTTGATCCTGAAGCAAAACCACATGAGAACTACTGCTATAGAGCAACGAAGTCAAACAAAGTTGGATGGAATGAAGCAGAAGCAGATGGGATGTTTAGATCAATCTCATCTATACGCTTTCCTCTCAGTCAACGCAAAAGCTCGGCAAACAGGTGGCCAGAAATATGAAGATGTCAGAGCGATGACAGCGCACTATGTCACAACCTTTCCCTTCATCTCACCGCTTTCATCTCACTTCAGAGTGACGGGCCGACTAGTCTGTCTCCATATCCCTTTTCTCTGTCTGTCACCTCCTTTCAACCTTTGCTGAGCGCTGGGTTTCTCTAATAACTCAAATCTCATCCCTCATATTCAATACCTCTCAAAAAGAAAGGAAGAAATGGTTTATCCTTAATTCCTATGTGCTGTCAAACGAGACGGTTTCCATGAAGCAGCTCTTTCGGAGGGTTAAAGTTACATTAGTGGCTCTAATGAGCGTGAGAGACGTGTTCCTGTGGCTGTAAGTGACAGCAGAATGATGAAGCGCTGATGAGTCATTTTTATTAGGCCCAACTGAGAACATGAGAACAGAGCGCACATATCATTTCATTCCAGCCTAACAGCCAATCAGAGCGACCTGAAGAAACCCTGAGGGCTTCCATTAGAGACACACTCATAATGAGCTCAGAATAACTGACTAAAACTACATATTCAGAAGACAAGTGTGGCGTTTGGACAGGCAAAATTCACCACTGTGAAGCTAGGATGTTCTGGGTGGTTGCTAAGGTGCTCTGGGTGGTTGCTAGGGTGTTCTGGGTGGTTTCTATGGTCTTGCGTTGCTAGGTAATCTGTATGGTTGCTAGGGCATTACTAGGATGTTCTGGGTGGTTGCTAAGGTGCTCTGGGTGGTTCCTAGGGTGTTGCATTACTAGGGTAATCTGGATGGTTGCTAGGGTGATCTGGATGGTTTCTAGGGTGTTGCATTGCTAGGGTGATCTGGGTGGTTGCTAGGATATTCTGGATGGTTGCCAAGGTGCTCTGGGTGGTATCTAGTGTGTTGCATTGCTAGGGTTATCTGGATGGTTGCTAGGGTGTTGCTACGATGTTCTGGGTGATTGCTAAGGCGCTCTGGGTGGTTTCTCGGGTGTTGCATTGCAAGTGTGATCTGGATGGTTGATAGGGTATTGCTAGGATGTTCTGGGTGGTTGCTAAGGCGCTCTGGGTGGTTTCTAGGGTGTTGCATTGCTAGTGTGATGATCTGGGTGGTTGCCAGGATGTTCTGGGTGGTTTCTAGGGTGTTGCATTGCTAGGGTGATCTGGGTGGTTGCTAGAATATTCTGGATGGTTGCCAAGGTGCTCTGGGTGGTATCTAGTGTGTTGCATTGCTAGGGTTATCTGGATGGTTGCAAGAGTGTTGCTAGGATGTTCTGGGTGGTTGCTAAGGCACTCTGGGTGTGTTTTTTCTGGGCATTGCATTACTAGGGTGTTCTGGGTGGTTTCTAGGGCGTTGCTATACTGGGGTGTTCTGGATAGTTTCTAGGGCGTTGCTAGGGTGCTTTAGGGTGGTTCCTTGGGTGTTCTGGGTGGTTTCTATGTCTAAGTCAAAATAGTCATATGATTTGAGTTTCTCGCTTATGGTTTGATTTTGGGGTTATGGGATTCTTTAATGTTTTATCGTCCGCTAGGTCAAAATTGTACATCCGACTACTTAGTAACGAGTTACGTTGTAATTCTCAGAGTTAGTGTTTGAACAAACTCCTACCACTAAATATGAGCACTATTAATAGTGAATTATCTAATGAGCAGTACATGCGGACACACAGAGCTCTGGAAGGATATGAGTGAGGTCCATGTCGTGCTGCTCTATGGCGGTCTGAAGCTGCTCTTCCAGGTAATGCAGTCGCTCACTGATGAGTTCACAGCGCTCTGTCAGCTCTGTCGTCTCTCCACACAGATCCTGAGACACAAACACACCCATTAAACCCTGCTGCTCACACACATCTCTAGCTGCTCAAGTGTGGTGCTAATATGCTGATAATGGTTGTTAGTGCACATACGGCACCAAAATGTGTGCATTTTCATCTGGAAGATGTCATTTTTATCGGCAATGTCATTAAAATACATGAATGGAAAACAGAAGGAAGTTAGAACGACATTTAGCAGATGTTTCACAGCATTTATGATTTTAAACGTGTGTGAATCTGTTCTTTCTGGTTTGTTTATTTGCTAGAGAAAGCTCTGACAGAGCTTAAAATTGAGTTTAAGTTTTCCCAAATATAAGAAGTGTTTTAGAAGTGTAGAAAGAAAATCAAGCTGGAAACCAGCAAACTGAATTTCTGAAAGCAAAGTTGGAAACAAAACTCAAACATCCATTGGCCAATAAGAATTTCAGAGATGATTTGTAAAGTTAAACTAAATCTATTAAAAAAAAGTTTGCGCTAAAATTTAAATAAAACTGAAATAAAATAACTTTTGCAACTAAATGAAATAAAATAAGTAACAAAAACAAAAAAGCTAAATAGAATAAAAAAAACTAATAAAATATAAAAATATTAATAAATAGTATAATATATATATATATATATATAATAGATATTTATATATATATATATAAATAGTATATAAATAATACTAAAATATCACTGATTGCTAGGGTTGACACAAAAATGAGGGAGAAAAAGATTGTGGCTTTTTTAAGATGAGTATTTTACAAGCACCAAGCAAAGTAAAACTATTAAAAATAATTTTCATTAATTTAAATAAAGCTGAAATAAAGTTAATAATATTTATTAAAGAACCTTTTAAAAAACTAAATAAAATAGAAAGGATTGCTTTTGCAACTACTGCAATAAAAAAGTTGAAGTGCTTTAAAATTACTAAAACTAAATTATAGTATAATAATTAATAATAAATAAAGGTGAAAAGACTTAAAACACTAATTAAATGACACAAAAGCACAATTAAAATTATTAAAACTTCAACTAAAATCAAAATGAAGTGAATAAATAATACTAAAAATAACAATGATTTTGTATAGTTATGCACATAAATAAAGTGATCAAATAGATTGGAGGCTTTTACAAGCAGCAAGCAACTAAAACTAATTTAAAATATTTTGTTATTAAATACAACAAAAAGACAATAATTAGATAATAAAATTAGATTAAATTAGATATAAAAATATAAATGTTGTCTTTGCAACTGACAAAATAGTTTTAAGTACTAAAATAACAAACTGTAATTTAAAAAAGCTAAATATTAAAAACTAAATATAAAAAAACGAATAAAAAGCACAAAATTAGTCAAACTAACTCAAATGAAAATGAAAACTGGAAGTATAAAAATAAAATCTCATTCAAAATATTAACAAATACTATAATAGTATATAAATACACAAAAAGTGTGCGCACAAAAATGAGGGATAAAATAGACTGTGATGCTTTCCAGATGATCTTTAAGAAGCATCTCTGAGACAAGTGTGTGCTAACTGGGTCAGTCACTGAAAACAGTGAAACTATCCATAATCTTAAAGCAGTGAAGTATAAACGGTGACGTTAAACCGTTCGTGACTGTGAGGTCAGACGTGAGCGCGGCTGTCAGCTCCTCTTCTCCTCATCAGAGTCCTGAACCGACAGCGTGTTCCTCCGCACCACGCTAATGACTTCACCCAACAGTTTAGAGGCAGCCAGGTAAGTGGGACAGGTCCGCACGGTCGGCTCCGTCCCAATTCAATCAAAGCGTGATTCACTGTTTTTCTCCGGCGCTCAGAGTCAGAGAGCGTCTTGAGGTGGTCGACTGACTCACGTCTGCCCCGGTTCTCTCAGGAACGGCCTCGTGTCGCTTTAATGAGGTCTGCGGTCTATTCTTAGACCCCCCACACCAGCTAATGAAACACCTTTTATAGACGCTAACTTCACACTGCGGGCGAATTAATACACTTCTGAATGAGGCTGGAGTCTCCAGGGACGCATTCGAGAACAACAGCCGCACCGAACGGCCTGAGCGATACAGTTATTGAGGTGTAATGGAAATCATGCTGGTTGAATGTTTTTAAAGGTCACCGCCATCGCTTTATTGCATCTAAAAAAGGACGCAGACTGCATATAGACTGCAAAAATTGTACCTTTGTGATAATCACGGGAGGCATAATACTACAGAAATCCTTCACAAAGGAAAGATCAGTATAATTCTGATCATATCAAATGCACTTAAGAAGAGATTTGCAGGGTATTTAATGAGAAGTTCGGTTGATGGTCTTCTAGCACTGACTAAACAAACTAAACGAAATTAGAAATGTTGCCCTGGCAGCAAACTGAAATAAGATTAAGTTGAAACACTAAAATTGTGAGCAAAAAACTAAAACCTAAATAGTCAATAAAAAAAAAATAATAATAATAATAATAATTATTATATATATATATAAATTAGACGAACCAAGGCACAAATATTTGTTTTTCGCGAAGGCGGACCTTTCATGAAAGCCGGAACTCATAGAGCCGTTGTGCCAGCCTGCGGGAGAAAGGATTTAATAATGTAATTAGTGAAAAAAGAATGCGTTTTCGAAACCACCAAGCATGAGAGAATTTGTTCTAGTACACCCCCAAAACAAAATTAAGAATTTGTAAAAGAGCATAATAGGACCCTTAATGTTTAAGTCAGCGTAAACACTGGTCTGCTTTGAGGAGCAGCGCTGACACAAAACACGATTGAAAGATAGGATTGATGGGTGTTTATCGATTGAACATTGTTCACACTGTAGTGCTGCGAAGTTCAAGTATGAGCAAGAGGTCAGGGGGCTTTAATTAAATCCCTGCTTATGCAAACCCCATTACAGGCTCGATTTTTCCATTTCCCACAATGCAATGCTGTAGGTATTATGCAAAAAGGAACACCAGCATGTTGCTTTCTAATGCTGATTGTGAGACTGGTCTGCTTTAACTCAGGAATATTATAGTTAAATTAAATTAAATTAAAACCATAAAAAAAGCATTTTACCTGAAATAAAATCATAACAAAATGTTAGATCTGACTAAAAAAAAAAACTGCATTCAACCCTGTTGCCAAGACCTATGTATTCACTTTCATTTAGTGTCATTATAGGACTAACTAACAATAAATAAATGAAAACTATATATATCTATATATATATATTATATAGATACCCCGTATTGACCCGAATATGAGACGATGTTTTTTTCTTGGAAATACGTCTGAAAAAACGCGGTCGTCTTAAATTCAGGGTCTAGACTTTGACATGCAATAATACACCCCAACAATAGGTGGCGCCAAATACGCATAAAACGAGTGTGCCATGAAATACGTAATGTATGCGTGTTGTAAAGATCGCGAGTAAAACAAAAGAAAAAGAAAAGCTTACAGCTGCATGAGTCGTGACTGTCACGTTAGCCTGAGGGGACCAAACTCCCTTTGTGATTTTAAAAAGACAGTACCCAGATTTGAAGACTAAAGTAAGATTTAACTTCTACTGTTAATAATTTTGGTAGGCTACTATTAGATGGATAGCCCTAAATGTCCTAATTCAGATGGGCTACCCGTTTTTTTTAATTTTTTTTTAAGTGTATTTTTTTTAATGTGATTGTTGGTACATTTTACCCGTTTTTACCATACTTTCAAAACAAAAATGTAAATAGGAAAAATGTGCAATATGAAAATAATTTAAGAAAAAACAACATTTGGTTTTCAAAAAGCCTTTTTCCAAAAGGTACATCTGAAAAAAGGGGGTCGTCTTATATTCGGGCAAATACGGTATATACAAACATATTCCAAACATTTTGCTTAATTGAAGATAAAGTGAAAATAAAAAATAAACATATTAGCTGGAAACAAACTGAAATATTAAAAAATGAACTAAAACTTAAACACAAATAGTTAAAACAGGGGGAAACGTTATAAATTAATTAAACGTAAAAGTAAAACTGAAATCAAAATAAACCTAAATAATAATATAAAAAAATGTAAAAAGCACATAATAAAATTACTAAAAATGAAACTAAAATATAAACATAAAAAAAGCAACATTACAAAAGTATCAAAATATTTATTTTTAAAAAATATTATTATTATTATTATAAATATTAATATTATAAATGTTATTCCGAATACATATAATTTTCTTTCTTACAAAAGTGAATAAAAAAGGGGATGTCAAAATCAAAAAATGACCAAATGCACCATAAAAGAAGCCCAAGCTCCTTATAAAGTTACATTCTGAAGTCAAACGATGACATTGTATGATGGACAGACGGAAATGTAAACGATGAGAGTGTTTAATTTCTGGATGAACTTTAACAGCCCACATGTTTAACATCAGATTCCTGCAAACACAGCAGAGCGAAGGCCGTCACTCACCTCAGGAGACGCGTCCTCCAAACAGAAGAGAAACTCCTCTAATTTCTGCAAGACACAGGAGGACCAATGAGTCACTTTAGCAGAAGATTAAAACAAAACAATAAACCTCATCTATTATTAAAAAGCACTCAGCGCACTGACATTATGGGAAGTGTGCAATAACTCGTCATTACGGCTGACAAGAAGCAAAATAATTGAACGGGTTCGGCCCATCTGTGTGGGTAATGATTGCATTCAGGAGTTGTGTGCTAAAGCAGACAATAATTAGCACTCAGTGGCAGATCTATTAGTTCAACTCGAGCTGATGGGAGCCGGCCTCAGGAAAATAGATTACAGCCTCATGTCTCAGAGATTGGGATTTAAATGACACAATATTAATTATCATCTCCAGTCGGCAGGAGCAATATTAAAGTGCCCCTGGTTGGGCGTAGACCACTGCCTCGTTTATTAGATTCTGACCTGGTTTATAATCATATTTAGCTTGTCAAAAAGTCAATGTTTTATTGCTAAAGCAATATATTTATAAGAAACAGACGGCTGCTGCAGTCAACAAAGTATCAAAAATATGTAAGTATACAAACACACGCACACTGTGTGCCCAATACCATAATATATAAATAGTAAATACCATTAACATAATAAATTAGTAAATTACAGCAATTATGATTATATGATATTAGTAAAAATAAAAATGATATGATTATTATATAGTAATAATAATGCATATTATAATTGTCATCATCATATTACATACATTATAAGTATAATGTACCTACCCACTAACCTCAGTTTTATTATTATCACCCGAATTTCGCACCGAACGCAATTATACCTAATGATAATTTACTCCCCACGCATTTTAAAAGGTACCCCTTCACCATAAATTAGTATTTAATATCATTTACTATAATAAATACATTGTGCAAGTACGTCCAAATAGCATAATAATAATAATATTTCAATCATTATGATATATATTATTATACATATATAGTATTAATAGTAACATATTATTACTAACTGGTAATTTACTACTTATTTTATATAAATATATATATATTTATATATATATAGATATATATATACAGACGAGAGAGAGAGAGTAAATTATAATGCTTAATATGATAATAATCAGAATATAGATTATATCATATTATATTATTATTATTAATAACATATTTTAAATTTAATATTTATATCTATAATTAATATATCTATTCGGACTGCAATCGAATTAAAATATTTAATCGTGATAATCGCCATTGATTGTATGAAGTTAAACTCGTGTGATTAATCGCAATTTATTGCACATTTTAGTCGCACCTTTTCTTATGAACATGCAAAATGTACATTATTATTACATTTGGTTTGCCCTATTTGTGCCCACATACTGTATTTTTGAGGCAGCCAAAATCTCAATTTAAGAAAACTGTTTTCATGATATATTTGACTTGGTATGTGTCCGACACCGAATGAATATGAAATAGGACTTCAAACGCAAGCGTCTAAAACTGACATAGCTCCCCCTTTCAAGGAAGTTATTCAGAACAAAAATCTGATGTATAATCTGAGCCGTCGTCTGATGAGATCAAAGACACATAAGTAAAGACATAGCTAGTGCTGTGATTTAGGTATCTTGCAAGGAATTAGAGAAGCACAAATGTGTTTTTTTTAACTGAAATGTGGCTCATCTCAGTCGCTTGGCGAACAGAGCAGACGCAGAGGGAAAAGAGGCCGAGGGAAAGGAGGTGTGAGCACGCTGGGAAAGCAGTTAAGTCAACGGGCGGGACTAAGAATCTAAATGGGACCCACCACGGTTGCGGCCCAACCCTAAAGATTTGGCCGCTTTTTTTTTTGGCAAAAAAAACGTGGCAATAGGGGGTTCTGCAAGTCGCTAAGTTGGCAAATAGTATTCTAAATTCTCCAGCTACGGGGCAGGCACGGGTGGTGTCAAACAGAAAATGTGTGCTGCGTTAATTGCGCATTAATAAAATTAGTGCCGTAAAATGACATTTGGCGGGTTAACGCCTTTCATTTCGACAGCCCTAATTATATTATTATTTTAATATAATTTATGTATTCGAACACGATTGCACTTAATATAGAATTATGATAGGAATTAAATTAAATATTTAGAGCAAGTGTGATACAGTAATAATAATACTAAAATAATAATAATTTTTAGGATTTGTTAGACAAATAATACATGAATAATTTGCTGTGTTGGCTAGTATAGACGCACAGATAGAGTATGAGAGAAGCAGAGAGATGAAGAGCAGAGAGTGGGAGACGCAGCGTCACCTCACCTTCAGAGTCCTGGAGGAGCGTTAGGAGGAGTGGCTGATCTTCAACAGACAGAAGACAAAAACAGCCATGCACTTAGAGACAATAGAGCCCTGCTGAGCTGAAAGATATTAGAACGACTTAGAAAAAGTTAAGAACGAGAAGGGCAGCGAAGGAAGAAGGAGAACAGAGTGGAAATTAGAGTCATTCAGCAAATGGATGGTTTTTATGGAAATGGAGGGAGCCGAAAGGAAGGGGTTTCTATTTTTAGTTTCTAATTTCGTGAGTCTTTCATAAAGCACAAGTTGTATCTTAGAAACATTGCCAAGCTACGAAACATGTTGCCTGTTTCTGATGCAGAAAAGCTAGTTCATGCATTAATGACCTCTAGACTGGACTATTGTAATGCACTGCAAGGTGGTTGTCCTGCATCTTCAATAAATAAGCTACAGGTAGTCCAAAATGCAGCGGCTAGAGTGCTTACAAGGTCAAGAAAATATGATCATATTACCACAGTTTTACTCACCCCCGAGGCATCCTAGGTGTACAGGTGCATCTCAATAAATTATATTGTCATGGAAAAGTTCATTTATTTCAGTAATTCAACTCAAATTGTGAAACTCGTTTATTAAATAAATTCAGTGCACACAGACTGAAGTAGTTTAAGTCTTTGGTTCTTTTAATTGTGATGATTTTGGCTCACATTTAACAAAACCCACCAATTCACTATCTCAACAAATTAAGAATACTTCCTAGACCCCTAAAAAAACATTTTAGTGAATTGTTGGCCTTACGAAAAATTATGTTCATTTACTGTACATGTACCCAAACATGGTAGGGGCTCCTTTTGCTTTAAATACTGCCTCAATTCAGCGTGGCATGGAAGTGATCAGTTTGTGGCACTACTGAGGTAGTATGGAAGCCCAGGTTTCCTTGACAGAGGCCTTCAGCTCATCTGCATTTTTTTGGTCTCTGGTTTCTCATTTTCCTCTTGACAATACCCCATAGATTCTCTGTGGGGTTCAGGTCTTGTAGTTTGCGGCCAGTCAAGCACACCAACACCATGCTCATTTAACCAACTTTTGGTGCTTTTGCCAGTGTGGGCAGGTGCCAAATCCTGCAGGAAAATGAAATCAGCATCTTCAAAAGCTGGTCAGCAGAATGAGGAAGCCTGAAGTGCCTCCAAATTTCTTGGTAAACGGGTGCCCCCCCCCCCCCCCCCCAGTGATGTTGGTTTTCAAAAAAACAAAAAAACAGTGGACCAACACCAGCAGATGACATTGCTCCCCAAATTATCACAGACTGTGGAAACTTAACACTGGACTTCAAGCAACTTGGGCTATGAGCTTCTCCACCCTTCCTCCAGACTCTAGTACCTTGGTTTCCAAATGAAATACAAAATGTGCTCTCATCTGAAAAGAGGACTTTGGATCACTGGGCAACAGTCCAGTTCTTCTCATTAGCCCAGGTAAGACGCCTCTGACGTTGGCTGTGGTTCAGGAGTGGCTTAACAAGAAGAATACGACAACTGTTGCCAATTCCTTGAAATGTCTGTGTGTGGTGGCTCTTGATGGCTTGACCCCAGCCTCAGTCCATTCTTGTGAAGTTCACTCAAATTCTTGAATTGATTTTGCTTGACAATCCTCATAGGCTGCGGTTCTCTCGGTTGGTTGTGCATCTTTTTATTCCACACTTTTTCCTTCCACTCAACTTTCTATGAATATGTTTGGATACAGCACTCTGTGAACAGCCTGCTTCTTTGGCAATGAATGTTTGTGGGTTATCCTCCTTGTGAAGGGTGTCAATGGTTGTTTTCTGGACAACTGTCAGATCAGCAGTATTCCCAATGATTGTGTAGCCTAGCGCCGTCAGCGGGTGTGTTGCATGATTAAGTCCAAAGAAGTTAAATAAAAAGCGCCCATCCACATGGCTCCGTGGGGTGAACAAAGGCCTTCTGTAGCGCATCGATGCGTTTTTGTAAGAAAAATAAATATTTAAAACTTAATAATCACTTTAATGTAGCTTGCGCCACTGTTGTACACTGGAAGCAGTTCCGGGAGCATGACGTATGAGGTCAGCGTTGTCATTTTTGTCATCGTCATGAGGTCATTTTTGCCGTGAGAGACACTTATTTATGGATGGGCTCTTTTATTTAACTTCTTTTGGACTGAAACAATGCAACACCCACTGAGTGGCATTAAACAGCTTGAAAGATCAAAGACAATTTTTAATCTAACTCAGACTGGATTCGTCTGAAAGAAGAAAACCATATACACCTAGGATGCCTCGGGGGAGAAGTAAAACGCAGCCTAATTTTCATTTATGGGTGAACTAACCCTTTAAGGGTTTACTCCTGCGTACCTAACTAGTATTCTAACGACAATCACATGATCCATAAGGTTTGCAAATCCCTGGACTTGTGGTGAGTCCCTGGATAGGCAAAAAGTCACTAAAGCAGGTAGAGATTTGCGCATTTGGCTACCAAACTCTGAATAGTCTTCCTGCATACCGTTCGGGGTTCAGAAACACTTCTTTTTAAATCTAGATTAAAGTCACATCTCTTTGGCCAAGCATTCAAAGAATGCATCTCATAATCTTTTACTGCAATTATATCTGATTAAATGCGCATTATTATTCTTTAGCTTGGGTTAAACAACTCAATTTTGCTTGGTTGGAACAGCAGCTACGCTAATAATGTCTCTATTTGCTTCTCTGTTTCTGACACGGGATGTAACTAGGAATTACACAAGCTTCAGTCTGGATCCAATCAGAATTTCATCACTTTTTGTCACGTAAATATCAGCATCTGCACCAAATTGCATACAGTGTTTTCGCTCAGTTTGGGCCTTTGAAAAGGAGTTAGTTGAGTGTTTTTTTCCTCTGAATTCTCACTATATCATATCATATGAGCCATAAAAGCCTGATGTATTAATTATGATACTCAAAAAAAAACTGATATTTTAAAATTTTGTCTAAAGGTTAAATAAACTTCCATTTTCAAACTGATTTTTCGAACTATTATTTCATTTCAGCCTTTACAGGGTTAATTCTGCTCGATGCTTGCCAAGAGGCCTACATGCATTCAGTCAAAAAATGTAAAGTGAAAGACTAGAAAGACAAAAATGTTTAGACCATGAACATGTAATAAGTAATTATTTTGATCCATTTTGCTGAATATTAATGTGTTGTGGCTTTACCTTAGTGAATTCTGAGTGTTGGAGGTCGGCCTCGGGACACCAGCGCCCCCCTAGAGCGGTCAACATGGCGCAGTCCGCTTCCTCTTTAGTGACCGGCAGGACATCTGAACCCGATCCAGGGATGGAGGGAAGATCGTCCGATTCTGAGATGCTGGAGGTGCGCTGATCGAGGCCTTTCAGGAGGAGATGACAAGCCTCCAAATCAGCCTCCCAAATGTGTTCCAGTGCTGGACTTCTACAGCTACAGAGAGAAATACAATTAATAACACTTGCTTTGATGATTTACAATTACATGCAATGACATCCAGACACTTCAACCTTAAGTGCACGAATACTTTTTGGGACGAGTTTATGGACAAATCTCTAGTATAGAGGAACTGATACCTTGAGTGATCTGAACTACTGTCAAATCTGATATATCACACTAATGGAGTCTTTCCATTAGTTCGTGCATTTTATGAAAAAATTTGACTGAACTTGCATCAAAGAAAAGGACGTATATTCATGAAACTAGACATTTCTACTTTGCCTGAGGCTTTTCAATCTAAAAAGAGCATAAAAGTACATTTTAACAACCATAACGTTAGTTTTAATTGAGATGTAATTATCGTTTTTTGTGTTCAAAAGTTAAAAAATAATAATTAATTAAATTAATTAAATTCAATACCTATTATAATATTATTCAGCATAGGAGGCAATATCAAAATGACAGTAAAGAAGTTTATAATGTTATACAAAAATTATATTTCAAATAACTTATGTTCTTTTGAACATTCTATTAATCAGAGAATTCTGAAAAATAAATGTATCACGTTTCCACAAAAAATATTGGGCAGCACAACTGTTAATAATCAGAAAAGTTTCTTGAGCATCAAATCAGCATATTAGAATGATTTCTGAAGCTCATGTGACTCTGAAGACTGGAGTAAAGATGCCTGAAAATTAATTATAATATATTAAAATAGAACACAGTTATTTAACTGTAATAATTTTTCACAATATTTACTGTATTTTTGCGATCAATACAGCAATACCGCCTTGGTGAGCAGAAGAAACTTCTTTCAAAAGCATAAAAAAAATCCTACAGACCTCAAATGTTTAAACAGGTAGATTAGAAAAAAAAACTATTCTGAGTACTATTCAATCACGCACAAAAGCGTATGGTTGTCCCCATCAAGTTTCAGCATTTCAGCTCTTTCAATGCTGCAGGTATCACAGTTAAATCATTAGTGGGTCTCTCAGTAAGATTTACCTAAATAAAATCTCAGACTTACACTGGAGGAGGAACCACAACAGACTGGGTTGGACTCTTTTGGCTTCAACTTCATATATGTTACTATCTAGAGCCACTAAAGCTCCCTGCTGTGTCTCTCCAGTCCATGAAACATGTGCAAGGAGGCACAGAGAGGATGATAATTACGATCTTCACACCTGTGTCTCTGGAGACAGACAGCTTCGATAACGGACAATGCCGTAACCTCCCCAGAAACCCCGCTCGCGTTAAGCGTACACTCATGGTGGCATGTTGCCAGTGGCGGCGACCGCGGTGGCTCACGCATACAGGTAGAATCCACAGAGATTCATTTATATGTTTGTGTTTGGCTTCATGCATCATGAAGAGCTGAGATGGTGAAATAAAGGTGCATTAAGGATCTCTGCATAACTCATAATGGATTCCAATAGAGTTATATGTATTAGAATGTTGCTAAAGGTTGTATTCCAACAGAAATGGGCATGTTAGACTATGGCTAAAATGTAGGATTCCAATAGAATCTGACATGTTAGATTGTTGCTAAAACGCTGGATTTTAATAGAATTAGACATGTTAGAACAGTCAAAAATGTTGGATTCCATTCAGCATGTTAGAATGTTGCTCAGATGTTGGATTTCAATAGAATTCAACATGTTAGAATGTTGCTAAAATGCTGGATTCTAATACAATTTTTACATGTTAGAATGTTGCTAAAATGTTGGATTCCAACAGAATTCAATGTTTGAGAATGTTGCTAAAATACAGGATTCCAATACAATTCGACATGTTGCAAAAATGCTGGATTCTAATAAAAGTTTTATGTGTTAGAATGTTGGATTCCAATAGAATCCGACATGTTAGAACGTTGCTAAAACGCTGGATTCTAATAAAAGTTTTACGTGTTAAAATGTTGCTAAAATGTTGTATTCCAACAGAATTCCATGTTTTAGAATGTTGCTAAAATGTAGGATTTCAATAGAATTCAACATGTTAGAATGTTGCTAAAATGCTGGATTCTAATACATTTTTACATGTTAGAATGTTGCTTAAATTTTGGATTCCAATACAATTCAACGTTAGAATGTTGCTAAACCGTTGGATTCCAGTAGAATTTAACGTGTTAGAATGTTTATGAAATTAACAGCACACATCACTGCAGGGTATAACAGTGAATATAGTAAAAACAGTAAGCTATTTTTAGTGTTATTTTGTCAAATGCTCAGTATAGCTAGCCCTTGGTGATTATCACCAGATGACTTTTGGCTATAATTGATGTTTTAACGAAATGAAAATGATTGATGGCAGCACAAAAAAAAGAGCAATAATCATCTCTCTGTGTTTTCTGATATCAAACAGACACAGTAATCTGATTGACAGGTTCCTCCCGCAGGAAAAAGGGCTAGTGGTGCTTTGAATTTGCAACCCGCATGTAGGGAAAACCAGTCAATTAGCTCAACGTCTCCATGTACACAAACAAAGGAATCCCCTGATGGAGGGGGTGACAGAGACAGTCAGTGCCAAAAAGAGACAGATAACCTGATTTTACCTCCTCAAATCCCACAGCTGTTGCTTTTTAATGGCCATGAGTGTGAGATACGTGTGTGACTGTGATGCTGGTGTTCAAAACAGCATTTATTTGATTAAAAATACAGTAATACTGTGAAATATGTTTTACATTTAAAATAACGGTTTTCTACTTTAATATATTGTAAAATGTAATGTATTTCTGTGATGCGCAGCTGTATTTTCAGCATCATTACTCCAGTCTTCAGTGTCACATGATCTTCAGAAATCATTCTAATATGCTAATTTGCTGCTCGAGAAACATTTCTGATTATTATCAATGTTGACAACAGTTGGTCTTCTGAATATTTTTGTGGAAACTGGGATACATTTTGTTTTTCAGGATCTTTTTTTGAATAGAAAGTTAAAAAACAGCATTTATTTGAAATATAATTTTTTTATAACATTATAAATGTCTTTACGGAATGATTTTGAAGCTCATGTGCACCTGTGACTGGAGGTAATGATGCTGAAATGACGCATTTTATCGTAGGAATAAACGACATGTGACCAAAAATATTCAAACAACAAAATGTGTATTCTAAATGACCAATATATCTTCAAAATATTACGTATGTACTGTTATTTTTGACCAAATAAATGCAGCATTGGTGAGCAAAAGAGACTTCTTTCAAAAAAATGTATTCCAAACATTTCACTTTTATATATTCTGCCTACTCTGCCTAATTTTTTTATATTAATAATAAGAATGAACATTTTTAAATTTTTAATAAAAACATACTTTTCAGTCGAACCACAAAAATCAATTCAGAAGAATGTCAATTTACTTTTTTCTAGACGCCGTCACAAGATTAATCGCTCAAAATAAAAGTTTTGTCCTAAATTATATGTGGGATTTTAATGTGCATATTTACTTTATGTATTACAAATACAAACAACATGCAGGCATTTATATTTAAGACCTAGTGGTTATATAGTAAATACTTTATCATAATACAAAAATAAGAAATGAATAATACATGTATCAATGCAAATATTTTTCCAAAAAATACTGTGGTGTATTTATAACAGGGGTACGGAAGTATCAGAACCCCCGTAAATTTTTCACTCTTTGTTATATTTTAGCCATTTGCTAAAATCATTTAAGTTGATTTTTTTCCTCATTAATGTACACACAGCACCCATATTGACAGAAAAACACATAATTGTTGCCATTTTTGCAGATTTATTAAAAAAGAAAACTGAAATATCACATGGTACTAAGTATTCAGACCATTTGCTCAGTATTTAGTAGAAGCACCCTTTTGATCTAATACAGCCATGAGTTTTTTGGGAAAGATGCAACAAGTTTTTCACACCCTGGATTTGGGGATCCTCTGCCATTCCTCCTTGCGGATCCTCTCCAGTTCTGTCAGGTTGATGGTAAATGTTGGTGGACAGCCATTTTAGGTCTCTCCAGAGATGCTCAATTGGGTTTAAGTCAGGGCTATGGCTGGGCCATTCAAGAACAGTCACATAGTTGTTGTGAAGCCACTCCTTCGTTAATTTAGCTGTGTTTTTAGGGTCATTGTCTTGTTGGAAGGTAAACTTCGGCCCAGTCTGAGGTCCTGAGCACTCTGGAGAAGGTTTTCGTCCAGGGATATCCCTGTACTTGGCCGCATTCAACTTTCCCTCGATTGCAACCAGTCGTCATGTCCCTGCAGCTGAAAAACACACCCCACAGCATGATGCTGCCACCACCATGCTTCACTGTTGGGACTGGATTGGACAGGTGATGAGCAGTGCCTGCTTTTCTCCACACATACCGCTTAGAATTAAGGCCAAAACAGTTTCTATCTGGTCTCATCAGACCAGAGAATCTTACTTCTCACCATCTCACCAAACTCCATGCGGGCTTTCATGTGTCCTGAGGAGAGGCTTCCGTCGGGCCACTCTGTCATAAAGCCCCGACTGGTGGAGGGCTGCCATGATGGTTGACTTTCTACAACTTTCTCCATCTCCCCAAAGATCTCTGGAGCTCAGCCACAGTGATCTTTGGGTTTTCTTTACCTCTCTCACCAAGGCTCTTCACCCCGATAGCTCAGTTTGGCCGGACGGCCAGCTTTAGGAAGGTTTCTGGTCGTCCCAAACGTCTTCCATTAAGGATTATGGAGGCCACTGTGCTCTTAGGAACTTTAAGCAGAAATTTTTTTGTAACCTTGGCCAGATCTGTGCCTTGCAACAATTCTGTCTCTGAGCTCTTCAGGCAGTTCTTTTTGACCTCATGATTCTCATTTGCTCTGAAATGCACTGTGAGCTGTAAGGTCTTATATAGACAGGTGTGTGGATTTCCTAATCAAGTCCAATCTGTATAATCAAACACAGCGGAATCAATGAAGGGGGAGAACCATCTCAAGGATGATCAGAAGCAATGGACAGCACTGCTAGTTAAATATATGAGTGGCACAGCAAAGGGTCTGAATACTTAGGGACCATGTGATATTTCAGTTTTTCTTTTTAATAAATCTGCAAAAATGTCAACAATTCTGTGTTTTTCTGGTAATATGGGGTGCGGTTTACATTAATGAGGAAAAAAATTAACTTAATGATTTTAGCAAAGGGCTGCAATATACACAAAGAGTGAAAAATTTAAGGGGGTCTGAATACTTTCCGTACCCACTGTATACATTATAAATATACACACACATACATGTATAATGTAAACAAAAACTTTTATTTTGGATATGATTAATCGCAATTAATCATTTGACAGCACTAATTTTTTCATGCATATAGTGACAAGATGCTACAAAATGACAAAAAGGTACTTCCTCATTTCCTCTCACTCTATGAAAACAAGCAGTCTGGTCATTTTTGAACAGAAGAAAGTCAGTCATGAGAATGAGCGAATGGTAGATTTTAATTTTTGGCCATACTATTCCTTTAATATTCCCATTTATGGAAAAATAAAAAAGGGAGAGTTCATTTATTTGAGCGCGGCTAACAAAAGAACCCATGGCGGGGTTGAGTGCGACCGCCGGCTAATGCCTAGCTGCTTTCAGAGTCATTGCAGGTAGGTTTCCATGGTGAGTAACAAGGAGAACAATCACTCCGGCTAAAATAAAATTGAAGGAAAGTGAGAAACGAGGGTTTCCGGATAGAGTCCTGCGCCGCGGCCCCTCCTCTGCAACCCGTACAGTAATCACCTTGGCAACAGACAGCGCTTCTGGCATCCGAGCATGTGCTTTTGCAAAGGAGCGAACGGTAAACCATATGCCATGCTTCCCTCCAGATGGCCGCCCATAGTGTTTTATTGAAATATAATGAATGCTACATTTCTACGGTTGAGTACGGCAACTAATAACTCATTCAATTATACCAATTTGTGTCGTATTTATGTCGCGAGAGATGCTAAATAAAACAACAGCGCTCGTGGATATTTGCAGCTGGATTTCGCGGCGAAGGAAAGTCTGGCACTCATTTAACCTTTCGTCTCCATTACTATGCATGAAATTTACAGCTTCTGGTCCTCCCATCATGTGGACTCAATATCACAAGGTCAGAAATAACAGGGCGGGATTGTGTTCCCATTTTCACATTAATTAAACCAGTGCTTCTCAAACGGTTTTGCTTCAGGACCCAGATTTTACACTGGACATCAATTGACGACCCATAATAATGTTTCTCGAACAAAATTAAAAGATAATGTCCTTAAATTATTAATAATGAATTAAAACTTATGCAAAATTATGTTATGTTATGTATATATATATATTATTATCGTAAAGCCTTTAGCATTATTTTTAAATTTATATAATTTTGCATTATTATATTTCAAGGATATCAGGTTTTTATAAAAGATAAATATTTAAAAAAAAAATAGTCATCTAATAATAATAATTATAGTAGATTATTATTATTATTCTTAAAACATAATAATAATGAGCATAGCTAGTTGAAGTGGTTATTTGCATTAGTTTATTTTTATAGTCACTTATATAATTGTGCTTTATTCAAGCATATTCAGGTTTATCTAGACTTTTTGGCCACGTTCACACAGCAGCAGAATACGGTTGTCAGTCCTGTATTTGAGTCCTTAATACGGTTATGTTCACACACAATTCGGTTATTTACAGGTGTGACAACCACATTCTGTAACCAAACTCACACCTGTACATTTTCTGGAATCACAACCGCATTCTCGGAACACAGGCGCTGTGTGAACGGAACCGGACTGGACAACTAGTTGTCTATCACGTCATACAGTGCGAGAGAGAGCCGCTCTGCCACACAAACGCACGTGTCTACCGTGTGTTGCGTGTTTTCATGTGTGGTTTCGGTAACTTACAGTGTCATCTGAAAGTTTTAGATCCAGTCAGTTTTCCACCAGAGCCACTCCCGTCAGTTATGTGTTCTGCGCGCAACTCGGATGCTCTGCTCTCCACCCAAATAAAAGCTGCTGTTGGTTAATGAAAGTTTGACGGATGAACTCACGGCTCGATTGGACGCTTGCCGTGTCAGAAAGTGATAAGACTTTCAGTTTTATGGGTATCTCCATCTTTGATATTACTTCGGTCACTGTTGCTATGGTTACTGGTAAGGAATACGGACTTGACTCCCGTTGCACGTTCAACAGACAGTGTTATAAATGCAACGTAAGCTGATGGTCGTGAAAGGGACACTTCGAACTCACACCTGTAAGTAAATGCGGTTGTCAACCCCAAAAATTGACAGTTTGAACATAACCTTTGTAGTATCACTGGAATACTATTACAGTTTTTATTAATATTTTGAATTAATTTTTATTTTTATATTTCCCATTTTAGTTAAAAATTTTGTAATTTTGTTGTGTTTTCATTATTTTTAGTAGTTTTATAAACCCTGTGACCCTGGAGAACAAAACCAGTTTTAAGTTGCACAACAATACATTGTATGGATCAAAATTATCGACTTTTATTTTATGCCAAAAATTATTAGGATATTAAGTAAAGATCATGTTCCATGAAGATATTTTGTAAATTTCCTACTGTAAATATATTAAAACCTAATTTTTGATTGGTAATGCATTGCTAAGGACTTCATTTGGACAGTTTTAAAGGCGATTTTCTCAATATTAGATTTTTTTTTGAACCTCAATTCCCGATTAAATAGTTGTAGCTCGGCCAAATAAATTGTCTGTTCCTAATGCAGCTACAGTGCTGTTAAAAGTTTTAGGCAATTGTGTAACAATGCTGTAAAATGAGGATGCTGTCAAAAATAATGTCATAAATAGATTTTCTTTATCAATTAACTTTCATTAACTAAATGAAATCAACATTTGGCGTGAGCAACCGTTGCGTTTAAAGCAACTTTTGCCCTCGGTGCACTTGTTTTAGGTGCACAATAGTTTCTCAGGCAGCTTTGCAGGTAGGTTTCTTGAAGCATCTTGGAGACAGTTCTTCTGGATTGAGTCTGTGTCAGTTTGTTCTGTTTCTTCATGTTACTCCAGACAGACTGATGATGATCAGATCAGATCTCTGTGTGGAGCTCTGGCTGTTTAAAATCTCACTGGATTATTACAATTAATGACAAAATGAATGTTTGGAAATGTAAACTGATATTTCCTACTGACACACTACAGCAAAAGATAGAAATAACTGACTTAAAACCATTTTTAGCTGGTGAAAATACTAGTGTTCTAATCATTTTGGCTGTATATATTATTAATTAAAATGACTGGTCACTTCACATCGCAATTTCTGTCTAAGTGGTTGATTTTTGTCTAGAATAAGCTGCAAGTGGCTCTAAAAATCATTACACACTACAAAAATGAGCCAAGAGTGCTCAAAACAAATACACGTTTCTAGTGAGACAATTTATTAAAGTGGCAGTCCATATCTCCATTTATTCATCTCATTTGGTTCATTTTGAGATGTCAGTTTGGACAGATGAAGACGAGCTCATCAGAAAGAGACTAATGCAGTCTGACCAGACCTGAATGATTTAATACGCTGAAACATCCAGAGAGACAGAACCGAAACAAGGCCAGACAGTGTGAACTGCTTAAATAAGGAAAAATAACCCAAGGGACAAGACGAGGGGCTGTTTGTGTGAAAGAGAGATGAGAAATATCCATTACCTGTGAAGTCTGTCCTCCAGAAGCTCAATATACTTCAGAGTGTTTTCCTTTAAACTGCACTCTGTTGAGGAGAAAAACATGATGTACATCAGAAAGAGATGCTGGCATATCATACATATTCATGTCCAGGCAAGACTGTCATTTTATCCTGTATGAAACTCATGAAAACATGTCCAGATCAAGTTTCAAGAACAAATAAAATATTGTGTGGAAACATATTTTAGTGCCTTTGTAAAACACAGTGTTCGTAACGATTCTCACTATTGCAACATTTTATTTAAATATAAAAAGCAAGACACACACACACACACACACACACACATATAAAATTGCCTAGATTTCTATCTTGAAAATTTGTCTTTATTTATATTATCCTTATGTTATTATTATTATTACCATTTACAATATTTAACTGTATATCATTTTTTGGAAGGATGTGTGTGTATATATACAGTGCTGTGAAAAAGTTTTTGACCCCTTCCTGTTTTTTAATTGTTTGCATATTTGTCAAACTTGACTGATTAAGATCAGGACGCTTTCTTCCCTCAAGTGAAAATCATCATTTAAAAACGGCATTTTGTATTTACTTGCATTGTCTTTGTGTAATATTAAAATTAGTTTGATTATCTGAATCTTTTAAGTGACAAATATGCAAAAAAAAAAAAAAAACAGTTTAACAGCAACTGTATGTTGTGCATATATATACTATTACTAAATACTATTTAATTTTATATAACCTTTATTCTTTTCTGTTGTGATGGATTTCTGTAAGGTAACATTCACTCTTATATACAATCATCAATAATCACTGGTACAATTATAAATCTGCAAGTTAAATATCAAACATTTAGTCGGTCACTATTAAGCACGTTTGTGTCCTGATCTAACAGCGTTGAGCACCATCTCCAATCCACGTGTGTGCACATTGAGCCTGACAGTGTCGTTCTCAAACTGTGATCTCTTCCTAATCCAATTCCATCTCCAACACCTCACACACAGACCAAAAAACCCACACAGAGAGAAAATCTGCTCATTTCAGCCCTGATTCAGTCTGAACCTGATCTCATGACAGACATTAACTCAGATTAAATCACAGAAATGTGCTGTAACGTGGCCCACTGGTCCATAAGCTTCACCCAGCAAACCACAGACGAGCGAGTCAACGTCTTTATGGTGTGAGATGCTGTTCACAACATACTGCAGAGATGAAAGTCTCTTCAGAAGCAGATGGTGATAGTGGCACTTAGTGAAGAAGTGCTGCATGCTTTGGGTTTTTTCAGTAGATCATGCAACAATCTCTTAACCATTAGAGAGTGGAAAATAGTGCGAGAACACAAATATAACGCTGTTGGAGTCACAGCCTATCAGTCTGTGCACATGCACCAGCCGCGGTGCTCGTATGGGAGCTGCAAGGTCAAATTGGGCTAGTAATCCAATGTTAAGTGAAAAACAAAAATGCACAAATACATTTTTGTACTACTAAAACGCTACTATAATTTTATTTTAAATAAAACAAAATAAATTGAAAAACAAAAACACAATAGAACCAAAAACTGGTATCTATATATCTATATATCTATTATATATATATGTGATATATAATATATATATAGATATATATATATATACTGAAAAAAATTATAAACGCAACTCTTTTGTTTTGCCCCCATTTTTCATGAGCTGAACTTAAAGATATAAGACTTTTTCTATGTACACAAAATACCTATTCCTCTCAAATATTGTTCACAAATCTGTCAAAATCTGTGTTAGTGAGCACTTCTCCTTTGCCGAGATAATTCATCCACCTCACAGGTGTGGCATATCTATATGCTGATTAGACAGCATGATTATTGGCCAGGTGTGCCTTAGGCTGGCCACAATAAAAGCCACTCTAAAATGTGCAGTTTTACTATATCGGGGGGTCCGGGGGGATCCGAAAACCAATCAGTATCTGGTGTGACCACCATTGCATCCCGAAGTCTCTGCAAAACTCCTTCGCATCGAGTTGATCAGGTGGTGATTGGGGCCTGTGGAAGGGTGGTCCACTCCTCTTCAAATGGGTGTGCGAAGTTAGGGATATTGGCGGACCGTCAAGCAAAGTCAAGTCACCTTTATTTTATATAGCGCTTTTAACAATACAGATTGTGTCACAGCAACTGAACAGCATTAATTAGGAAAATAGAGTGTCAATAATGCAAAATGACAATAGTAAAACACTCATTTTTCAGTTAAAGACCGTTCATCATAGAATTCAGTGATGTCAACATCCAGCTTAGTTCAGTTTAAATAGTATCTTTGCAATAATTTGCAATCAAGTCGACGATATCGCTGGAACTGAAGTGTCCCCAACTAAGCAAGCCAAAAATGACAGTGGCAAGGAACCAAAACTCCAACGGTGAAAGAATGGAGAAAAAAACCTTGGGAGAAAACAGGCTCAGACAGGGGGCCAGTTCTCCTCTGGCCAGAAAAAAACAGCAGTTCAATTTCAGGCTGCAGCAAAAAGTCACATTGTGCAGAGGACTCAACAGGTTCCTGTGGTCTTGTCCCGGTGGACGTCTGAGACAAGGGTTTTTCCAAGGTTCTTGAGACAAGGAACTGGAACATGCTGTCGTATACGCTGATCCAGAGCATTCCAAACATGCTCAGTGGGTGACATGTCTGGTGAGTATGCTGTCCATGCAAGAACTGGGATGTTTTCAGTTTTCAGGAATTGTGTACAGATCCTTGCAATATGGGGCTGTGCATTATCATGCTGCAAAATGAGGTGATGGTCGTGGATGAATGACACAACAATGGGCCTCAGGATCTCGCCACGGTATCTCTGTGCATTCAAAATGCATCAATAAAATGCACCTGTGTTCGTTGTCCATAACATACGCCTGCCCATTCCATAACCCCACCGCCACCATGGGCCCAACCGATCCACAACGTTGACATCAGCAAACCTCTCACCCACATGACGCCATACATGCTGTCTGCCATCTGTCCTGTACAGTGAAAAACGGGATTCATCCGTGAAGAGAACACCACTCCAAAGTGCCAGACACCATCGAATATGAGCATTTGCCCACTCAAGTCGGTTACGACAACGAACTGCAGTCAGGTCAAGACCCCGATGAAGACGACGAGCATGCAGATGAGCTTCCATGAGACGGTTTCTGACAGTTTGTCAGAAATTCTTTGGTTATGCAAACCGAATGTTGCAGCAGCTGTCCGGGTGGCTGGTATCAGACGATCTTGGAGGTGAAGATGCTGGATGTGGAGTCCTGGGCTGGTGTGGTTACACGTGGTCGGCGGTTGTGAGGCCGGTGGATGTACTGCCATTCCTCTGAAACGTCTTTGGAGATGGCTTATGGTAGAGAAAATGAACATTCAATTCATGGGCAACAGCTCTGGTGGACATTCCTGCAGTCCGCATGCCAATTGCACGCTCCCTCAAAAATTCTGACATCTGTGGCATTGTGCTGTGTGAAAAAACTGCACATTTTAGAGTGGCCTTATATTGTGGCCAGCCTAAGGCACACCTGTGCAATAATCATGCTGTCTAATCAATATCTTGATAGGCCACACCTGTGAGGTGGATGGATTAACTCGGCAAAGGAGAAGTGCTCACTACACAGATTTAGACAGATTTGTGAACAATATTTGAGAGAAATTGGCCTTTTGTGTACATAGAAAAAGTCTAAAATCTTTGAGTTCAGCTCATGAAAAATATGGGGCAAAAACAAAAGTGTTGCGTTTATAATTTTGTTCAGTGTATATATACACAGTGGGGAAAAAAATATTTAGTCAGCCACCAATTGTGCAAGTTCTCCCACTTAAAAAGATGAGAGAGGCCTGTAATTTTAATCATAGGTATACCTAAACTATGAGAAACAAAATGAGAAAAAAAAAAAATCCAAAAAATCACATTGTATGATTTTTAAAATAATTAATTTCCATTTTATTGCATGAAATAAGTATTTGATCAATAACAAAATTTCATCTCAATACTTTGTTATATACCCTTTGTTGGCAATGCCAGAGGTCAAACGTTTTCTGTAAGTCATCACAAGGTTTTCACACACTGTTGCTATTATTTTGGCCCATTCCTCCATGCAGAACTCCTCTAGAGCAGTAATGTTTTGGGCTGTCGCTGGGCAACACGGATTTACAACTCCCTCCAAAGATTTTCTATGGGGGTGAGATCTGGAGACTGGCTAGGCCACTCCAGGAACTTGAAATCTTCTTACGAAGCCACTCCTTCGTTGACCGGGCGGTGTGTTTGGAATCATTGTCATGCTGAAAGACCCAGCAACGTTTCATCTTCAATGCCCTTGCCGATGGAAGGAGGTTTTCACTCAAAATCCCACGATACATGGCCCCATTCATTCTTTCGTTTCCACGGATCAGTCGTCCTGGTCCCTTTGCAGAAAAAACAGCCCCAAAGCATGATGTTTCCACCCCATGCTTCACAGTAGGTATGGTGATCTTTGGATGCAACTCAGCATTCTTTCTACTCCAAACACGACAAGTTGAGTTTTACCAAAAAGTTATATTTTGGTTTCATATGACCATATGACATTCTCCCAATCCTATTCTGGATCATCCAAATGCTCTCTAGAAAACTTCAGACAGACCTGGACATGTACTGGCTTAAGCAGGAGGACACGTCTGGCACTGTGCAGGATTTGAGTTCCTGGTCGGCGCAGTGTGTTACTGATGGTAGCTTTTGTTACTTTGGTCCCAGCTCTCTGAAGGTCATTCACTAGGTCCCCCCGTGTTGGTTCTGGGATTTTTGCTCACAGTTTTTGTGATCATTTTGACCCCACGGGGTGTGATCTTGCGTGGAGCCCCAGATCGAGTTAGATTATCAGTGGTCTTGTATGTCTTTCATTTTCTAATAATTGCTCCCACAGTGGATTTCTTCACACCAAGCTGCCTTAACTATTGCAGATTCAGTCTTCCCAGCCAGGTGCAGGTCTACAATTTTGTTTCTGATGTCCTTTGACATCTCTTTGGTCTTGGCCATAGTGGAGTTTGAAGTGTGACTGTTTGAGGTTGTGGACAAATGTCTTTTATACTGATAACAAGTTCAAACAGATGCCATTAATACAGGTAACGAGTGGAGGACAGAGGAGCCTCTTAAAGAAGAAGTTACAGGTCTGTGAGAGCCAGAAATCTTGCTTGTTTGTAGGTGACCAAATACTTATTTTACCGAGGAAATTAACAATTAATTCTTTAAAAATCCTACAAAAAATCCTTTTTTTCTCATTTTGTCTCTCATATCTGAGGTATACCTATGATGAAAATTACAAGCCTCTCTCATATTTTTAAGTGGGAGAACTTGCACAATTGTGGCTGACTAAATACTTTTTGCCCCACTTGTATATTGTGTGTGTGTGTGTGTGTGTGTTAATAATAACAGCCCTGTACCATATGTCCATAGGGAACAAACCCATAAAATCTCAAAATAAATGATGCATCATTATTTTATGTAATTAAAAAGGCACACATAACTGCAAGTGTAAAATACTCAAGACATGTTTTATTCAATGTCTATTGAAGTTGGTTTATACACTAATAAATCAATACATATTCCTAATATGACAATAAAGTAGGGCTGCACAATAAATCGCATGGGATATTTAATGCGCATCTTGTCAGAAAAGCCGGTTCTGTAATCAGCGGTAAATCTCCATCACATGCGGGCTTTCACATTAAGCAGCATTAACTACACAGAGCCGTTATTCACCAACAAGCTGCGCAAAACCACGTTCATATTCGTGTGATTTTTTGCGCAGCTTGTCAGTGGACAACGGCTCTGTGTAGTTAATGCTGCTCAATGTGAAAGCCCGCAGGTGATGGAGATTTAACGCTGATTACAGAACCTGGCTTTTCTTTCTGAAGATGCGCGTTAAATATAGCATGCGTCGTGCAGCCCTACAATAAAGTATTTAAAGTAATGCGACAAAAGGATTATTGTGACTTTACTAGTAAAATACTATACTATTATGTATACTAGTAAAATCTATATGTGCGACACTAAAAGTGTTCAATAATAACAATATGTTAATATGTCAAATAATATGTTAGCCTGAAGGTTAATAATGTTTTTATTATTTCCTTCTTGTAACAGATTAATTAAATGCTGGATACAGACAGACAGTTTATTGTATTACCAAAATACCATTAATATCCAGAAGAAAACAAAAAGATTTTTAATTAAAAACAAGCCTGAAATACTCTCGGACTCTTATTTTGAAATGCTTATGCTTTACTACTTCCAGCTGCTCGTTTAAAAAGACGAGGGAACAATACACTCTCATTCAACCATCTACAACATATTACAATATAAAAACATCAAAAGTACACCATATGCAAGTATCGCTGATATTTATGCAGTTTAATAACATTGAAGTTTAATAATCAAATCAGGCTGTCTTTACGACTTTTGCTATACCATTTAAGATAATTATAACCATTTATGACCTTAAATTTGATCAAACTGAATTAAGGACTTTAACGGACTTTGATCAAATGAGTAATATGTTAAATATATATATTAATTTTAACCTAAAATTTAACATCAAATTGAACGCAATGCATCATGAAATACAACATACAGTAGTAAAATGTTCTTTGTTGCTGTATATTGCACATTTTTGCAAACAATATTTCATGCAAACCACATTTACATACTGTATACAGTAGGGCTGTCAAAAAAAATTCAAATTTCGAATATTCGTCGAATTAAAAATAAAAATCCACATTTTATTTTAAATAATAAATCACATTTTATCCACAATTTTAGGTGTGCGTTAAGGAGGCAGCCTTATCAGCGGCGCACGAGATGCGATGACGATGTAAGTGTCGTTGCATTATAATGTTTTTGTTAGCCTATCCAGTTGAAGCCACTAGATGCAGCGCTGCTGCATTGTTCATTAAAAATATTGCGGAAAAAGAGAACATCAATGCGGAGAAGATGTTGTTTACATCAAAACTGAAACCAAGCCGTTCACACAGAACACATATTTCACGCATTTTCTAGAGGGACATCTATCACCGTCTCGCATCGCATCTCCCACAAGAAAGGCCGATGTTAGAAAGCAGTAAAAAAAGTAATGCACGTTTAAGTTGAAAAAAAAAAAATATTATATATATATATATCTCGGATTATGGCGGGTTTTTTTCCATCCCACTGCATCTAATTTTGATATGAAAAATGTACTCTGTGTGATTGGTTTTCCACCATGTATTAAACTATGCATACATACATGATGCTGTTTTGTTTATAGTTGTTTAAGCAACTTAATTATAATTGGTTTATAAACCTTATATTTAACATTATGCACTTTTTTCACAGATAGTCATGTAATCTTATGCTTTGAATAAACGTGCATTAGTAATATTTTGCTCGAAGTGCCCTCTTGTGGCCTCAGAAGAGAAGCCAAAAGCTTTTTCTTCACCCTAACAGAAATTATGCGTTTTAAATTCGAATATAATTCAAATTTTTTATAATATTTAAGTACAAAATTCGAATTTAGTTTTTCAGCCATTTTGACAGCCCTAGTATACAGTATGCATACAGCAGAAATAGTATGAGTAGTATGGTAGTATGCAATTCTGATTATTATAATTGTCAATAAAAAGTGACAAAAGCATGCATAACATCACCTGGAGGTATTAAAACAACAGAAAGCTTGTCAAAAGCATGTCTTTTTCTTGTTTTCAGGAGCTGATCGTCTTGCCTCATTAATAAGGTAAGCTCAGATGTGACGAAATGTGAAATGACTTCATTAATTAGCACTTTTCTGACAACTTGAGAATCAACTATCGTGCAGTGTGGTGTGAACACAAACAGAAACATCCAGCTAATGCATCTGAAGGACGCTAATGAGCTAATGATGGCAAAAAGCACATGCATTTATTCAGAGAAAGCTGGTAATTATTTGTCGTGCATAAAAGAACACAAAGCCTCTTTTACAGCATTAACAGGCCTCAAAAGCAGACGCTACACCTGCAGCCGTGTGTTCGGAGCAGATGCAGATGCGTGGGCATGAAATGCTGGTGCAATAAGAGGAATAGCCTGTCGTTTTAATTGAGTCAGAAGAGACAGCTGTGATTAATGGGCCTCTGTCGGAGTTTCTGAGTTTCAGCACAACAGCACAGAGAGAGAGGCACAAAAGCATCTTAGTCAGCACTTATAGACAGTCTGACACACAAAAGACTGTTGCCGTGGTTACAAGGAGCATCCCAACTTGACCTCCCGAGCACTAACCGTGAGCATAAACAGGTGTGCTGTTTGACAATAATGAGCTTTGATTTCGAAGCAATATGCTAAGCTAGTGGCAAAAAGGTCATTGCATGACCTTTTGAGGGATTTTCAAGGACAATATAATAGTGATGCTTTGCATCAGAGTTATCATTAACTAAAGCTGAAACCTTAATAAATTGTTACTGGAAATAAAACAAATGTTAACTGAAATAAAATGTATAAAAACGGCAACTTGGCCAGTAGCCAATTTTGTAATTTGAATTTTGTAAAGCTTAATTTTAATTGGATTTAATTCAATTTCGGTTTTGGCTTTACTAAATTACTAAAACTCAATAAGTTTAAAAAAAAAAAAAAATATACAGATGTTTAAAAACTACATATATCTTAAAATAATAGAAATGGGTGAAAACTCAAAAAATTAAATACTAATTCAAGATATTAGTAAAAACTATAGACTAAAGATTTTTTTTTAAAAAAACAATTACAAAAACACAAACATTACTAAAACTTAAACTTAAATTTAATGAAAGTAAAAAAAACTAATTCAAAACATTAATAAGAATATATACACATAAAAAAAACTAAAAACTAATAAAAATGACAAAAACAAAACAAAATTAATCAAACTAAAACTGAAATAAAAAATAATAAAAACTGATAATCTATACATGAATATAATCATATTAATAAAAACTATAGTAGTATATCAATGACACTAAAATAACACTGCGTTGCATCCCAAACTAAAGGAGGGCAGCAGCACACAGCGATGCGCAAATGGTCATCCAACACAATCTGAGTCTCGTCAATAAGAAATTAAAGGTCTGTCTCTTCCAAAATCAGCGGGGGAAAAAAAGTGTGAGCATAGAGTTTTAGTTAAGTGAATCTTTGCAGAAACCCAGAGATATAGCACAGCAAACACACACAAAGCCTCCGTCACCTGCGCACATTCTCCGCTCCATTTACTGCTCCTCTAATTATATCTCCTCCTATGGACAAAACACTTCACCCAACAACGAGGCACCTTCATTTGTTCCCTGGGATAGAGGTATCGGAGTAAAACAGGAGCTCTACGGCATTAATGGATGTAAACAGTATCACATGAGTCCTGTCAGCTCAAACCTTCAGCAGTCTTTACAGATAGTAATATGGTACTGTACAATGGTAATCACTGACAAGGTACATTATACAGTTTTTGAATATTTTGAATGGTCCTGGCCGGGAAAATGTCTAAATTGGCTAAAATGTCAGGGTTTTAGCTTTGTCTTCCTATGGACGCGCTACAGTCCTCACACATTATATGTATGTTTATTTGCATTGCTTTGTCCGTTCTTGGGGATACGCCTTATCGCAACCAGATTGGCGATTATGACAAATTCGACCTGGAACGCTGTGGTCAAACTACTTAGACAAGACATCAGTCTACGGTTGTGACGGTGAGGAAATTTTACCTTCGGTTAATCGATGTGTGACAACAACCCGGTGTGGGGGGGGGGGGGGGGGGGGGGGGGGGTCGAGTTTTCCCTCTTTTCTTCGCTTTCCTTTGGGTTTAAATAGCTTGTAAACGTGCCGTGACCATTTTACTTTGTAATTCGGCATCAATTGATTGAATTCAATTCAATTCAACAAAATACAACGTAGAACATAAAACTTTTATTAACAAAATGAATAAAATCAGGCCCGTAGCCAGCTTTGAGTTCACCAAGGTCCAGACCTCGGTACATTTTTTATGTTAAAAAAAAAAATGTATTCTGAATGACTAATTTGCTGTTAAACTCCTAATATGAATGTCTGCATGACATGAAAATTCAGTTTAGACAGTTTGCAGGAATGTTTAGTGTCCGTGGTATGAAAATGGCTGCGAGCGAGACGCTGCGGAGTGAACGAGACTTGAGAGAGTTGTGAGTGAGGGCGCGGGCGCAGCCGGTGTTGCCAGATACAGCTATTATAAGCATTTTTGGACTGGTCTTTTCCACTTAATTTGACACTTTAGAAAGTTAATAAAGTAGGATGTTGCAGTTTAGGGTCAGCGATATCTTTATCTTATCTTAATTGCAAAAGATCTGAAATAATAGCAATATCTGGCAACACTGACAGTAATCAAAAAAACCCACGGACAGGTTATTGCTGACAGGATAGCACATTCGGTAAGGGAAACACAAAATATCATGATATTATCTGTCAGAAATGTCATCAACACTGTTAAAAACAGTAGCATTTATCACTAGTACACAGATCTGCTGAACAAGTAGGTTACAGAATGAAATGAAATACACAAACACTAGCCATTAAGAGAAGTCTATACGTCATTCAGTATAGTAGTTAAATTTTCACAAATCATGCTAAAAATAGTCATTAGAGCACTAGACAATGTTATCAGCTATATAGAAATGGTTATTAATAAAAACTATAACAGTAATATGAATAATAAACAACTGATAAAATTATCCACCCTAACCTATAGTAAAGTATTAACAAATTTTGATGCAATAGGGTATGATTTAAAAATGATCATGCCTCCAAAACAGAGAAAACATCTTTCACAAGCATCTACATGTCTGTCTCTTTTATAGTGTTTATAGTGTATATAATGAGTTGTATTTGTAGGGGTTATTATAGCACAATTCTTTAACAGCCCCCCCGCTAAATTTCAAAGCCTGGCTACGGCCATGAATAAAAATACACCATGCAATATGCCTAATATAAAATAACAAATAACTTACACAAAGTTTAAATAGGTAGCCTATACAAAACTGAAAATCAGTAAACACTGTAACCAAATAAATAAGAAAAGAACGTTTTAAAAAAAAACTTTGATATCACCTTCTGATGTCAACAGACTTTTTTCTCAGAAATGCTATTTTATGTCTTTTATATTCAATAATATGAATTATCCTGCAAAAGGCTTTCATTTTTAACATTAATGAAAATCATCCTACATAGACACATCATTTTCTTTCTTTTTTTAAAATCAGAATAAATTAAATTCTGTGTGCAAGTTCTGCCATAATGGATGAATACTTATAAATAAATAAAAATTCTTCGTGCAAAATATAATTTAATCTTTTTTGCAGCATTTTTTATTGAAAATAAGCATGATTTAAATTAATCGTGTATAATACTTAATTTAAATACATTAAATTAAATGTATACTTCAGAATCTATTTATTTATTTAATTTTATATTCACTAAATGTCAATTATCATAAAATAGGCTTCCTTTTCTTCATGCAAATTATAATTTTTTCTTTTTTTGTCCTTTTGTCTCTGAGGTGCAATATGATCTAGACATGCTTTTGACATGTTTTGGGAAATTCACCGGGTATTTAATGCTTACAAACTAAAAGGATGTCAAAACGTCTAGCTCACATCACCGGTGTAAATTCACTGCTCTGGTATCATATGACTAGTTGGTAGGGATGTAACGATTAACCGCGAGCCGGTTGAAATTTGATTCAAATATGTGACAATTCAAATCAGTTGAGATGCCAAATAAATCGCGATTCATTTAGGTGTAGGACTTTATATGAATGCATGTCTGAGGGGAAATTACTGTCTTTAGAAAAGTTTAGATAGCATTTTTTCTTTTCATCTTGCCTCTGTAAAATGCATATTAAAATTCATAAGTGCAGCGCTGCTTTGTTTACAGCGGAAACCAAGGAAACGCTTTAAGCGCCACCTGCTGGCAGAGAGTGAATCTGCGTCTCGTTCAGCTCGTCTGCTGTTTCGGTTTCATGCAGATATTTTTTGTATGTTTTTAAAATGTATAGTTTCACAAAACTGAAGTCAAACTATTCTGTTTTTGTTTCAAATTTCTAAATTATACAATCTAATATAGATTAGAAACTGCTCATGTTGCATGTACGCAGCATCTTTGTTTGGATCATGATTAAAATGCAGTGTTTGCTTCTAATTTTAAATGGAAAGAGCACAGACAAAGCCTTAGTTTGTTTATATGAAGAGATTTCTTTTATTTGTGTTACTTATTTATTTGATTTGGGGCTTGTTTTAAAATATAAATTTAGTTTTGTTATTTACATTTACATTATATTTAAATTTAGTCATTTAGCAGATGCTTTTATCCAAAGCTACTTACAAATGAGGACAATAGAAGCAATCAAAACCAACAAAAGAGCAATAATAAACAAAGTGCTATATTAGTATATTATTATAGTGTTATATTTCAATTTCACAAATAAAGGCTTGCAAAAAAGGGGCGGGGGGCCCATTTTTTTTTGGTCAAGCAATAATCAAAGGGGACACATTTAATTTATAATTTGTCTTAAATCTAATGTTGTCTAAAAAAAAATCGTGAATCGAATCGTGATTTGAGTGAATCGTTACATCCCTACTAGTTGGCGATAATAACTACATGCACATTAAGATGAACTCACAAGATGAATTCACAGGTCTGGTATCATATGACTAGTTGGAGATAATAACCAGATGCACATTAAATTCTTCTCGACTTGACTCTGGCGTCCCGTGAGGATACACAGGATGGAGATTGCGGGAGGTGGCCTGTCATTTATTCGGTTCCCTACATGTCCAACAACAGGAGGAGACGCGGCTGACAGCCAACGGGAATCCAGCCAGCCGTTAGAGGGATTACACTCGTCTGTTTAATTTGACACACACACATTTTGCTCAACAAAGAGCTCGGCTGGTCTGCGTCTTCGTGCCGGGATGAGAGAGATTGTGAGCTAATGATAGCCTGAGCGTTGATGCTAAATATGCAAAGCGGGCGAATATGATACAGAACACAAAAGATCTTTGACATGAACGGGCTGCTCCTGCTAGGCTCTTATTAGCCTGTCTTCCCACTCGCGTAATAACACATAGCTGCCATCAAATCACTGTTTTGGGCATAAGGAAAAGGGTTTGTGTCACGCCAGGGTTACAGTTTGCTTCTGGGTTGGCACTTGCGTAATTAGGAAGATATTTACGCATATTAAATGGTATTTTTAAACACGAGTCTTTGCCCCGGCTTGTGCAGAAACAAAGAGCTGTTGTCATGATCTCACCCTCAGAAAACAATTACTAAATGGAGCAGAAAAAGCTCAAACTTCTGGGACCAAAACATGATTCGTAAGAAATGCTATCTTGCTGAAGATTTGTTTTTGACTTTGTACCATTGTTTATTGCCGAATGATAATGATTTGAACATTTGCACACATTTTTTTCAACTAGCTATGGTGGTAGCATGTTATTTTTGGACAATATCGCGGTAGTCTTTGAAGAACCATGGTTTTACCATCACTGTACCACGTCCAGAGATGATCAGTGTATGTTAATCAATGTTTCTAAGCGATGGAAACTTATTTCTGTCACTGAATAAAAATATAAATATATACTTTTTATAAAAATCGACACATTTTTATTTAAAAGTATATGACGTATACTTTTTTTTCTCACAATTCTGACCTTCCGATTTTTCTTCTCACAAATGTGAGTTTACATTTCACAATTCTGACTTTTTTTCTCAGAATTTTGCATATGCAGTCAGGTGTCTGAAATTTTGGAAAAAATAAACTCAATTGCAATATGTAAACTCACATTTCTGAGGGAAAAAAAAGTCAGAATTGCGAGATATATACTCAGAATTCCTAGAGAAATAATAAATGAATAAATAAATAATTAAATAAATTCTGCAAAATTCAGACATTATGGCGGTATTTATACACTGAATTTAATTTGCTGATTTAAAAACAAACAAACATGTATCTGGATAGGATGATTTTCATTAATGTGAAAAATTGTGACCAAAAAAAAATTTAATTAATAAAAATAAAAATGAAGCTTCCTGCAGGATAATTTACATTATTGAATAAAAAAGCTAAATGGATAAATAAATTCTGAAGTACTCATACATTATAATAATATTTGTACACTGAATTTAATTCATGCTAATTTTAAATAAAGCGTGTGTCTGGATACGAGGATTTTAATTAATGTATTACAGTAATAAGATGTTGTAAAACATGTTTAATTGTCATGAAAATGTCAAAATGGAAAAAAAAGCACAAATTGCTCTGAAAAATTGGGTTTCATATTGTATTATATATCAAATATTAAAATATTGTGCATATATTACAAATATAATTTTTTCCGGTAACACTTTACTTGAAGGGGTGTGCATAAGACTGACATGACACCTTCATAATCATGACATGACACATGTCATGAATATGAAGGAGGTTTTATGCACTGTCATTAAGTGTCATTCGCTCAGTTATGTCATTTTTAATGCAAATATGACATTATTTGACCTAACCCTACCCCTAACCATAGCCCATAACAAAGACATCTCAAACAATGTCATCTTTGCATTAAAAATGACATAACTGAGCAAATGGCACTTAATGACAGTTGTCATAAACATGCATAAAAACCCTTCATGTGTCATGTCATGATTATGAAGGTGTCATGTCAGTCTTATGTAACCTTTTTTCCTTTTAATTTTGCAGTGAAATATGACAATTCCTTTGTGAGATTCACCCAGCTGTTTAATTCAACATAATCAATAATAATAGAGCTGTTGTCATATTATACTCATACAATATGGATTCACTGTCAAGGGACGAGTTATACTGTAATTTGACTGAAAACACACAATTCAGAGAGACACTGACAGCAAATGTGAGGAACGGAGATATCCTGTCCATATAAATCAACACTGAACCCTAGAAAACTAGAGAAAACATCTCAATTTTGATCTGAAACGTATCTGGATCTCATGAAGAAATGGCTCCCCCCTGTGTCAGCAGAAATCAACTGGTCTTGAGTCTTTATTAAGGCCGTGTTACTCACCGTACTGGGCTTCTCTCTCCTGCAGCTCCAGTTTGATCTGGTTGTGTTGCTCCTTCATGCGGCTCAGATCCCGTCCGCTTCCTGTGCGCAGAGTCTTCAGCTTCCTCTCCAGCTTCCTCTCCAGCCCCTCCAGACGATCTCTCTCGCCGTACGCGCTCCTGATTTCTGCCTTCAGTTCCTTCGCACTGCTGAAGTCATTTCCTGCCGCGAGAACCAAACAGAAGCAGAGTATTAGATGAAAACCATCAAAACGATTAGTCGAAACACCACCAGAAATAAGAATACTATCAGCATACTATGACTTGTGACACACTAATTCCAATTTTGCATACTACATACTACAGATAGCATGCAAATAGGGATGCTGTCAGAGATTTAAAAGAAACAATGTAAATGATTTTGTTTAGTTTTTTTCTCAAGAATCTAAGAAATCCAGAGTGTTGCTATGCAGTCACTAGGTTGTAGGCTGGGTATTCTAAAAAAAAAAAAAAAAAAAAAAACAAAAAAAAAAAATTTTAAAAAAAAAACAAAATAAAAAAAAACACAAAAAAAAAAAAAAAATTTTTTTTTAAAAAAAAAAAAAAAAGTTTTTAAAAAAAATAAAAAAAATTAAAAAAAAATAAAAATTTAAAAAAAAAAAAAAAAAAATAAAACAAAAAAAAAAAAAAAAAAAAAAAAAAAAAAAAAAAAAAAAAAACAAAAAAAAAAACAACAAAAAAAAAAAAAAAAATAAAAAAAAAAAAAAAAAAAAAAAAAAAAAAAAAAACAAAAAAAAAAATTAAAACAAAAAAAAACAAAAAAAAAAAAAACAAAAAAAAAAAAAAAAAAAAAAAAAAAAAAAAAAAAAAAAAAAAAATAAAAAAAAAAAAAAACAAAAAAAAAAAAAAAAAAAAAAAACAAAAAAAAAAAAAAAAAAACAAAAAAAAAACATTAAAAAAAAAAAAAAAAAAAAAAAAAAAAAAAAAAATTTTAAAAAAAAAAAAAAAAAAAAAAAAAAAAAAAAAAAAAAAAAAAAAAAAAAAAAAAAAAAAAAAAAAAAAAAAAAAACAAAAAAAAAATCAATTAAAAAAAAAAAAAAAAAAAAAAAAATACAAATAAAAAAAAAAAAAAAAAAAAAAAAAAATTAAAAATTAAAAAAAAAAAAAAAAAAAAAAAAAAAAAACAAAACAAAAAAAAAAAAAAAAAAAAAAAAAAAAATTAAAAAAATATAAAAAAAAAAAAAAATTAAAAAAAAAAAAAATACAAAAAAAACAAAAAAAAAAAAAAATTAAAAAAAAAATAAAAAAAAAAAAAAAAAATAAAAAAAAAAAAAAAAAAAAAAAAAAAAAAAAAAACAAAAAAAAAAAAAAATGGCGGTTTGGAGTTGTGTGCAAAAGTTTAATACTTAGTGTTTGGGGATTGTTCAAATATATGTAATAGTAATAGCGATGCTTGACTTCATAGACATGACTAGTTAAGAACTAACCAGATAAGAAACTTCGGGGTCAGTAGGATTTTTTGGGGGGAAAATTATATTTTCATTCTTTTGCAGTTTGCATGTCTAGAGATGTCTTTAAATGTTCTATCCTTAAACTCTAGTAAAACAGAAGTTATTGTGTTTGGGCCTCAGGTGAATAAGGCCAATGTAAAGCATAATTTGGGATATTTGAACTCCCATCAAACCAACTGTGGAAAATTGGGGAGTCCTTTTAGATTCCTCCCTAAAATTTGAGCAACATATTAACACAGTAGTGAAGTTAAGTTTTTTTTCATTTAAAACCTCTCTCTAGAGTCAAGTTTTGGTTATCGTTTAAAGATCTTGAGAGAGTTACACATGCCCTTGTCTTGTCACGTCTGGACTACTGTAATTCTTTACATGTTGGTCTACCGCAGTCTTCTATATCATGACTCCAGGTGGTTCAAAATGCTGCAGCCAGGTTTTTAACTGGGGCTCGTAAGCGAGAGCTAGGGCTGTGCAATATATCGAAAATGTACCGCAAATGTACATATCGCAATATGCATATCGCTACAGCTTGCAATATTGGGGGCCTGAACAAAAACAAAGAGCAAACCACTCACTTGCTCTTACCTAAATAACTGTTGTAGCTTAAATAAGAATCAGTGCATATTGAATTCAAAGAGTAAATTCTAAGCAGTGTTTTATTTTTCCTTTTTATTATTCAGTTCCTAAACTCATGTTAAAATGACATTTTTATGTAATGCTCGAGTAAACCACTACCGTTCACTTTCAGAAGTTGTTGTAGGGGTGCTTTCTTATTAGAATCAGAAACAGAATGAGCTTTATTCATCACTTAAGTGTGCGCAAACACAAGGAATTTGTTGTGGTTTTACAGGAACTCTTGGTACATACATACAAACATACAAATAACCATATACAGTATGACACAAGATAGTTATAGAAGTTAACAGACCTGACTCAGCAACAGCTGAGTAAAACGGTTTCATCTGAGCATGTGGCACTTTAAGCATTATCGTATCGCATATCGCATTATTTAATGAGTTATCGCATATTGCATTTTTCTTCAATATCGCACAGCCCTAGCGAGAGCATATTACTCCGATCTTAAAGACTTTAAACTGGCTCCCAGTGTGTTATAAAATTGATTTTAAGATATTGGTATTTGTTTTTAAATCCCTAAATCATCTGGCACCCTCTTATCTGTTTGATTATTAAAAGAAAAAAAGCCAACAAGATCTACAAAAAAGTACTCTTTGTCTCAGCCTAGATCCCGATTAAAGGCAAGAGGTGATCGTGCATTTGCAATAGCCTTCCTTTATCTGTGAAAACTTCTAATTCTGTCTACGAGTTAAAAACTAAATCGAAATCTTATTTTCTTACTTTGGCTTTTTAAACTTTGTATGTTCAATTATATTTTGAGTTTACTGATGTTATTCTTTTTACTGGTTTTCATTTTATTCTTACAGCACTATGGTCAACTGCTGTTGTGTTTATTGGTGCTTAATAAATACATGAATTAATGAATTAAGCAAGGATTCATTAAATTCATCATTGAAATGCGTCACAATTCAGACTTTTTTTCCTCACAATTCTAACTTTTTGTCTAAGAATTGACACATAAACTTGCCACAGAATAAAATAAAACTGATAACTACAACTTTTTAAGAGAACTTTAAATGATAATAAAAATAATACAATAAAATTAAATAAAACAAATCTCATAACTCTTAATTTGTCCCATATAAACTTTTTCCTAAGAGAACCTTTAAAATAAAATAAAATGTAATTAAATTCAATTAAATAATAAAATCTCACAACTCTTCTTTTTTTTAATTTGTGCCACACTTTTTTAAGAGAACCTTTCAAATGAAATATCTCACAGCTCTTTTTTTTTTTTTTGTGGCCACATAACCTTTAAGTCCTTCCCCCCCCCCCCTTTTCCCCCCTCCCCCCCATTACGAGGAAAACATTATAATTAAATTAAGTAAGAAAGAAATAAAATTAAATTCAGAGTTTTATTAAAATAGTATCGTCTAAAATAGTGAGATAAAAATTTATTTGATTTATATTTTGGCAGAAATAAGCTTCCATAGTTTTCAACATTGATAATAATCAGAAATGTGTCTCGAGCAGCAAATCAGCATATTAGAATGATTTCTGAAGATCATGTGACACTGGAGACTGGAGTAATGATGCTGAAAATACAGCTGCGCATCACAGCAATAAATTACATTTTAACATATATCCACATAGAGAACTCCTACTTTGAGTCGTAGTATAATTTCACAATTTTACTGTTTTTTTGATCAATTAAATGCAGCCTCGGTGAGCAGAATAGACTTCTTTTAAAAATATATTTTTTAAATCTTACTGCCCCCAAACTTCTGAACAGTAGTGTTTGTAGGCAGTACTCAAGTATCCCAGTGGAGGACGGGCTGTACTTTGAGCCTGTCATTCTGTATTGTGTAGTGCTGTCGAGCACACAGTGACAGTGACATCTGAAACAGCCGCAGGAGGCGACGGGTTCAGATGAGCACAGAAAGAGCGGTACCTGAGATGGCCGCGAGCTTCGCCTCATGAAGGGCCAGCAGCTGTGTTTCACTCTCGCTGACCTTCCGTCGCAGACGAGAGCCCAGTCTCTGACTCATCACCACCTGAACCACGAGAAATAGATTACACACCTGAGGAAAAGAGCAGTCACTCAACTTACTGAGGGTTACAGTGCAACCTAGGGATGTAATGATTCACTCAACTCACGATTCGATTCACAATTATTATTATTTTTTTACAAAATGAGATTTAAGACAAATTATAAATTAAATGTGTCTTTTTATTATTGCTTGTACAAAATGCTGCATGTTTCTTTGTGAAATTGAAATATAACACTATAATAATATACTAATATAGCACTTGCATATTACTGCTCTTTAGTCGCCTTGGATAAAAGCGTTTGCTAAATAACAACATTTTAATATAATGTAAATGTAAATAAAACTAAATTGAAATTTTAAAACAAGCCCCAAATCAAATAAATAAGTAACACAAATAAAATAAATCTCTTCATATAAACAAAACACGGCTTTGTCTGTGCTCTTTCCATTTAAAAAATTAGAGGCAACCGCTCCATTTTAATCACGATACAAACAAAGATGCTGCGTACATGCAACATGAGCAGTTTTTAATCTAAATTAGATTGTATAATTTCGAAATTTGAAACAAAAACCGAATAGTTTTACTTCAGTTTTGTGAAACTATACATTTTAAAAACATACAAAAAATATCTGCATGAAACCGAAACAGCAGACGAGCTGAACGAGACGCAGATTCACTCTCTGCCAGCAGGTGGCGCTTAAACCCTTTCCTTGGTTTCCGCTGTAAACAAAACAGCGCTGAACTTATGAACTTTAATATGCATTATACAGAGGCAAGATGAAAAGAAAAAATACCATCTAAACTTTTCTAAAGACAGTAAGTTCCCCTCAGACATGCATTCATATAAACTCCTACCCCTAATTGAATCGCAATTTGTTTAGCATCTCAACCGATTTGAATCCTCACATATTTAAATCAATTTTCAACCGGCTCGCAGTTAATCGTTACATCCTCCCGATGTGAAGGCGGTTGTGCGCTGGAGCCAGACGCTCCGTGGCTCTGCCATCAGATAACAGCCAAACAGAGGGCAAAGTCACACTGTGCCATTTTTCAGGCAGATCATCTCCTCTCAGCTCCACCCACGGTGAAAACACCAGCTCACACACACACACAACACACACAAACACAAACACAGATAAAATGGGACTATATCCCAGGCTGCTCACAGGAGGAAAGCAGCTCATTGTGTCTCTGATTATCGTGGTGCTAACTAACTAACTAACTCACACACACACACACACACACACACACATCACTGCAACTAGAAGTGGAGACTTTGCTTTTGGATTGACACCAGTTCCGTCTTTTTATCATCTAATTTTATCATCTGAAATGTGCTAGTAATTGTATTCACTCTACTTATATAATGCAATATTATAAAGCATATTATATTATATTAATGTAAAGCATGCAAATCAAGGGCTAAATGTATGTGACAATTTAGCAGTTGCTGGATATTGGTAGAGACATGTCATAGCGTCCCTACTAATTGAAAATCAGTAGTCATAAGTCATAAGTCAGACATTGCAGTGAGTTGCTGTTTTTGTCATTCTCTGAGGAAGACACTTGTTTTGGTCAGATTTGTTTTTTAATGTTCATCCGAGTGACTTTGTTTCTGTTTTAAAGATGTTTTCTTGGGATTGTTTGACTACTCGAAAGAAAACATAGGAAAATATGACTTTGTTTGTTTCCTGCTAGCTAAATTTCACATATACATAAACAAAAATCTGGCTCTAAACCTCTCTTTTCTTTATTCAAAGTTGATCTAGACAAGTACATGGAAACTATCCAAAGTTCTGTTAATCCTAAAGCAGTGAAAACTGCATCTAAGCGCATAGAAAACAAAAAATGCAACCATTCTTCTCCTCCTCATCCCGTCTGCTGTGAAAAGAGTAATCACAACGCATGTGCTTGCTTGCGCTTCATGGATATTGGTAGGGACATGTCCCATTGCAACTTATTTTCCAGAAACTACATGCTGCTAAACAAAATGTACAAATTACCCAATGATTAATATTTGTAAATGATAGCATGCTACAATGTTGTCATATGACCTTATTATGTTGCATGTCCAGTTATCAGAATGGATATTTCACATTTTTATTAGAATTTTATGAAATAAAAAATAATTTTGGCCAGTATAAGCAAATTAGTAGTTAAAAATCATGCAATTTAGTAAATAAGATAATTTACGGTTCATTCATCAAACTGGAAATAGAAAAGAAAGACTGGAAAGTTGAGCGCATTGCACTGTGGGATACAGAATCTCAAACAAACTGTATAATAGTGTGAGTAGCATGATAGTATGTTATTCCATTATACACTTCCAGATCAGCGTCTTTTTTCTTGTTTTACAGTAAAAAAAAAAATCTAAACAAACTTCAAAATTTACCTGAGATTTTGAGATCTCTGAGAATTGTTCTCTTGTATCTTAAATTAAAATAAAATAATAAATAACATACATTTGTGCCGCAAACGTTTTGTTAATAAAATAAAGTCAAATAAAATGCCTAGGGCAAGAACAGATGATTAATATGTGATTAAAATGTGGACTTACTTTAGCCGTTGCCTCTTTGGTGGATAATCTCAGTGCTCGCTCTTGCTCTTGAAGTCTGGAAATAAAAGGAAATTATAAATATCAGTGATGCTGAAAATGAGATTTGAACACTAGCGTCATAAACTTTACACTTAAAAATGATGGCAAATACAAGAAATAGTAATAACGATGCTTGACTTAGCAGACAACACTAATAAATACAGGTAAGCAAACAATATCGAAGCATTATATACTGTGACTAGGCCTGGGCGATAAAACGGTATCGATATTTATCGACGGTACACCCTCTTCGATAACGATAGAAAAAATGTTCGATATAGCGCACGATATAGGCACGTGCTAAGAGTGACGCAGACAGCACACACAAACACATGCTAAATTGAGTGCTGTGCCTAGGGTTGCCAACCATCCCGTATAATACGGAATCGTCCCGTATTTAAGGCATCAAAGAAGCGTTCCGTATGAAAGCTATACAGACGCAGGTTGTACCGTATTTAAGGCATTTATGCCGTATGAACACTAGACCATACGAATAACAAACTCAATGAGATGAATCATTCTTTTGAGAAAGTGTTGATGTGAACATTAGCCGTTCAGGGAGGCTTAACACCAAGAGGATCCTCTTCAAGCGGAGCGGGACTCCGCAACGGAGTTGGGTGTTTAACGACCCCGTTTTCGACTTCAGCAAGCAGTTTGAGCGAATTGCAAACAAACGTGTTCCAAAAATCAGCCCACGAAAGAAAGTGCATTGGCTGAGGGAAGAGTGATCGATTAAGGAAGTAGTTATTTTACATTAAGTAACGTCCACTAGAAAGGACTTCTACAGCCCTGAAAGACAGCGGAGACCAGGACAAATAGATGAGCCCCAGATACAGATCCCCAATAAAGACCTTGTCTCAGACGACCACCAGGAAAAGACCACAGGAACCAGATGAGTCCTCTGCACAATCTGACTTTGCTGCAGCATGGAATTGAACTGCTGGTCCGTCTGGCCAGAGGAGAACTGGCCCCACTCCCAAGGTTTTTTCTCCATTCTGTAACCGATGGAGTTTTGGTTCCTTGCCGCTGTCGACTCTGGCTTGCTTAGTTGGGGACACTTAATTTCCGGCGATATCGTTGACATGATTGCACAGATACTATTTAAACTGAACTGAGCTGGATGATGAAATCACTGAATTCAATAATGAACTGCCTTTAACTGAAAAATTAATGTTTACTATTGTCACTTTGCATTATGACACACTATTTTCCTAATTAATGCTGTTCTGTTGCTTTGTCACAATCTGTATTGTTTTAAAGCGCTATATAAATAAAGGTGACTGGACTTGACTTCCAGCGTTCTAACCTTGAAAATTATTCTTAAAACACAAAATGACCAATGAAGTGTCAAGCACCAAAAGCAGTACATATTTATTCTATAAGTTCTCTTTAATTGAAAAATATGCATTTTATACTGTAGTAGGCCTACTGTATACTACACACACGCATCAGAAGACAGAAAGAGATTTATTGCCAAGTATGTTTGCACATACAAGGAATCTGTTTTAGTGTCACAAGCTTCCAGTACACAGACACAACAACAACAACACAGATAATAAAAACGAGATGTGAATAAAATACAAATATGGATAACTATAAATAAAGCACACACACACATCAAAAGGATAAATATGACAGGTGTGCGATAGATAAAATGCAGGATATGAATAGATAAATAAAGTTGTAGGGATGGCTAAGATGTAAAGATAATAGATAAGGTTATTGCACATATTTGTATGCACATGGTGCGAATATTTAACTGTTCGTGAGGTAAATATCTCCTATATTTCTAATATATATTCATATACATATAATAATACTATAATATATGGAACTTATACACTGCCGTTCAAAAGTGGGAATCAGTAAGATTTTTAATGTTTTCTTTTCTCATCAGCCTGCTTTATTTGATCAAAAATGACAGAAAGAAAACTGTAATTGTGTGAAATAACCGATTATTGCATTTTAAGCAACTTTCTATTTTAATATACTTGAAAATAGAATTTATTCCTGTGAAGCAAAGCTGAATATTCATCATCATTATCCAGTCTTCAGTGTCACATGATCTTCAGAAATCATTCTAATATGCTGAGTTATTAACAGTGTTAGAAACAGTTGTGCTGCTTAATACTTTTTTGGAACCTGTGATATTTTTTTCAGGATTCTTTGATAAATAAAAGGTTAAAAAGAACAGTATTTATTCAAAATAAATATGTTGTGTTAAATATAGTCTACACAACTATTCCAAAAAGAAAAAAAAAGGTTTGGGGTCAGTACACTTATTTTATTTTTTTATTTTTGTTTAAAGAAACTTTTAGAATACTTTTACTCAGCAAGGATGTGTTAAACGGATAAAAAGTGATATTGTTAGAAAAGATTACTATTTTGAATAAATGCTGTTCTTTTAACTTTTTATTTGTTTCGAAAACAGGTCCCAAAAATATGAAGCCGCACAACAGTTTCCAGCACTGATAATAAAACAGCATATTAGAATGATTTCTTAAGAATCATGTGACACTGAAGACTGGAGTAATGAGGCTGAAAATTACAGTGCTGCGTCAGAAATAATTAGATTTTAAAGTATAATAATTAGATAGGAAACCAAATTAGAAATTGCAATAATATTGAACAATATTACTGTTTTTTCTGTAGTTTTGATCAAATAAATACAGCATTGAAGAGCATTAGAGACTCCATTTAAAAACATTACAAATCTAAAAACATTATACTGCGTGTGTGTGTTGATATATAATATATATCAAAAGCGCCTGTGTGTGTATCCCCTTATAGGGTCCCTTATTCTATGAAAAAAACACACGATTGTCACTTATTTTCCTTTCTGAAGTGGAACCCTGCTGTGCCTGCTGGAGTGAGGAGATTGTGAATAAAAAATGAATATTAGTTCGAATTGTAAACTAAACATGCATTTGAATGCAAAAATAGTACAATCGAATGTTAGGAGTGTGTCAGGGAGCGTCATCAGTGGTGCACGAGATGCGGTGATAATGATGTGAGTGATGTTGTTGCATTTTAAAGTTTTGTTAGTCTAGCCCACGAGACGTGCCACTGCTGTGTTATGCATTCAAAATATTAGAGAAATATAGAAGCTCAATGCGGAGAAGATCTTGATTAGGTTAAAACCGAAACCAAGCCATTCACACAGAACGCATATTCAGCACATTTTTTAGACGGACAAATATGACTGCTGCACTCGCGTCTCACACAAGAGATGTAGCCATGCAAAGTTAAAAAAAGTTTAAACCTTTAGAAAACATCGCGAATTTGTGAAGGTTTATTCCATTTCACTGCATCTCATATGTTTTTAAATGCAGTCTGTGTGATGGGTGCTTCGGCTCTTTGTATTAAGCAATGCATAAATACAAGATGCTGTTTTGTTCATAACTGTTTATGCAATTTACTAAATTATGTTTGATTTATAGGAGTTAATTTAGACATAATGCACGTTTTAATAGAGTTACTTCCTTGCGTTGACAATTTAAATGTGCTGCATTATTTTGCTCATTGCGCCCTCCTGTGGCCTCGGGAGACAAGCCAAAAGTTTCCTATTTAATCTGCATATAAAACATTAGAAATTAGATATTTGTTTATTTTTTATTTTGTGTTTGACTGTTAAAACCAAATTTAATTGTTGTTTGACTAAATAAATTGGGTAATTTAAAAATACAGTGGTTAAATTAAAAAAAAAATTCTATTGCTTTTTGTTTTAAAAAAGGTTATAAATAAATGTCAATAATTATCGATACCAAACAATATGAAACATATATCGTTGATACATTTTAACTATATCACCCAGCCCTAACTGTGATCCAAGGTTATTATCATTAACTGCAACTAAAACAATAAAAACATTTTCAATATCTGAAATAAAATAATTTTCATTACTTGAAATAAAAGTAAATTAAAATACAAATATTAATTTAAACTTTTACTATTTTATTTCAGCTAGTTTCTCATTTTCATTTAGGTTAAGTTGAAGTACTAAAACGAATTCATAAAAATTAAATATTTCAGACATATTAAAAAAATAATAATAATACAAATTACAAAAGCACATAAAAATACTAAAACTCAAACTAAAATTGAAAATATATAAATAAAATCTAATTCAAAATATTAACAGAAACTTAAACGGTATACCAATTATTTAAAAATAAGTGGATAAAGTGTCTCCTGATAGTAATATACAGGTTTAATAAGTGGATTAGATGTCAGTAACACAACTCATACAAACAAAATATCAGCTATTCCTCATCAAGAGCCTTGAGCGATTCTTCTTAAGCATTACGCACAGGTTTTGGACAGAAAACCAATATTCATCCACACCAGCATCTGAAGGCATTAACTCTGTGGAGCCTGAAAGCAATAAAAATTCATAACCGTGCTGAAAAGTGTCTCATTTCCAGAAGGGCCGGGTAAAAATACAATAAAAGAGAGAGGATTGCATGAAGAATCGGCTGCTTCTCCTCAAAACTCGCTTTAAGCTGGCCCTCAGTGCAGGAGAAAATAAATCAATCTCTCAGCAGGGTTTGTTTAGCTCGGCTCAATGTTATGACCTCAATCTGCACCGTACCTCCAATAAATCTACATATGCATCAAAATCAATCTGTGAGAGACCAAACAGAGTCATGCAATCTAGAGTTCAATATTTCTCTGCTCCGAGACAGACGTTTCATCGCTGCTAGAGACGACCTTTGTTTTTCACCGGAGCGTCTCACTGAAACTCCTCCAAAAACTAAATCCACTGAAGAGAAGATTTAACTGAACCGCGTCAGTCTCAAATGTCAACGCTAGCGAATGCTGACTGGCACATCTGACATCTTTAAATGATCACCTGTTGGTTTCTGTTCAACATTACAGCAAAGAGAGATTTTAATATTAACAATAGCTATCACAATCAGATAATATACTCAAACGTCCACTTATAATTCATTATTAAAAGGCACAATATGTAAGATTTTCATAACAAAATATCCAAAAACTACTTGCACAGATTGATATATTTCATGCAGTTGTGTATGCAGTGTATGTTACTGATCGCACTGATCATTTCCTGTTTTTATGAAGCCCCGCCCTCAGAAATAGGCGATGGGCTCTGATTGGTTAGCTAGCCCAGTGTGCTGTGATTGGCTAAACCGCCTCTATTGCACGTCTAAGCGTCCTGCCCCCCCCCCCCCCCCCCCCCTCACATCAGCGGCATGTATTGTAAACAACGGCATCATATCGCTTATCAGTTTGAGCCCGCTTGGACGCAGAGGTCCGTATTGAGCGAGAGTGCAGAACCTGTGCAAGCACGGCTTTGAAGAACAGTATTGAGAACCTCTGCTCTAGAACATTGATTTTGAAACTTGTGAATTCATATTTGAATAGATTTTTACATGCACCTCTAGTTTTCTCTTCCTCTTCTCTAAAGCAGCGCAGCATGGCATCACCCCATTTGCTCCCTTTGCCCGAGGGCGGGGTTTATCTGGGTTTATGATGTAACGAACCCAGGAAGTAACTTGTTGTAGTCCCTACCAGACGTTTTTGTAGGCATTAACTACCGAATTTAAAAGACGATATCTCCGGTTGCAGTGAACTTTCAGCTTCGTAACTTTGCAGATATTGTTTATGCTCAAACAGCAACATTGCACACTAACTAACGTTAAAAAAGTGAAATCGCGATGAACCACCCCTTTAATATGAAACGCAGTGCAGTAAAAAGTACAATATTATGCTTTGGAATGTTGTGAAGTAAAGTTTTCTAAAGAAAAACACTTGAAAGTACTTTTACAGCAGAGTAAAAAATACTTCACTACTGTTCTTGGACCAGTAGGACGTCAGGTTTGAATGTGTGTGAATGAGATACGAGGCTTCATATTTTGCTGCTCTGTTTGCACTCACCTGACGATCTCTGCGGGTGGAGACACACTGATCTGGGCCCGGTGTTCAGAGCTGATCATGTCCTCCAGCGCTCGAGCCATCAGCCGCAGCTGAGCCGGATCACAGGCTCTGAGGACGGGCTCCAGATGCTCCTCCACAGCTCTGCTCTGCTCCCGCAGCTCCAGCAGCCTCTGCTGAAGATCACACATCTCCTTCTGAAGAAGCACAACACATACTTAACCTCTTAACCTATTACTAAGCTAAGATCAACTTCAGATTTGACAACAGATTAGTCAGATCTGTTGCAAAGTAGAAAACGAGTTAAAAAGGAATTAGATTCATGCTGGACAGTCAGTCATTGAAGCAATATATGCACTCATTAGTCATATGTGAGCCTGGAGCACAAAAGCAGTCTGAAGTCTCTGGGGTATATTTGTAGCAATAGCCAACAATACATTGTATGGGTCAAAATTATAAATTTTTCTTATTATTTTTCTAAATTTTTTGGATATTAAGTAGAGATCATGTTCCATGAAGATATTTTGTAAATGTCCTACTGTAAATATATCAAAACTTAATTTTTGATTAGTAATATGCATAGCTAAGAACTTCATTTGGACAACTTTAAAGATGATTTTCTCAATATTAAATTTTTTTTTGCACCCTCAGATTCCAGAGTTTTCAAATAGTTGTATCTCGGCCAAATATTGTCCGATCCTAACAAACCATACATAAAAGCAAAACTTATTTATTCAGCTTTCAGATTATGTATAAATCCCAATTTCGAAAAATTTAACCTTATGACTGGTTTTGTGGTCCAGGGTCACATATATCAGTGATGATCATATATTTCCGTTCACCTGAATCCTTTGTTTTTCCTCTAACAGTTTCTCGGTGTTGGAACGGCTCATGGAAGCGCTGAGCCCTGATCGGCCCTCGATTCACCATTTTTGCCTGTTTGAAAAAAACTATATATATTAATAATCCTCACTGAAAAACAGACTAGAAAGTGTTATAATTGAAAAAACCAGGGTTATTATAACTACAATTACTAGAAATAAAATAGATGTTAACTATAAAATAATGATAATAATAATGAAATAAAACAAAAACGTTTTGAAATAAAATATTTCAGCAGGTTTCCAAGGTAACATGTCTCATTTTCATTAAGTTTAACTTGATTAATTAAAACTAAACCTGAAAAAAAACTATACATATATATTTAAAAACAACGAAAACTAATACAAATTTCAGAAACACATAACAAAATTACTAAAACTAACTAAAATTCACATAACTAACAAAAATATGAAAATAAAATCTTATTCAAAATATTAACAAAAATTCTAATAATTTCTCTGTGATAATAAAATAAAACGGTTGTAAGCTAAAACTGACATTTTCAGTAATTAAAATAAAGCAGAAATAAAAAGGAAACTTAAAACTTAAAAATTAGAATGTTGCCTTGGCAACTAACTGAAATAAAATAAGCTTAAGTAGAAGTACTAAAATTACTGAAGCTAAAATAAAGGTAACATTTTTATTTTCATTTAGTTTAACTTGAAGCAATAAAATAACTCAAACTAAAAACATAAACCTAATTTTAAAAAGTGATAGACATATTTAAACAAAAAAAACTTTAAAATCAAAATGAAAACATGATATAAAAATAAATCAAAATATTATGTGCACATCTTCAGCTTTTTTATTCTGCTCATTAATAATCTGGTGTCTTTCCTATGATGAGTGTCTCTGAGCTCAGTTACAGACTCCATACTGTACGATGATAAACATATGGAAACAATACGCAACAGGAAGTGCTGTTTAGACACATTCCAGCAGATCTGCCACCCCACCTGTGTGCTTTCCTGTTTAAACGGGTTATTTCTGAAGCCAGTATCAGCTAACCAGCCCTCAAATACAATACAGTGACGTGTTCTGTAGTGTTGGAGGAAATCAAGTCAGGTTTAGAAATTAGACATTTGCAGAATTCAGTTGAGAAGAATGAATTCATGTAAATTCATATCAATACAAATATATAGGGATTATTTTGTATAGATATGATAAAGATGTGTTAGCATCAAAAAAAGAATTATTTTTTTAAAAGGAAATTAATACATTTATTCAGCTAGGACGTATTAAATTAATCCAAAGTGACACTAAAGACATTTAGAATGTGACAAAAGATTTCTAATTCAAATAAATGCAGTTCTTTTGAACTTTCCATTCATCAACTAATCCTGAAAAATAACGGTTTGCAGCACAACTGTTTTTAACATTGATAATAATCAGAAATGTGTCTCGAGCAGCAAATCAGCATATTAGAATGATTTCTGAAGATCATGTGACACTGAAGACTGGAGTAATGATGCTGAAAATACAGCTTTGATCACAGAAATAAATTACATTTTACAATATATTCACACAGACAAAATGTTATTTGAAATTGTAATAATATTTCACAATATTACTGATTTTACTGTATTTTTGTTGAGTTGTTGAATGTTTCCAAACCTGCAGTTTGTGTCTGTCCTGTGGATGACGCTGTGAACGGCTGCTCTGAGACGCTCTAGAAATCCAGTGACCTCCGGATGTCTGGACGGTAAACCAGGCTTAAGCATCGCTCGCTCTCTCCTCAGTTCCTCTAGCTTCTCACCAAAACGCTCAGCTAAACACACAAACACATTTTAGACTTCAACTTTCAGCAGTCTTTCTTTAAAGGGGTAAACCAAACAAAAACATACGCCTGCTTATGCTCAATTTAGGTCAAAATCAATCCAAAAACATGACAAAAATACTAGCCATACTATCAATAATAGATTATTGATCTATTATTGATTACAGCCCAAAACGAGCTCCTTTGAAGCATTTGCGCTCTAATCTGCAACTAAAACACTGCAGGAAATGTCTGTGTGTGTGTGTTTGTGAGTGTAAGGACTGACAGTACAAAACAAACACAAACTGAACCACTTTACACACACACACACACACACACACACACCACACACACAAATCAGGGTCTGGGAAAAGACTAGTGCTTTAAGTCACAAGGTTCATCATGCAAAAAGAATACTTCCAGCTGACAAATGTAGGTCAATCATCTGATCCGATAAAGAAGAAGTTAAAGAAGATTCTCCAGACACACACCGAAGATACAGAGGGTACTTTCGAGTACAGCAACTCAGTGCGAGTAATGAAGCGAAGGATGAAGGAATTACACAGTAAATTAAACCCATGACACACTGCTGCTTCACTCCATGAACAGCACACTGGGACTGTATGATAACTGTGTTCATGTCCAGCAGATGGCGCGTTCAACACTGAATCACAGATCCATCTCCGCCTTATACTAACACTGTTTAAAAACAGCATACTACAAAAGTTTGTTAATATTTTGATATTTTCTGTTATATGCATTAATAAAATAATATTTGCTAATATTTTCATATTTTCTGTTTTATTAATTTGATATTTTCTTTTCACTTTCAAGTTTTAAAGTTTTTAGTAATTTTGTTGTTTTTTTTGTCATTTTTATTATTATTATTATTATTAAAAAAAAAAAAATCTAAATAGTGTTTTAATTTTTATTTTTCAAGTTTATTTATTGATTTTACTTTAGTTTTTTCTATTTATTTATAAGTTTATTCGTATTTGAGAAGTTGCCTTAGAAACGGAAATAAAATCTGAAAAATAATTACAATAATACATTTCAGCTTTTTTATATATTAGATTATATTCAGCTAATGTTTATTTTATTTCAAGGAACATTTTTTTTTCACGGTTTTAGTTTTAGTTAACAAAAAAATCATACTGATGCAAAGATGCACATTTGAAATAGGATCTGAAATCTTTGAAACAAATTCAGTGTACAGTATGCATACTATAAACCACTGAAATAAAATGTAGAATGGTAATGCACCTTTCTGGATGTAATAGGAACTGTATGAACAGAAATGTTCAACATCACTGAGTCAGACAAGGTGGATTGTGTGTCACTGCTAATCAAACAAACAAGTGGGATGCAAAAAGGGAATATTCCTGCTGTCAAGTCAGCAATCACAAGCTAATGTTTTTTGGTTTGGTTTAAGGTCGCTAGCTATCGCTGAGTACAGATAATCAGCTGGGAGTGTTTGGGTGTGGTTGAACTACATGAATGTGATGAAACAGTGTGTTCTGTCATCAGCTGTGGACTTATTAGGACAAAAAACTGCTGATATTTACAGATACAGATATATAGTGTGATCATACTTTTAGATTAAAATGTGAAGCAATGGCTACATCATTTCTTCAGTTTTCACTTAATATACACAAACTATTAGCTAGAGAAACCATTATGCTTCATCAAATAAATGATCAAACCAACACTGAGCATGTAAATGTCTGACCGGTGTCATAATCATCATCCAGAACCGCTTTGTGCTGTAGTCTCTGAAGCTTCATCATTATGGACTCGATCTATAGAGGGTAAAACAGATTAAACAGTTAAAGATTGTGAGTAAAATAAATACATCAGCATCTGGACCAAATTTCATATTTTTGCTCAGTTTGGGCCTCAGAATCAAAATGAGCTGTTCTTTTCCTTCATATTCTCACTATATCCGAATTATGAGCCAGAAAAGCCTGATGTAAAAAAAAAAATAATAATAAAAAGATACAAAACATACTTTTTTTTTTAGATTCTGTCTAAATATTTGATAAAACTATTCTATTTAAAGAGTCAGATTTTTCTGACTATTATCTCATATGTTAGTTACTTAAACAGGGTTTAAGTAAAAGCAGACCATTACGCAATCAAGTCGTTACAAATAATTTGAAAATAAATTCTATTGCGTTCCCTTGAATTAAGTTTATTTTCTTACCCAGTGGCCGATAGTGTGTTTATGTTTTAAGCACTATACTTCACTTAATTTGATAAATTTTCAGAAAAACAAGATTAAATCTAAATTGTCGCAGCACGAGCCGGACAAACAAAGAGGCATATCTTATTAAAAACCTATAACTGGGACTGTCATATACAAAAATTATAATGAAACACATTATAATTCAAACGCGGGGGTGAATTTTAGAGTTTAGTTGCTGTGTTTATGCACGGTGTTGCGCGATAAGAACGCGTCCACAAAAGACGTCATCAGAGCCGCGCAGCAACGTTCATGTGCATTCGCGGCATTCTGTGCAGATAGCCCCCCTATAAAGTAGAGAGTAAACGATTCACCCACTCACGATTCGATTCGATTCACAATATTATTTTTACAATGAGAGTTAAGACAACTATAATGAAATATTGGCCTTTGATATTTGCTTGGAAAAAATGCTGATGTCTTTGTTAAAATTGAAATTAACAAATATAAGAAGATAATATAGCACTTTGTTTATTATTGCTCTTTTGTTGGTTTTGAATGCTTCTATTGTCCTCATTTGTAAATCGCTTCGGAAAAAGCGTTTGCTAAACAACACAATTTAAATTTAATGTAAATAACAAAACTAAATTGAAAATTTTAAAACAAGCCCCAAATCAAAATAAACAACACAAATAAAAGAAATCTCTTCATAAAAAACAAAATAAGTCTTTGTCTGTGCTCATTCCATTTAAAATTAGAGGCAACCACTGCATTTTAATCAGGATCCAAACAAAGATGCTGCATACATGCAACCTGAACAAAAAAAAAGCAGTTTTTTTTATCTAAATTAGGTTGTATAATTTCGAAATTTGAAACAAAAACAGAATAGCTTGACTTCAGTTTTGTGAAACTAAACTATGCATAAAAAAAATGTGTCGTACTGACCTTGGTGTTTGCGCGATTGTTCTGCAGACAGTCTTGCAGAACATCCTCATACTTCTTTATCACACCGTCTCGACTCTGATCTGAGGACGGGGTTGTGCTGTCGTAGCCGGACGTGACCGAGGAGGCCGAGGTCGAGTCTGTCGAGTCAATTGAGAACGAAGACGTGACTTCAGTGTCCAGAGAGCCAGAGTCAGAGTCCTGGATGCTTTCTTTCGCATAAGACGTCATGGAGGACGAAATCTGTACATCCAGGTCTGCTAGCCACAGCTCTCGGTTTAATAAAATACTTTTTTGCTGACCAATGGAGCAGGGTGAATTGCTTAGTGAGAAAACCTCATGTTCTGATTGGCTAATCGGAACAGTGCTGATCTCTGATTGGCTCAAGTGATTTACTACTAAAGCAGTGTGAGGTTCTAAAGCACCAGAGTGTGACGTTTCAGACTTCAGTCGGTCCCATTCAGATTGTATGCTCGCAGATGTGTTTGTGCTCGCATCTAATAGATCACTAGCTTCTAGTGACTGCTGAATGAAGCTGAAGCTGGAATTGAAAACGTTGTGCGTCGGCATTGGGGAATTTTCCTTGGCGTCACGCAAACGGTGAGTTTCGAAAGAATCCTGGCCGTCGTCGCTCTTGAAAACCTCCTTAAGCCATCGCTCACTGGGGCTGCTGGGTAATTTCGAAGCGCTCTTTTGAGTGTTCTCATTAGTAGATGAGCCACATGGCTCTGAGCACACGTATCCCGGGCGTCTGAAGCTCCTCCCGCGATAGCTTCCCGCTGCCGCCGTCGGACTCACAGCACCTGTTGAGAACAGATTACAGATTAAATGTCTTAAATTGTGAAGATAAACCGTGAAATGTGCTTTATAACTGGACATCCAACATGTAAACTCTCACAATGGCATATCTGTAAACAAATAATGAGCCATGACAGCTGCCATCATGTGTTTCAGCTGTGAAATCTCCCTGTGATCAGTGTGTCAAATGCAATACAACTGTTGAGAAATAAAAACTGATGGGCACTTTAGGAAATGCACAGTAAAAACAACTATAAGAGTTTAATAACAGTGTAAAGAAGATACAATTTAAATATGAAAAATTGACATTTTAATAACATGGTCATAATGTACTTTTGTAAAATTTTTATTTAAAATTTTTCATTTTGTACAATTTGCACTTAAAACGATTTGTACATTTAAATATATATTTTTGTGCATTTTTTTAAATGTTTTAATATTTTAAATGAATTTACTTCAATGCATTTTTTATGGGCTGACTGAAATTTGCAACGATTGCTAAGCATTTTGTTTTTACATAAATCTAATATATATATATAATATACACACACACACACACACACACACATACACACAAAAAATATATACAGAGACAAGGAGATTATATATTTAATCTATATATAAGCAATATGAACCAGTATCACCTCCATAATGAGATACCACTATAGTTTATACTTATGTAGGTTTTTATATTTTTTATTTAATTTTTTATATATTCCATTTTCCTTTTAGTTAGTTTTAGTAATTTAGTTATGCTTTTGTCATTTTATTAGTTTTGTTTTTTGTCATGATATCTATATAGCTAGTTTTTATTTCAGTTTTATTTAGAATTAATTTAGTATGTCAAGGGAAATAAGTATGAAGATGACAAATCCTTTCACTTTAAAATTAAGATTAAATGCAAACATGAAATATATTAAAATGAAATAAATATGAATTAGATAAATATTGTTTGCAGGAAGCCTAAAGAGTTGTTTTATAGTGAATTAAACAAGATTGTGAGTTATCGGCTTATTAGTGCAGATAAAACCTTTCCAAACTATGAAAGCAACATCTGAGCAATAAAACTTTCTGTAAGTTTTGACTGTAAGATGAGCCAAAATGAGTTAATGAATTCAAATGCATAAACGACAACCCATCACAATATTATGAACCCCAAAACAACAGAAACAAAACACGTCTGAAACCAAAACCTCCACATCCCTATATAGTCCACAAAACACATTGGTCTGTTGTTCTGAGGGAAAGGGAGGGATCAGTGGAAAAACTCTCAAATGGTCTCTTTGTCTGCAGCTGTGATTGGCTCTTTAAACGCGTTTCCCACAATCCCTCACTGCAGCGAATGCAGAGTGAGAACAGCTGCAGTTCAATGTCTCTCTCGCAGATCTTTCAAACATAAACACACAAACTCGCTCACACGAGAGGAATAAAAGAAAGTCCATTCACACGACTGTGAGACCCGAGAGAGCAGACTAGACCATCACTGAGCCAAAACCTGACATTTATATCACTGATGTCTATAGTGTGACTGTGAAAGGGTGTGCAAATAGTTCCCCCTCAAAATAGGTCTTAAATATGTAAGACAAGAAAAATGATGGCAAAGAATCTCTTTTTATCTTCTGGCATTGCAATCTTTCACCATAATTTACACGGAGCTAATGAAGAGCAGATGAAGTCACTGCTGAAGAATGTTTTCTAGAGAGAGGAAGAGCTGCTTGAGTGAGAGACACATCCTCTGAAGACTTGAACAAAAGTAGGTTATTGAGCGGTTGACTAGAGCAGGGATTCCCAAACCTTTGCTACCCGACCCCTTCTACATAAAATTGCAAATTGAAGTTAATATTTCAATAATTTCATTTAACAACACACTTGCATGCTTACAGATCTCTGATGATAATATAGTCACATATTTAGTCACTTCTATTATGTTTCAGATTGTTGTTTCAATGACAATAACATTGTTGAAGCTGTAAATTTTATTAATTATGAAAAATTCGATTTCTGCTATAAAGCAGCTCTACAGAAAACAATAGTGTTGTGTAAATGCTGATTCAATTCAGTTCAACATTGTAGATACAAAGTTCATTATTCAGCACAATTCAGTTCAAATTTTATTCTCATCCGATCATGTCAGTCCAGTTAAATAGATATTACTAAATATTAATTGTCCTTTAAACCATTAAGTATGCATGGTTTTGATGTTTTAGTTAGCCTTTTATTTTGACTTTGTATTTCATTTTAAATTTTTATTGTTATGAGTTAATTATTAGCTTTTCATCCACCTTCAAGTCACATTTCAAGACTCTTTTGTTTATAAAGCACTTTATACAGTATAATACAGATTGCTTCAAAACAGCTTCACATTATTGAAAAGGAAAATATCAGTATTAATGTTGCAAAATTAATTAATTATGAAGCAAATTTAATTTTAGCTATAAAGTACCTCAGTGTCATTTTCAGCTCAATTCAGTTTAACGTTGATTCAATTCAGCAACACTGTAAAAGTTTAGTGTTATTATTCAGCTCAATTCAGTTACAATTTTTGTTTTTATCCCATAGCGTTAGTGCAGTTAAATCGGTAGTTATTACTGAATAATGAATTTTTTAGAAAGTGTTTGTTTTTTAGTAAGTTTTTAATTAGTGTTTGTTTTGATTGTTTTGATTTAAAAATATTTATTATATTTTTATGATTTCATTACCTTAATTGGTTTATTTAGGCTATATCTTGCTTTATACAATACAGATTGTTTTTATTTTTATGATTTAATTCTTCTTTAAGTCACATGTCAAGTCACTTATTTCTATAACACCTTTTATACCATACTGAGGTTTTATTTTTATATTTAATCTCAGTCACATTCCTCACCTTTTTATTTTCTATAACACTTTATACAATACAGTTTATATTTTTATGATTTAATTCTTCTTTAAATCACATGTCAAGTCACTTATTTCTATAACACTTTATACAATACTGAGTTTATATTTTTATGATTTAATTCTTCAAGTCACATGTCAAGTCCTTTATTTCTATAACACTTTATACATACAGTTTTATAATTTTTATGATTTTATTTCTTCGTTAAGTCCACGTCAAGTCACTTTTATTTCTATATACACTTTATACAATACAGAGTTATATTTTTATGATTTAATTCTTCTTTAAGTCACATGTCAAGTCACTTTTATTTCTATAACACTTTACACAATACTGATTGTTTATATTTTATAATTTACTAAATTATTAGCTTTTCATTCACCATCTTTAAGTATATATTCCAAGTCACTTTTATTTATATGGCACTTTATACAATAACGTTTGTTTATTTTTATTTAATTAGTTATTAACTTTTCATCCACCGTAAGTCACATTTCAAGTCACTTTTATTTATATTGCTAAATTAATTATTAATACTATAACACTTTATACAATACAGATTGTTTATATTTTTATGATTTTAAGTTCACATTTCAAGTCACTTTTATTTATATGATTAAATTGTTCATTAGCTTTTCATCAACTCCCCAGTTTGGATAACCCTGTACTTCACCTAAAATTACTGTTTACTACGACCTACACAAAACAACTTTTGGTTATTTTTTTTCTTCTGTGGAACATTATAAGGAAGATATTCTGAGGAATACACAGAAAACAGTAGCATGACTGAAAACATACAGTGTAGATCATCTTTGCATGAGCATACAAACCCCAGCCCATACAAACTGTGAACACCTGCACTTCCGTCACAACCACAACTGAGACACACCATCATCCTCCATCTGTCACAGACAACGTCTAGTTCAGCTTTAGTTCACTCAGTCTTCAATAGATGACTAGTAGACACCACACCATTGAGCACACTAAAGGACTGCTTCCCCTCAAAAGGGAAGGAAACGCTCACAAGTCTCTGTAAAGACACATGCTTGTCACGATTCCCTAAAAGAACAGATGAAACCCACTTTAAAAAAAAACATCAAACACAGAAAAAAACAGAAGTATCTGAGTGGTTTGTTTTTATAAAAGTATTGTGGCGAGTATCCCGAGTCCAGATTAGCGTCGCCCTGGAAACGCCACTGCCACACTGATCACCGACACAACTCAACGCGCACAACACCTGGAGCTCGTTCCCGCTGGCCTTAAAAGCCAGGAGAAGAGACACCAGCGGGAAGGCACCCCAGAGCTCCAGGCGACATTAACGATTGTTCTCTTATTTCACAGACTCTGAAGGCACCCAGTGAGAGGGATCTGCACCACGGCACTTCCCCCCACGAGCACCACGCTGAGACGGGCACCGAGCACCATTCCTCAGAGCACGTGTGATCAGTGTGTGGGCAATAAATCACCCTCCGGGGCTCTTTCGATCAGTACCGAGTCTGTGTTCTCATTCACCCCGCGACATATGGTGGAGAATGCTGGCATAACAGGTGAATTGAGACACAGACTGGTACCGCCAGGTGGCTATAACGATATATGTGCTTCTAGGAGAAACCGCTCTCTCCCCCCGGACATATGGAAGAGGTCATCTGTCGCCTAACGGAGCTCTCGGCCCGCCAGCAGCAGTTAAAGAGCGACTGGCCGCCCGGCAGGAATACACTGACCGGGTCGTGGAACAGCTGCAGGCAAGCGTGGCGGGGCGCCTGCCCCTCCCAGAAGCGCCGGTCAGAGCGCACCAATACCTCATCCGGCTGACCGAGAACGACGACATCGAGGCTTACCTCCACACGTTTGAGGTCATCGCGGCCCGAGAGGGGTGGGTCCAGGAAGAATGGGCTCGCATCATCGCCCCCTTCCTAACCGGAGAAGCGCAGCGGGCCTATTATGACCTGAGGGCACCCCGGAATGAACAGTATAACGAGCTCAAAGCCGAAATCCTAGCCCGGGTGGGGCCTAATCCGCCCCATGGGGTCGTCGCAACAGTCTATCAATGGACCTATGATGACCGCACGCCAGTGATAGTGCAAGCGGCGCACTGGCCCGGTAAGCTCACTGTGGCTTCTTTCTGCGGGGTCCCCTGACCCCGACCAGGTACCGCGAAGTACTTATCGATCGGCTGCTACGGCATGCTCTGCCCGCTGAGGCGCCCGGTCTGACTGCTAAATCCCCAGGACATCCACACCGGTGGAGGCGGTCGGCTGCGGTGGCAACGGATTCCACCGCCACTCGACCGCCTCCACCAGGCTGTGTATGTCCTGGGATTTCGCTACTGCCAGGCAGGGGAGAGAGCGGGCCTGGCACCCCGCAGGGTGATGGAACGGCGTCCGCTCTCAGGTGCACCGCGACCAGGCAGCAGACCGGCGGTCCCCGACTTGACGGATGAGCCAATGCCCACGGAACCCCCGGCCCCAACGACCCGGGCCTGAATGACGGGGTGTTTCCTGCACCAGGACGGACTTTCCCCGGGCCCCAGCTGGATGGTAAAACTGAAAGGGAAACCCGTACAGGCCTTCTTGAACTCCGGCAGTTCAGTCACCCTCGTGCAAACGTCCCTGGTACGACCCAGGCCCGAGCAAAAATCCCAGTTGCCGCTGACGTGTGTGCAAGGAGACACCCGCTGGGTAGCGGCCCGTACAGTGTGGATCTCAGCGGAGCCCGGGACCTGGGCCATCGATGTGCCGGACCTCCCTGTACCTCTGCTCTTGGGACGGGATTGGCCGGGGTTCCAGAAGCTCCTCCTTGGATCCAGGATGCCACGCCGTACCGCCCGGAACGGGCCATGGCGACCCCGTCAGGGACCGCCCAGCCCCATGCCGGTCTACCTAGCGATGGACAGTGAGAGGGAGGGTGAGTGTCAGCCCCCTAATCTACCATCTGTCTACCTTGATGTGTTTTCCAAAGTTATGACTGGGGGCTCGTTCAGAAGGGAACAACGCGAAGACGACCACCTGCGGAACTGCTGGGATCAAGTGCGCCGCATTGATGAGGTAGACAGGCTCCCAGGGCCTCACCCCCTCCCTCATTTCGAAATAAGAAATGGTCTGCTGTACTGTGTCGCCCACAGGCGGGGGGAGGACAAATTCCTCCTGGTAGTGCCTACCACCAAGACGGAGACGGTCATGGAGCTGGCGGGACACCTAGGAGCCGACAATACCGTCCAGCGCATCCGGGACCGTTTTCACTGGCCCGGCCTAGAGGAGGAGGTGAAACGGTTCTGCCGTATCTGTCCCACCTGCCAGCAGACGTCTCCTTGTCATCCTCCCCCCAGCACGCTCATTCCACTACCCGTCATTGATGTACCCTTCGAGCGGATCGGGATGGATCTGGTAGGACCGCTGCCGAAGTCTGCCCAGGGACATGAGCACCTCCTGGTTATCCTGGACTATTCCACCCGGTACCCGGAAGCCATTCCACTGCGAGCGGCCAATGCCAAGAACATTGCCCGCAAACTGTTTCTGTTGGCCAGCCACGTCGGGATCCCAAAGGAAATCCTGACTAACCAGAGTACCCCCTTCATGTCCTGGGTCATGGCAGACCTCTGTCACCTCCTCAAGGTCCAGCAACTGAGGACGTCGGTCTACCACCCGCAGACTGATGGCCTGGTGGAGCGGTTCAACCAGACGCTCAAACGGATGCTGAAGTGGGTGGTGGCCGAGGATGGGCTTGACTGGGACCTCATGATCCCGTATGTGCTCTTTGGCGTCAGAGAGGTACCGCAGGCCTCCACAATGCTTCACCCCCTTCGAACTGCTGTTTGAGAGACAGCCCAGGGGCCTTCTAGACATGGCTCGGCAGCCTGGTAGAACCAGGCCCCCGCCCCCCCCCCCCCCCCCCCCCCCCCCCCCCTTCGTAGCTGTGAACAGGCGTGGAGATTGAGGGTAAAGGATGGACCGTTTATGGCGCTGGTTAAGGAACATCTCGTGACCGCCCAGCGCGCCCAGCAACGGCTGTACGACCGGTCCGCCCAGGCCCGGGAGTTCCAGCCGAGCGATCGTGTGGTGGTACTGGTCTCGACAGCTGCGTGTAAATTCCTAGCGACCTGGCAGCTGTGTCGGCTCCGCCCCTTCGTTCGTTTGTGGACTACTCGCGCGTATTCCGGACACCGCTGCACTTTACGGCTTGCTCCCTCCTCTCACGATCACGTCGTTCCTCGCCCCTCGTGTCGTCCTATCAACCGGGCCGCAACTGATGGCTTCTGAGCAAGCTCTACCTACATGCTCCTTGCTCAAAAGTGGTTCCCGCCCCGAGCAACTGCCGCCGCTAGCCCTACACTCTGGTCCCCTCAGTACCTGTGGCACATGGAATCACCGCAGCTGTCGGCGAGCCAGAAAAGCTGTCGTAGCTCCCTCGAGGGCTCTTCGGCATACTTCTCACCTCTTAAGGAATTGATACTCCCTACTGTCGCCGCGAGCGACTTCTTGGCTCCTACACGCTCTGGAATTCTCTTCTCCCACCGTGCCGCGTGTGCTGTCGCCTCCGCCTCTCGCCCCCACTCTCACGTTGTCCATCCGCGTCGTAGGGACCGGCGCTCCTACCGTGTCCTTCTATGCCCTGTACAGCGGCGCTCACATCTGATTTGGCTCTGGTCTCAAATCCGGTACCACACCTCTCTCTCGTTTCAAGGCTGACGCCCTTCACGGCGACGGGCCAACCAAGCCGTTAAGGGCTAAGGCTCCTCGCTCTCCGCGATCACCCACGGAACAACAACTGATAAAATTAACGAGACGGGACCAATGGCAAATTGCGTCTGTAACCACCCCCACGGGGGGTCGGATTTATCAACAGAGTGTTTCGTGGCCGGACATAAGCCTCAAGGGTACTGAAGACAGTAGGACGGCGCTTCGTGTGTGTATCAAATTTGGGCGACAGTAATCTGAAAGGAGGGGGTCAGGGGGGAACAGCGTGTGCGTGGCTTTGGGGGATGTGTTGTGCGTACTGGTCAAAGTCCCTGTTAGAAATAATACACTAGAGTATTGTGTTAAGCATGGGCGAAGCTGTCTTGACTTAGAGGTAACTAAGAAACGTTTACATAACTAAAGTCAAAAAAAAACTCAAAAAAAGAGGTGGGGGGTTTAAACAGTACAAAAAAAAAAAAAAAAAAATCAAATGAATAATGAAACGTCACAATGTTATGTCTGGGTGACGGGGAGAGTGATGGTTAATAAGTGTGCTGTGAGCTAAACTTGCGGTCTCAACAGGACTATACTTCAGTACGGAAGAATGTGGAACGCATCTCTAATGCGTACAATCAGAAGTACCGCTTCGGAAAACTCTCCAGTATGCTGCGCAAACGAGTCTCAATGCGCGCCTACAATCACTCATACAAGAATTCTATAGGTTGTGACATAGCGGTAACATGGCGCTATGCGCTAAGGCACGCCTACGTCATCTGCGAGCCGTTCTCTCGCGTCACACGCGCCGCTGCGGTACCCTTCACGCCGCTGCCTGCATACTCTCGATAGACATCAGCGGGAAGGCACAACACCAGAACTAAGACCTGAAGGGGATAGGCTTAAGGGTGCATAGGCAGGAGAGATTGAAATAAAAGAAGAAGGCAACAGGCGGAATGGGAGTCGCACTACGATCCGGTGCCCAATATCTGTGTATTCATCACTATCGAACCACGCGAAAGGGACCGAGCACAATCCGCAGAGCACGTGGAGCAGTGGGGGGGCAAGAAAGCAGACTCCGGGGCGATTGCGAGCAGTACAGGGCCGTGTTCTTCAGTCCTCCCGCGACAGTTCTATCAAACAACTATATATGAGGGGAACCAGGCAAAAGGCAAGGGCAATTACGTATGTTTTGCGAAGGACTAAATGGTTGCTAGTGTTTGAGGTGATTCTACAGTCGCAAGTGAAAAGAAGCCACAGGCGGTCAATTTCAGTCAGTTACAGTGGATTTCTAGTGCTTTTATTACACATCATCACATTAGATAATAGGAAAGTGCGTGTAAGTTGAAAATGCCTCAAGTATAAACAAAGTCAGTAAAGAAAAGGCACTCAACAGAAGCAATAGTGTCATATTCAGCTCATTCTCGTCCATTTTTTCAGCTAAATTCCATTTCTCCTTCTTGTGCATCTGTGGGATTTTTTCAACACCTTTTAAAGTGTCCACTAGGGATGCGCCGGGGCCGAACATCTGTCTTTTTTGCCTCCGATACCGATCCGATACCAGTGAAGTTTTTTTCCCTCATTTAAATAAATGTAGAATTTATATATCTCTGTGTGTGGAACTGATAATCATTCTTTCACAATCTACTAGATAAAGACTACTTCATTATAAAGAAAAATAAATTAAACAAATATGAAAAAATATAGGCCTATTTATATTTATAATCTATGACAAAAATTTATAAACTAGGTTAGTGGATAATTCAGCTGCAAAAGTTATTCTAGAAAAATCAGTTTATATCAATAATTTTAGAAATCCAAACATTTTGTGAAAAAACTATATTTTGTGGGGAATAAATAAAAGTGTTGCACTAAATATGGGAAAATGTTACACATTGCTATTTGTATTATTATAAAATCCATTCATAAAAAAAAAACCAATTAAATACAGTTCTTTTAAAGTAAAAAAAAAAAAACGAGACCAGGGTTTAAAGGTTGAGCGAATGACTGACAGCCACAGCGGAGAAAAGAGTTTGTGTGAACTTTAATGTAAGGACTTAAATATTCATATGTAGCTCACATTAAGCTATCATATGGCTTCAGAAGTAACACAGAATAATTTCCACAATCGGGAAAAAAAATCTCGAATTTGGATGGGCCCTCTCTGACCGATACCCGATCCGAGAAAAATGGCATTATCGGAGCTGATACCCGATATGCATCCCTATGTCCAACAGGTGAAAATGGTGCTTTTCTCAAGAACACACATGGTTTGAGAAATCATTTATGTCTGCAGTATTAAGAGGTTTAATCACATCCTCAAAGTATATGAAAGCACCAAGTATGTGCAAGAGAAATAGATGTTTGACTATGCAAACACCACTAATTACTGATAAACAGTTTAACCACTAACAGAAACACCACACAAGCTTCAATCAATATTGGCATGCATTGAAAAGCCACGGTTTTCCAGCGAGAGAAACATGTGTGTTTACCTTAGTCGATTAGAGAGGCCCTCTCCAAACACACTTCTGCTTTACTCGGCCTCCCATTGGCTGCTCATGAGCGTTTCACACACACGACGGTATGCCGAGGAGATCATGAAGAGGAAAAGGGAATGTTTGAGGAGAAAACACCAATCGGTTTCAGAAAGGTTTGACCATTTGAGCTGATTCACCACTCTTGCACACGTCCAGTGACGGCAGCGTTTGAGGAAGTGAAAGTCCGATGGCCATTTTCTGCAAGTCTTTTCCTCCTTCCTTTTTAACACACAGACAGTAAAGTCGACAGTGAGACCAAGCTCAGCTCTCTGTGTGCCCACAACAACCAACCCAAACAACGTCGGACACATTTTCACAGGTTGTACTTGTTATCTAAAGATCTAAATCTAAGCCAAAACATCTGTGTTAACCGAAATAAAATTAAATATTAGATTATAAACGTTAAAATTAGAAATGTTGCAACTAACTCAAATATCTGAAAGTTGAAGTTACAATTGCTAACTGAAATAAAAATAAAACTATTTAGAAATAAAAAAAATATAATATTTACTCTCCCATGTAAGTCGCTTTGGATAAAACTGTCTGCTAAATGAATAAATGTAAAGTTCTGTCAGGACCACTATCGTCAAAATGATAGAGCATAAAAAATTACTAAAAACTAAACTTAAATTTAAATGAATACTGAAAATATAAAAATAAAAGTTAACTGAAAATAGCGATTAAAATTACATAGAACGATAGATATGTTATGTTAACAACAAATTATACCAAATTAAAAACTTAAAGTGACAGCTCTAGTAATGAATCATCAACTTCTCAAAGAACAGGATCCTTTTCTGGTCTAATTTGTTAAAGGAGGTTGTCAAGATGCTACCAAAGGGGTCATATGATGTTGCAAAAAAAAATTTTTTTGTGTATTTGGTGTAACGAAATGTGTTTTTGCGTTTTAAGGTTAAAAAAACACATTATTTTCCACATACTGGACATTATTGTTTCTCCTCACTCAATGCCCCGCCTTTCTTAAACGCGTAGATTTTTACAAAGCTCAACTCTCATCGTTTTTCTTAAAAGCTAGGTGTGCTCTGATTGGCCAGATATCCAGTGCGTTTTGATTGGCCGAATACCTCAAACGTGTAAAGGAAATGTTACGCCCCTTACCATACTGTGAGCCCGTGTCCCCCATGCGCCGGGGTCCCGTCCCGGAAGCCGACCGAGAAACCAAAAAACAAATTGTAAACCCCATTATAACAGGCATTTTGTCATCCAGTGGTTAACATTAAATAATTAACTTATTACACACGTATTATAATGCTTTTATACCTGGTTCCCCTTTTTTTTTGCTTTGCGTTTGGCCCAAATTCCGCGCCGCGTAAAAAAATACAGCCCCCAATGTCCTGCAATTTGGGTTGGAATCCCGTGAGAAAAATTGAACAAATAAGTGCCTTACTCTCACACTGCCCCAAACTCCAAACGTTTTTTTTTGGAATCCGTCAGTGGCAATCCCTTTAATGGAAAACGGTAACTTGCCAGTTTGGTGAGTCCCAGAACCACCCGCATTGAGTCTAACCGTACTCTCCCAGGATCAGAAACAGTCGCTCCCAAAATGGGTGGCTGCACACATCCTGTAATATTTGGGTTGAACTGTTTAAAACTGTAAATAACAACTTAACCACTGATTTCTAGTCGTGTCCATTTTTGGAAGGCCAAACATAGTAGTTTCGTTTTCACAATGAAACACATCGTCACACACGGCGGGCTAGAGTGAGCGGTGGCGGGCTTGAGTGAGCGGAGGCCGGCTTGAGTGAGCGGAGGTGGGTGGGCTTGAGAACGGCGCGGCCTGCGGATTTGACGAAGGAGCGTCCGGAAGGCTTGCGGCAACCACATATGACGACCCCGCCACCTGGTGCTGGATCTGGGCTTCTTCCACGTTGAAAGCCGATCCGGCGATCCACAGCGTTAAGTTGATGTATTTCCTCAGCGACCAAGCACGGATCAGCTCTAGGCATGACAAAACGGATATCGTCCTCTTTTGGAAGAACAAAAAAGGTAGTTTCGCTTTCACAACGAAGCACAAGGTCTTCACGACATGGCGGCAGCAACAACAATTCTACAGCGAGAATAAAAGTTACATCTTCTTTCTTTGCGTGAACATTTGGGCGGCGTTATACAAATCTTCCCACATAGTGATGTAGGCATGTGGGGGCGTGTTAGAACGAGCCGTTTTAGGTAGGCGTGGTTAACTCTTAACGTTTATAAAGAATATCTCTTTGGATTTGAGACTTTAGTCTTTGCAACTTTACAGATCTTCTTTATGCACCAAGAGCTTGTAACACTCCAAAGAGAAAGGAAAAATTGAAATTGCATCATATGACCCCTTTAAGGACTCGTGCACAGGGGAACTTGACAAAAGAAACCCTCTGTACTGCATTTAAATTTAGCAGCTGCACTTCTGCTGAAGTTCTGGCAAAAGTCTCGACGCACTTCCTGTTCGCTCACAGAGACACAAACAGCTGAAAATCACTTCACACACACACACACTAAACCATGTGAACTGAGGAAACCGTTTGAACATAAACAGCTATGAACATCAACAAATCTGACGATAAAAGAGAACAAGAACCATGAAACTGTAACAGAAAAATGAATCAAAATAACAATAATAATGGTTACAGAAATAGTTCTCCCAAAAAGGACAATTCTGTCATCACTCACCCTTCATGATGTTCCAACCCCATATGTTTGACATAAATGACGTCAAACAACATTTTCAGCAAGAATTAGACCTTCTTTGCTTTCAAAATATGGAAAAGAACAGCGTGCACTTCTGATAAATATCTCATTTTGTGTTTCACAAGAAAGACATACAAGTTTGGAACAAGGTGAGGGTGGGTGAGTAAATAAATAATGACAGTAATTGAATTTCTGGATTAACTTTTCTTTAAAACTCTTTCATGCACTACATGCCGTTCCACGTTGAAAAACAGATAAAGATGCTCAAACTGGCCTTAATAGCTGAATCATGGATGTAAAAACAGAATAGTGACTTTAACAGATTGACAACACAGATGGATCCATCTATGCAGCTTCTACTGACTCTAATCACAATTCATTCAAGTCATGCCAATTAGCTGCATGCCAACTGCTAATAAACGCTGTCCTGTAAGTATTTTACTACATACAGTATAGATTGTGACAAGGCAGAATTTTTGAACTAAATCTCGTTATCCTCCACATTGTGTGTGTTTACACGAGTTTCACGTTTCTCCAAGAGCCGTCTGCCTGTGGGCACCTACAATATTATGTCTGAAAGCCAGATCTGCATTGCAAAGGGCTGTTATGACTGGAAAGGTTTGTTAAACTCAGTGAAAACTTATCTAACCTTCTGATGGATGTCTAAAAATAATTCAACCGCTAAACCACCCCCAGATGCTCCGTCCTCATGTATTCTGACACTGTTTGCTGAGCTTTGATGTGGGAAGAGATTGCAGCGAAAGGAATAAAGGAAAGTACTGCGTTCCCAAAGATCATATTGCACATTAGAAATCAAAACATGAGGCTTAAACATTCCATTAGTCACAGTAAAAATACTGTGGTGGCAGAGAGATGAAATCAGGTGGTACACTCTAAAAAATGCTGGGTTAAATGCAACACAGTGCTAAATGTTTAACCCAACCTTCTGGGAAGATAACATGGTACTTAATCAAACAGCAATAATATGGACAAAAACAAGGTAACATTATCACAGAACATTGATATACACAATGGTGCTTAAAGGCTACCATATTTACCATGGTATTCACATGCTACTTAATTCTATTGTAAAGAATACCATGGTACAACTGTCCATAAACATAGTACTTACATTATATCATGTCCAATATAATAGTAACATCATGGTACCTATAACAGGCCTACTTTTTTGTTAGTGTCTCAATTGATCAGGGTACAAACATGAAATTAGATTACTTTTTAGCATATAAGCCTATACTAAAAAAAGGTTTCACGCCATTTTCACTCAGAAATTGCTAGTAAATTTCACACAAATTGCAATTATTTTGAGGTAGAAAGACTGAAATAGTATTTTCTTGAAAAACGACTCCATAAACTAATGAAAGTCATTTTCACAGTATACTAATCTAATTGCATGCAATGCCAACTAGGGCGATTAATCGATTTTTCGATTAATCGTTTTTTAAAATGACATCGATTCGATATCGATTCTCAAAAGCCGCGAATCGATCTTTTCCGGGATTTATTTCAGCACATTTAAACGGATCTGATTTAGGTGAATCTTACATTTAGTGGAGTCCCTTCTCTAGGTGAAACCATTATTTACTTGCGTGATGTTACAACAAAAGCCTGTCTTCATTCAGCGCTTTCATGGCCATACTCGTGGATTCGGCCATGCTCAGGTTGGGGGGAAAAAAAAAAAAACTTGGCTACCGTACTACAAATCTGCAGAAGCATTTGACATCACGCATAAGGTGCCATGAATTCCGCTGTGAATGAATGGCGATGGCGCACTGTTTTGTTAGCTACACACACACAGGCTAAGCGCGGATGGACGCTCCGGTGTTTTCACTTCTGCCGTCCTCACTATATTCTGAAGGAACACGAATTTCCTCTCCCACTGTCTCTGAGAGTCACTTCATTAGCTTTTATATTATATGTGTATATTATTATTTACCGTTTATTTGAGAAAACACCGTAATCACCAACACAGCTGCAAGTTCTTCACATCAACCCGTCCAAAATAAAAGTTTAGTTTTACGTCTACGGTCAGAATATAGCACTATTTAGCAGTCTGGACGATCAATGCTACTACTGCTAAAATATTAATACAATCTATTTTAGGCATAATCACATCCTTTTTATTTTTAACAGTACCCTCTGTCGGCAGCACTTTGTTTGCCAAAAAAATTAAAGGGTTTAATTTTCATTTGATTAGGATAAATTAAATTCATGTTTTATGCCTTCATCTGATTACCAGAAAAATTAAGAACATTTTTAAGGCCCTACTATTGTATAAAAAGGACCCTATACAAAAAAAAAAAAAAAAGAATAGGTTTAAAATACAGGCATGTGGTTCTTAATTTCTTTTTATTAATTCACTATTTGTAAACTGATGTTTAATGTTAATTTTTTTAGAAATATCAATAGCATTTGTATTAAAACGATAATAAACAGTACTTCCAGCGTATCGTGTCCAATAAAACACAGTAATACAGTGGTATCTTGATAATTCATTGCTAGTGTTTTAATTTATGGCAGCACTAAAAAGCTTTAGTCCAAACAAGTGCCAAGCAGTGATGAGGTACATCAGGGAATGCCGTGGTATTTTCTTACCTGTCCTCACAGCGCACCGGTGGCACGTGGAGTCAGTGTCAGTTTTGTGCGTTTTTGAGTTGTTTTCCACCCTGATCATTCCTGCAAACATCATGACTGTTTGAAACCGGAAAATCCACTAAAAATATAGTTAGTTGGGGTCAGCTACACGCCAAAACTCCGCGCGAGTCATTCTCCGGTGCGCCGAACGCCGTTCACTTTCCTTCACGAATATGAATTGTGTTTACACTTTACACTCCGCAGATAGCTGGGTTGTCGGATATGTAATCTTAATTTGAATAAAACAGATGCACAAAAAAAATCCAGCTCTGCGTAAAGGGCGAGTTTCCTGTGAGAGGGAACCCCGAAGAATGCTGGCATGCGTCTGTGCTCCTCTGTTTAATTCAGAGACAATGTTTCTAAGTTCTTTGTTTTATTTCCGCTATCCTCTGGAAAAATGAAGCCACAGCACAGGGTTGCCAGAAAGCAGACGAGAGCCGGATCACAGCCGCACTTTGTCCCGTTATGTGGCGTGTCCTGGAGGAGTTTCTGTGACGTCTGCTGGAATTTGACTCCTGATTCACACCAGAACAAAACTCCCATCAACCTCATCCACTGGATGGACTTCAAGCATTGTGACATTTATCTTAAAATGTCTGAAAAAGTCATGACTAAATACCAAACCAAGTGTCATTTATTAAGATGCACAATCAAAACAAAACAAAACATTTCACAAAACAGAAGTTGGTTAGGTTTGAAATGATTGAGCTCAAATATTGTGTTGAAAAGTAAATCTGAAATGCACCATGTGGTTGCTTTTCTAGGGTAGTTCTTGAGGAGAACTGGCTTCATTTATCCACCAAAAACCACGCCAGCTGATCAAAGACATTGAGCTAAAATAATTAAGAAAAGTAAAAAGACACATCCTGCAGAAAATAACAATTTCAGAAAAACCTGCTAGTTGGTTAACTGTAACCGTACAACACACTGGAAACTTATTTTAGATTTGACAATAAATGTAAAATCTATAAATTCAACAATACAATAAAGTAATAAAACGTATTTTTTTCAGCGACAATAGTAAAAATAAATATCAAAAGACATTCCCCTAAAATCCCTGCATCTATTCCCAGCTAACAAAATATATTCTAAGAACGTTTGCTAACGTTCCCTTTAAGTTGTTATGAAAATGTTATTCCAGAATGTTCACAACATCCAGTTTAACGAAACGTTCCTCTGGTTATGTGAATGTTAAAGACGTGTAGTTAGGACACGGTGTTTGGGTAACGTTGCATTTTATTATTTTGCGAACATTGTGGGAATGTTACATTTGAATGTTCTCTGAACCCTCTTAGATGAAAAAACAAAAAAAAATGGTTCCAACGATGTCCCAATGTCAATCAAATCTTTTAGTAATCATCATAAATTATATATCATTTGAAAGCTTAGATGCCCAAGATTCATCCTGTGAAACCATTTTGAAATCGGACATGCTTACCATGGCAATAGACTTTAAAATCTTTTGGCGGTCTCTCCTCACCCTTAGTGGGCGGTGTCAAGTGTCATATTACAAAATGCATTACGGTCTTTTAGAATCAAAATTTTTATAATCTCAACAAAAAACATATCATTGGAAATGCAGAGTCTCAGGATCAGTAAAGTATATTGACAGAGAAATTGACTTTGTGAAGAAAATGCATTAAAAAATTCAATGGAGTTTAGATGGCAAACCCGGGGGGTGGGGTTTTTGTTTTTTTGGGGGGGGAGGGTCCTTTTTTTTTTTTTTTTTTTTTTTTGGGGGGGGTGTTTTTTTTTTGTGGGGGGTTTTTTTTTTTTGGGCAGCTTGTTTGGGGGGGGGGTTTCTGGTGGCTGTTTGTGGTATAACGCCCTAAATAAAATCTCACTGGAACCTCAATTTTTTTCATATCAACCTCAAATTTGGAACATAACTTATTTAGACCTAAGGCTTTAATTTTATACCAATTTTAGAGTAAAACCTGTGTAAGCCTGTTTCCGCCACTGAATAAAAAATAAAAGAGGTAATTGCGACTTTCTATCTCACAATTCTGACTTTTTTTTCTCAGAATTGCGTGATATAAACTCACAATTGCGAGTTAAAAAGTCATAATTGGGAGATATAAACTCGCAATTCTGAGAAATAAAGTCAGAATTGCGTGATATAAACTCGCAATTGCTAGACATAAAGTCGCAATTCTGAGAAATAAAGTCAGAACTGCGAGAAATAAACTCACAATTCTGACTTTTTTATCGCAATTCTGAGTTTACTTTTCGCAATTGGATATAAACTCGCAAAGCTGAGAACATATCAGTCTTTTTTTCCCCCTCAAAATTGGACTTTATCACAATTGCGAGTTTATATCTCACAATTCTGTGAAAAAAAATCTGAATTGTGAGATAAAAAGTCGCAATTACCTTTTTTTTTTTTTATTCAGTGGCGGAAACGGGCTTCCATAAAAACCTGTTATGTAAAATATGTATTATATATAAAATAAAATTAAATTAATGTAGTGCATTTTATTTACAGTAAATTTAAACTTCTATAACTTTTTGATACTTTGATTTTTTTGAAAACATTTCCACTTTTGCAATAATCTGCTGATTTTCTTCTTTAAAAAGAGACCAACCTTAGGTCTGTATTCCAAAGTGTTCATAAATTACAACAATTTAAGTTTGGATAGTACACTTTCCGCCTATTTTAAAAAGATGGGGGGTGACATTTAAGGGGTTAAACAAATGTTCTATTAATGTTACTGGAAGAATGTTGCCAGAGCGCTTGCCAAATTTCTGAAAACTTTTTTTTTCATCTAGGTTATTATTTTGGTTATCAGTATATTTTAAGTTTCAAAGCAGATTTGAGCAGTTCTGGTTGTGTTTAACAGATGTCTGGGTTGAAGCTGTTCTGTAACTGGTTGGTATTGCTTGTGCTTTTAATAAATGAGTAGTGTATCTTATCATTTATATAAACGTTAAACTGAGAGATTTTCATTCTGTTATCGTGAAGTATAAACTGGAATAATAAGCTGTCTTCAATAATCAGACATCTGATCCATTTGCCAAATGCAATCACTGCTTGAATGTGTTCCTGTTGTGTGTCTTTCTCTCTCGTTCAGGCCCAAGACGCAGCAGTGAGCGGACGAACAGAGCCGCTCTTTGTGTTGTGCTCTATAGCCAGTGGAAAGTCTCATTCGAGGCCTGTGTGTCTCATAATGGTTTAATTGAGCTAAACCGCACAGAGCGTCAGAATCAAAGTCTCTTACTGAAGCAGCTAAATCAAATTAACATCTGATCTGGTGACTTTAGGACCCAATGAGAACAACTGAACCAGCAAATGACAGATCTTTTGTAGTCAATGTATGTGAATATCTGACATGTTCCAGATTAAACAATTATGAGGTATTTGATACTTTAACCGTTGACTTTTGCTGACACGTGAAAGTCAAAGAACACTACGAGTCAAAAGTCTGTTTTTCTTTATTATGACTTTTTCACATTTTATAGTAATACTAAAGTCATCAAAACTATGAAATAACACAAACGACATGGTTCATGACAACGGTTTTATATTTATATTGTCTATATTCCAGCTCAAGAGTTTATTTACTTCCAAACATCATCCTGGCTTGAGACCTGAACACATTTGTTATATTATCTATAATATCTGAACATGCATGATCACTCTTTAAAGGAATAGTTCACCCAAAATGAAAATGTTGTCATCATTTACTCACCCTCCTGACGTTCCAAACCTGTATGAGTTTCTTTCTTATGTTGAACACAGAAGAAGATATTTTGAAAATACTGGTAATCAAACAGTTGATGGTCCCATTGACTTCCAAAGTATTTCCTTCCCTACTATGGAAGTAAGTGGGGACCGTAAGCTGTTTGATTACCAGCATTCTTTCAAATATCTTCTTCTGTGTTCAGCATAAGAAAGAAACTCATACAGGTTTGGAACGACATGAGGGTGAGTAAATGATGACAACATTTTCATTTTGGGGTGAACTGTTCCTTTAAGAATGAATGCTTGTAGTTGTGCCCTGCAATGACTTGAATTAGTCACTATGTGTCAGTATTGTACAACTTCACACAAAATCTCGAGCTCTCAAAGGGGAGTTGTGTTGAAACGTGTTTAGAGAGAATACAGTAAAGACTGGAGAATATTACAGTGATCAGCTATGTAAACAACTGTATGTTTTTTTTTAAATACATTTTCTTTTACATTCATTTATGCCCACTCATTGCAGGGGGCTATACCATACCGTCAGAAGGGATCAGAACGATTTTTAATGTTTTACAGGAGTCTCTTCTGCTCATCAAGGCTGCATCAAAAATAAGGAAAAATAAGAGTATTGGTTAATATTATTATGATGTAAAATAACGTTTTTCTATTTTAATATACATTAAAATGAAATTTATTTCTGTGATCAAATCTGTATTTTCAGCATCATTACTGCAGTCTTCGGCGTCACATGATCTTCTGAAATCATTCTAATATGCTGATTTATTATAATATTAATAAGTGTTGTGCTGCTTAATATTTTTTTGGAACCTGTGATACTTTTTCAGGATTCTTTGATGAATAAAAAGGTTAAAAAGAAGAGCATTTATTTAAAATAGAAATCTTTTCTAACAATATACACTACCGTTCAAAAGTTTGGTGTCAGTCAAATTTTTTTTTTTGAAAGAAATTAAAACTTTTATTCAGCAAGGATGTGTTAAATAGTTAAGAAGTGATAGCAAATGTTTATATGGTTAGAAAAGATTTATATTTTGAATAAATGCTGTTCTGTTTAACTTTTTATTCATCAAAGAATCCTGAAAAATTATATTTGGCAGCACAACTGGTTCTTAATTAAAAATCAATTAATACATAAAACTGAGTGCAGATGGGTAAAACAATTGGGGTATTTAAGAAATAAATAACTAATCTCTTATAATATGGTCACCCTAATGTGATCTGTTGAGATGTAGCCGGGGGCCAAGTTTGTACCAAAAACAAGTTTTATTGACAGTTCTGAGTTCAAAATAATGGTAAACATGTTTATAACTTTCTGGAAGATTAGAAGGAACAAGATCAGTTAAACATTTTGCAATTTATATGAAATACAACAGCTCAAAACTGAAGAACTAGACGTGTTTACAACATGCAACCATTTAAACAACGAGTCCTTAAACTAAAAATACTCTAACAATAATATGCCCAGTTTGCAAAGTCCGACATGCACAGGAAAGGACACGCGACGCATCTCGGTATCTCACACCATCGGCTCATCCGGGTCCACATGTGTCGCCGCCCTGCTGGAGAACACGTCAGCCAGCATGTGTTTGGGAATCTCGGATCCGCGCACACGCAGGGCGTAGCACGCGTCCTCCCCCTTCCCCAGGCTCTGCCGCAGAGTGTGCAGTTTCTTAGACACCTCGTAGGGTCCCGTGTTGCCGATGTAGGAGAAGCCGTCGTGGATTTGCCGCAGGAAGCCGCTGAGCTGGAAGGGCGTGTCTATGTCGCCGTTGCCCACGCTGCTTATGCACATGCGCATCAGCTCGCCCGTCAGGTCCGCGACACCCAGCAGGTAGTCGATCGGTGTTATCTGGAAGGTCAATACGCTCGGGCCTGTCCATGCGACCTCACCTTCACCCTTCAGAAAAGAGACAAGCAAACAATGAGTTTATACTGCCAAATATGAAATGCCAAATATTTAACATACAAAACTACCAAATAATTATAACTATTAACTAACTGCTTGATTTTTACCGTGCATTTCTGCCTTATGGACATCAACTTGAGATAGTTATCACCACTGATATGCTATTACTAAATATAATGTAGAAACTTAAATTTTCTGTAAAGCTGCTTAGCAACGATTTGCATCGTGAAAAGCGCTATACAAATAAACTTGAATTGAACTGAATTGAAATATGGCTTCTAGAACATTAGTATTCTAACTAATAAATGAATGGCTGATCAATCTGGTAGTGACTAGGGTGGCACGATTAATCAAAATTAAATCGTAATCGTGATTTGGCGTATCTTTCAGTGAAGCGAGGTTCTGTGATCAGTAGTAAAGCTCTATCCGAAGGCGGAGGGCGCTCTCACGCTGAAACTCCAATAGTGCTTCAATCTGTCACAGACTGGCTTCACTAAAAATAGAATAACAATCGCATTCGATTAATCGTGCAGTCCTAGTAGTGACCTTAATCTTCAGTATGACCAAGAGAGAGCTGCAGCGATTATACATTTATGAGTTCAACACACACGAACAGAAAGTTTTAATTATGAGTGGGAACTTTTTCATTAAGCCCAGAGTTTCCGAGTTGAGGGCATCAATAACAGGGTTTCTGCAGGCTTTATGAAGGTAATTTAAGACTTTTATGACCTTTTTAAGACCAAGTAAGGAATAAATTGAATGGAACACAATATGTTTTATTACTTCAAAGTTTGAAGATACAACTTTCAACAGATCTCCATTACTTTTTAATTCATTTTACATAAAAAAAACATGCTAAAACAACTGCAAAAAAGTGGTGCACTTCCTTTGTATTTTTGTCTTGTTTTCCAGTGCAAATATCCAAAGATTTTTAAATCAAGATGTATTTACTTGAAAAGAAAATGACATTATGTGAAACTGATCCAAATGGAGTGTGTTTATGGTTAAAACATGAACAAATATCTGCCAGTAGCCTCAGAAAAATCGACTTAATTCGAAGGGAAAACAAGTTAATAATACCCCACTAACAGACATTTGTTCTTGTTTTAAGCATAAACTCATTTCATTTTTTTTCCATTTCTCAGAAAACAGGACTTCATGTGTTCAAATTTGACAAAAATAAGACAAAAATACTGAGGAATGTTCTTTTTTTGTAGTGCATGCAACATTTAATGCCATGACTTTGTGAAATTAAGGCCCAATCCCAATTCTATTTTATACCCCTTCCCCTACCCCTTCCCCTTGTCCCTTGAAACAGAGTGTCAAGGGGTAGGGGTGAAAATATTCCCCTAAGAATTGGGACACCACTATGCTGTCACACGTCATCATACATCGTCTAGCTCCTACAATACACACACCTATACTGGTGTGCTGGTGTGCATTAGAGCCTTTAATTACCGTTCTATATTAATGCGCTGTTTACTGACACACACACACACACACACACACACATACGTATATTGGAGATCGCGCAGCTCACACACCCAGGAGCAACGAAACTTGTCAACGCTGCCCCACGACTTTCATTAATAACAGTTTAAACACTGAATCACTACATTTCCAGCAACAAGAGGATAAAATCGCTGTTTTTTTAAGTAAACTCATTCTAAAAAGAGAAACGCACAGACGCGCATACACTCAATTCTCTCTGTCTCTCTCTCTCTCTCTCTCGAATTGGCAATATTTGAGAAAAGGGTTTAGTGATTTATAATTATTGGGGGGACTAGCCCCCCTCAATGTCTATGGTGGTTATCGTCCTGATTAGACCTGAAAATATGTTGTGGCACTATCGTGCAGTCTATAATGATATGACGAAGCCGGTTTACGCTGAGATAATTCATACCCCTTCGTTTGAAGTGTGGTCCCGAAAAATCTTCGTTTGAAGGGCTGTCTGGCCCTTCCCCTTACCCCTACCCCTCCAACCAAAAGAGAATTGAGACACCCCTACCCCTTCACGTGAACGCGCGAAACGGAGGGGTAGGGGAAAGGGGAAGGGCTAAGGGGTAGATTTGGGATTGGGTCTAAGACTTTCTGCTCCAATTGAAGACCTTTGAAGGTGTGAAAATAGACTTTTCAAGACCTGCAGAAACCCTGAGTAAGAAAACATGTTGGATGCAATGGATACAGTGTCTGTATTGATGGTAAGTTTTAAGTTTTATAATAAAACTAAGTTGCATGTACAAAATACAATAGTACTGTCAAATTTAGGGATGCACGATATGAAAAATTAACCGATAACCGATAATTAAGTCTTTCTCATGGCCGATACCGATAAGTTCGTATTTTTATATTATAATTGTCATATAATCTACAGTTTGTGCACCCAGGAGAATAGAAAATCTAAGAAGCACTGATTAAACTGATATTTTAGTAGCTCTGGCCTAACTATAATAGCAAACATCAGTCCTGACTCTTCAAATGTGTTTATTTTTTGTGTAAGGCACCACAACACTTAGTAACAGAAAAGAGTTTAACAGAACTATGGTTTACCTGCAATTAGCAACTTCTTAAAAACAAATTTATATTCAAGTATTTCATGCATAAAGAAATGCATCTATTCAACCTTTAGTGCATGAGGATGAGGAAGGTATATTGACTTTAAGTCATGTTTTTTAAATACATTTGTCAACCTCGAGAAAAAGAAAAACAAAAGTGCATCCTCAAAAGTGCATAGGGCATAGAGATTTCTCTGAAATTATATAGTTTAACATACAATAAATAATAAACTTAAAATGACTTCCAATTTGCACTACTCAACATGTCTTACCCTCCTCCAAAGTATATATATCTTTTCACTTGTCTCTATTTAATGTCTATTTGTCTTTTCTATTTGTTATGTGAGGGCATTAGTGGAAGATTCTTGATAAACAGAAGCATCTCTGACTTCTCACACCCAATTCTGTTTTTTTTCATCCATAACATGATGACCTTTCAAGTGAGATATAAGACTTGTTGTGTTAAAACGTGACGCCTTTTTTCCTCCTCTCGAAATCCTTGCTGAACATGCTTTGCAAATAGCAATGGTACTGTCCTCCGCTGCCACAGAGAAAAAGTGTTCACGGGTGATGACGCAATGAGCAGTCACTTTCACTCGGAAAGCGGATGAATCTCGGATAAAACAGACTGACTGATTAATTTACCAGCAAGAGTACTTTATCGGATCTAGTTATCTAGTAAACCGATAACTATCAATTATGTCATTTAGAGCAAAAAAAAAGACGTAATTTTCACCCATATCGCCCGATAATTTATCTGTCCGATAAGTATCGTGCATCCCTAGTTAAATTACAATAGAATATATAATGATTCAATCGGAGCACCTTCATTAACTGAAATAAAAACAAAACAAAAACACACTGATGCTCATTCTTTCTTCATAATTTTTTACAAGCAGAGTTTAAAAATCATAACACACTTGATGTCAATTACGACTTTCCAACTCGTAAATGCAAACTTCCCAGGAGGACTTCAAAGCACCATTAGCATTACCCTGATACACATCATACATGCAGAAAACAGGCTCTGTGAAAAGCTGAAGTTTATGATTTTACATGTGTTTTGTGCATCACAATAATGTTCACATCTTTTGTGAATTATGAAGGCATATAGTACGAACTGTGTAATCTTGGGCAGAAGTAAAAGCTAAAACATTAGGATATGAAATCCCCCACAGTATACATACGAATATTCAACATCACCACATTAAGCGGAGCAAATATAACTCGTTTCAAATTATATATATAAAAACCATATCCCTGAAAGTTTGAGTTAGAATAGTTTGCAATAAGATGATTTGATATACAGTGAGGCGACGAGTAGATGAGTTCACCTGTTCGATGTGATGATGTTTAATGTCCCCAATAACCTCTGTAGTGCCATTTAGACACTTGTGAAAAAGTAGTTCGAAAGAGACGGTCAGACAAGTGTGGGATACGGAAGGTAATTTATATTGTTGAATATATATGTGAAATACATGTGAAAATAGACCATAAATACACCAAAATAGACCACAGACAACCTAAAGCCCGTTTAAAAAAAAAAAAACATTGATTTGGGACGATGGAACTAAGTGCTAAAATGCAAACTTGTTTTTGGCCTACAAAAATACATCAACCCCACTGTATTTAAGAGTTTATTCACAAACAAAACACCTAGAAAACTGAGAAATCAATGGCCACACATTTTCACTAAAACCGGTCCAATGTGTCTAAAAATATCTAAATTACAGAGAGACGTGCAAAGCAGGCAGCCACCACTGCTTTCTAAAAATAGCAGCAAAAAATTGTCAGCAATCTGATAAACCTGGTGAAAGTGCTCTTGGGAACGTAGCCTGTCTGTTTTGGCAAGACAAAATCAAGGAGGCCGTGTTTATATTAAGACGAATGCATAATGCTGACTTTAGGATTCATTATCATACCTTATTTTCTCTCATGAAGACCAGACGAGCGTTGATTTCCTCCAGGCTGATCAGTGTGCGATGTCTGATGAAGTGATGGAAGGACACGGCCTCAACATACTCCTGAATGCCTGGAAATAAAACAAGGACACTCTCTCCATTATCACGGTTCAGCCGTGTGATAGTACTCAAACCTTTCATTTGATTATTTCACAACACATAATTTGTTTCAATGAACTTCAATAAGCCCACACTCATTTTTGAGTGTAGGATTTTCTTTTTTTGGTGAGATTCACCAAGGCTGCATTTATCTGAACATAGAAAAAAAATGAATATTGTGAAGTATTATTATACTTTAAAATAACATTTTAACAGTGGCGTTCCCTCCATATAAGCTGTGAATGCTCCGCATACCCAGGCCATTTGAGAGAATAAGTTCACGGGATAATTCATATAAACATGATTATAAGTTGTCATTTGAAATGTAACAAAGCTTAAAGAGTTAGGAATAATGATTTATTTGCCAAACGGCAGTAATTTTCTGTAAATCTACATCAGTTATGGTTGCGGATCCTCCGCAGCTTTCTAGTTATAGCGCGTTCTCAGTGACTTGCTGGTCTGCAGCAGATTTAATGTGCGAGGTAAGCTGTCCGCAAAGCGCTCGCCCAAGCGGAAAAATGTGCTGTTGCTGTCAGATCTCGATTGCCGAGAATCACATTGTGTTTGATGCAAAACCAACTCGACTAAATCAAAAGAAAAAAAAACACTGTAACTGTATATTTTTGTTTTCTCAAGCAGAGCAAATGTTAAAAGTCCACTGAAAACATATCTTACATTTTTGGTCATAGACAAGACAACGTATGTTGAAGATACACGTTATTGTCAACGTTATTGCCTAATCGTTAAATTAATTTTTTTTTTAATAAAGAACGTGGGCTGTATAAAATTTTAATAATAACAAACATCTTATTGTTCCCTTTGTTTTGCGTATGCTCGTGTCGCTTACAGTTAAAGTCCTTCTCTGATTTTATTATTGTTTGTTATTATTATTGTTCTTGCATTCGAATAACGGATAAACTTGAAATGATAGAAGAAGTATTGGAGATGAATTTCATTAAAAAATAGACATCTGCCACTGTTTCTTAGCTATTTGTCATCCGTGATCTCTTCTTGAGTGTCCTAAAAGCCAATGGGGGGGGGGGGTCTTATCACTCAGCACTTTTTTATGTTATTTCTAGTAAGAAATCAGTATTATAGTCATTAAATATTTGTTTAGTTATCATCAAAAATCAGTTCTATTTTGTTGTATGATCATTTAAAACGTTCGCTGCCTCAGAAGCCGTCCGCAATCAGTTTTATGAGGTGCCTCGTGCAAAAAAGGAAGGCTGCCTGTAAAGTCATGGCCTGATAAGGCAGCTCGGCAGCAAGAGGACAAGCTGTTAGGCTTTCGGACGCATCCATTAAATTCAAGTCGAGAGTCCACTCTCTAAGTAATATTCTAAGTTCCGATCAAATAATTTGAGAGCCCGTTCTGAAGTTCCGATCTGAAAATCAAATGATTTGCGATGTGCGACTACCGAAGTGCCGATCTGAATGCAAATGATCTGGCGACACCCACACTCTCAGAATAAGAGCGAAAGAACGATGATAAATTGAGAATCACTGCAGACCAGGGCTCAGACCGAGGATCGTGAAACATTCAATTCGCGATATGATTCGCGAACCAGCTCCAAAGTCCCGATTTAAATCAAATGATCTTCTTATACTTTACGTTGTAAATCAATTGATCATGAATCGCTTGAACTATGATCGGTTTGAATCAATGGGAGCCGTTCCAGTGTAAATTACTCACTCGATTGATTCGATTTGTCGGTTCCTCCACTTTTCGCATCTTCACTCTTCAGTCATGTTTACACGACACTGTCAGTACAACTACTGGCTTAGCTCGCTAGTTTTATGACATTAACTGAAATAAGTGAAAAAAGTATGATGTTTGCAAATAAAATATCCATATTTCTATTCCAAAGATAACAACACAAATCTAGGAACATATTCAGGTGAGGTAACCGGTTTACTGCTAACTAGTGAAACACTCTATTAATATGACGAGCTGCAGCTCAAAATACATGTCAGATGGAGACATTGTGCTTTATGATCGAGTTTGTAGCTTAATTCACTATATTTGAAATAGTTTGAGCTGCAGTTCAGTTGGTGACAGTTCAATAGGAAATCAGCTGAAATCATCCAGTCATCTCATACCATAGAAGTGAATGTTCAATTTATCAGTATATATTGTAATAAATATTTGATAAATTATTGTTTGTATCTGATTGCTAGGGACAATTTAGTTGCTGGATTTTGGTAGGGACACGTCCATAGAATCCCTATTAAATTCTACGCCCTTGGCCAATATTAGTATTTTTTCCTCTCTCTCCAAAAAAAATATAATTTTATAAGAAGCATCAAATGCATTTATAGGAAGGGGTTTTTTTGCCATTCAAACAGTCTCAGTCAGATGATGCTAAACTGACTAAACTGTATTTGTGTCCAGCTCTTGTATAAACATCAGGCCAATAATGACAGGACGGAAGACTTTGTGATTAAGCTTTACTTTTGGAGTGGCAATTAACATCAAAGACCTTCTTATCTGTCGCTCCCCGCTCACAGTTCTACATGCAGTGTGACAATGTTCAACATAGAAACTGAAAAAAAAATAAATTCTACGCGAGTCTCGGTTCAGAATGCAGGGGCTGTTTATGATGCCGAGCATGTGAAAGAGAGCAGGCCATCGCGGTTCCCACAAACACTCCACGTACAGGAGGTTTTGTTGTCTTCTCTCAGGCTCAGCAGGAAGAGAGATAACGTTATCGAGCATGAGATTGGAGACTCCCTCTGCAAGACATTTCTTTGGAGGTTAATTTGTCAGAACAGTCACCTTACTGCATGTAAACACACTGAGGCTACTAGTCAAAACCACTAACTCCAGCTAAACTTACAACTGCAACACCTGTCTGTCTGTTAGAACGTCTGACTCTTTTTCTTTGGATTTAATTTTTCTAAAATATATATATATATATATAATATATAATATATATATATATATATAAAGTAGATGTATAAGATAACTATAAAAATATTATAATTAATAAAACTACACTAGTATCGCAAATATTACTGTTATAAGTAATCGTACTAGAGAACTTTTTTTTTTTTTAAAGATAAATGCATTTTTCACATAATGCCATCTTAGTATAGAAAGCTGCACAAACAGTGGAATAAATGCTTTTTTTTTTTTTTTTCTTCTCTCTCTTCACCTTCTCTCACCAAAAAAAACATGTTATTCTGTTAATCCTCCAAGCAGATTCAGATAATAAAATTATAAGTTAATCACTAGTAGCCTATAAGTAAATAGGCAAAAATTTACAAACTAAGAAAAAAACACACAAACAAACAAACAAAGAATAATGCAAACAGCTTCATAAGATCTTTCTATTCAAAATCTTGTTAAAACTGAATATTCACAAATATTGTATTATGAGTGAGATGGACTCGGGTCAATATTTGGTGCAAGAGGACGTAATTAACAGGCTGAGACTGGGATACAGTAATGTAGCCCAAACAAGACTAGGACCCAAACTACTAATCTATCTTTGGCCAACTACACAGATGAGACAAGCCTGCATCTTCATGCTCAATGCCTTTTGGAACATTATACATCATCCATCTCTGTACCCGGATCAGATGCTGATGAATAGTGCCAGTGTGAAACAGCACTCTGAGCCAAAAGGAAAAAGATAATTGGGCTTTCAGTGAGCCAAACGCTACAAAAACACTGTGACAGTCGAAAGGCTGTGCAACAGAGAAGTTTGGTGCCAGGTGTGGGATTACAAATTTAAGAATCTGTTTAAAATATGCTGATCCTATGTTCTGACATAGCATCACATGAAAAACTAAGGTGAATTACATTGTATTTAGCATTTAAGGTAAATTACATCAGACAAATGATTATCTTAAAGGTCCCATGACATGCTGCTTTTTAGATGCTTTTATATAGGCCTAAGTGGTCCCTAGTACTGTATCTGAAGTCTCTTTCCCGAAATTCAGCCTTGGTGCAGAATTTCAGCCACTACGAGCTAGTCCCACAATGAGCTTTCCTTAGGAAAAGTGTCTGTGTCTCATTTCTGTGTCTGTAGCTTTAAATGTTAATGAGGAGGAGAGAGGCGGGGCAAGGTGCTTCGCTCGTTTGCAAGCCATGATGTCTCGAGGAAAAAAAAAATATTGCGCTCGCCTCGCACGGTAGTAGCTCATTTTCTCATAGGCGGGCCAAATTCTCTGGGCGGGCAAAGCAGAGAAAGGGGAGGTAACCTTTCCCCGTATGACGACATAAAGGGAAGATTCCAGATTGGGCCATCTGAGCTTTCATTTTCTCAAAGGCGAAGCAGGATACCCAGGGCTCGGTTTACACCTATCGCCATTTCTAGCCACTGGGGGACCATAGGCAGGCTAGGGGAACTCATATTAATGTTAAAAAACCTCATAAAGTGAAATTTTCATGCCATGGGACCTTTAAGCAAAGTGTAGCAAGAGGTTCCTGTCTGTTCCTGTTCTCCTATTGTTAGTAAAATGAACCGATTACTGAGACATCACCTTTGTTTGGGAATGGCTCTTGGTGCCTCTGCCTCAGTCTTTGAGTAGTTATACTGATTGGATCAGCACCTATGCATTTGAATGACACTGTTATGCTGATGAGATCAAGGCTGGGAAAATGCCGGTGTCGGGCTGATTGCCTGTACTTCATTTGCATGCTATGGGTTAGATTGTCTCCACCTCTACTGAATGTATCCCTCCCCTTAAATGTATATAAACTACAATGTATCACTGTCTTAGTTAGACTTGGATGACTGCAGCGATGCACAGTGAGTCCTCAATAAAGAGTGATTTCTGTATGAAAGATATCCCAACGTCTGTGCTTCGACGAGGAAAAAGTTTCCTACACCGGCATGAAAGAAAAGAAAAGAAGCATTATCTTCATTTCTATCAGGAACAGCGTGTAGAAATGACTCCTCATGGTTACTGCACAGCAATGCCACTGCGCTTCAGATGATAAACAAACTGTGTGTTTGTCTGCGATGAACCGGGAAACTCTTCATGCAAACATGCCGTCGTCACCTTTTGTGGCTTAAATACAAAAATAAGCATTTTCTATTGTAGAAAATATAAGAGAATGATTTAATGCGGCCTCCTGTGATGCTACTGATTTAGTCAAGTTCCAAAGTCATAATTATGAATTATTTATTTAATTAATTATTTTGGCTAAAAAAATTGGGGGATTATGCAGATTTTTATGCAAATCAGCATAATCTAATATGCTGATTTGCAGCTCAAGAAACATTTCTGATTATCATCAATGTTTTTTAAACCTGTGATATTTTTTCTGAATTCTTTGATGAATAAAATGTTTAGAAAAACAGCATTTATTTAAAATAGAAATATTTTCTAACAATATAAACTACAGTTAAAAGGTTTGGGTCAGTAAGATTTTTTTTTTTTTTATGTTGTGTTTTGTTGAAAAAGAACGGTACTTGTTGTCAGCATGTATTTGCAAAAAATAATAATAATAATTGGCAAAAAATAAATTAGAAAAAAATGGCACAAAGAAAAAAAGAAAACATGCATGAACAAAAAAAGAAAAATGTGAATAGGAAAAAAATAATAATATTTCTTAGTGTCCATTTTAAATCCTAACAAAAATTTTGTTTAATGTTACTACAACAAAAATAAAGAGCAAAAGTGCTTAAGGTGAATAGTTGATGCTTTATCTATTGGAAACGGAAAATGCTTACTAAAATGTATAATCGACATTCACAAATAAAATTTAATTCTGAGCAATGCCTTAAAGTAAACCACTGGTGATTACGACATTTATTGCAGCATTTAAGTGCACGCATCTCATAAATAAGATCATTCTGACAGCTTAAATTAAGCAACTACTCAATTAATAAACCCTTCTGATTAAGGTCACCTTATAATAATTTCACCTGTTTATGCACTAATGCTTCTTGCGTTAAAAATCTTCTGCAACCTCTTGACCAGCACAAACTTGATGTTAATCAGATCACCGTATGAGCGGCAATTAATGTCAAATTCAGCCCTGAGCACCTTTAACGACTTCTGCACGAACACAAGCTTGTGAAACGCTTTATCAACATTTGAGCCCGAGGGTCACAGCCCAATAAAGCTCTTCAAATACAAAGAAACATAGAAAGCTAATTGGCAGGATCTGACCTCGGTCACGTCTCAAGAAAGACCCCGATGATTTCTCTGCGAGCATAATCTAAAAATGACTTCCCCTCCCCGCTAGATAACCGCAGAATTTAGTAGGTCCCCTCTCTGCCTTATCCACGCTTTCCTCAGAAGTCTGCAGACGTTGTGTCTGCCCTCTCTTCTCTTAGAAAAACAGAAATAATAATGGCTGGAAAAGCACAGTGACCTTGGAACATTAAGCAACTTGAGATATTTAGTGGAGATCAACTGCACAAGCTTGTGCACAACGGACCATAAGTCTTCAAATACAAGACTGTGCATGCAACAATAAGATTATGAGATTGAAGTCTTAAGATTTTGAGAAGAAAGTCAATTATGAGAGTAAAGTCGTAGCAATACCAGATCATATTTTTAGAATTAAGTCAAAATTGTGTGAATGAAGTAATAGCAATATGAGATTAAAGTCGTAATATTTTGAGAATAAAGTCAAAATGATGAGAATAAAGTCATAATATTTTTGGAATAAAGTCAACATTTTTAGAATACAGTCATAGCAATACGAGATTAAAGCTGCAATATTTTTAGAATAAAGTAAAAACTATGGGAATACAGTCGTAGCATCATAAGTTTAAAAAAAACGTCAAAATGTTGAGAATAAAGCTGTAGTAATACAAAGTAATAATATTTTGGGAATAAAGTCAAAATTATGAGAATGAACTCATAGCAGTAAAAGATTAAAGTCGTATTATTTTGAGAGAGATAGTCAAAATGATGAGATTAAAGTTGTAGCAACATGAGATTAATGTCAAAACACTGACAGAATAAAGTATATTGTGTGAATAAAGTTAATTATTGCAAAAATCCCCTATTCCGCAAAAAATTTGTGGCATCCAACCCTCCATTCTTCTAATGTATTTAACATTAAAAACAGGTTAAAGTAGAATATTATATGATATATATATATACACACTGTATGTTACAAATTTAATCTCGTATAAGACTTTATTCTTGTAATTTTGACTTTATTCTCTAAAGATTTTGACTTTGCTACACCCAAGCTACAAAACTGTAAGCATTATGTCTTCAGTGTAATTTTGCAGTTGTTGACCTTTACAAGTCTGTTTAGTTAAGATGCACTTAATGGGTGTTTTAGAGTTTTGGATCGATCCGTTTCAAGAGCTTATTAAGCTGACATAATTTTGACTTGATATAACTGACTGGACGCAATAGGAGGTCGCATAATTACTGTAAATGTACAAATAATAATGTCACACTCAGTGAATTATGAAAGCAATTATAATCTCAAGCACTGTATCCAAAATCCAAGCACTTTTTAAACCTTGAAAATACTACATTGAAATTCAAGCATTTTCAAGGATTTTTTTCCAGAACCTGTACAAACCCTGCATTCAAGATATTATAAGACTAGACTATAATATGTGTATATACAGTATATCATTATCTTCTTAAAGTTTACAAAACTGCAAACGTATTGTAATATAAATATTACTTAGTCACATGACACGTCCGCTGGCCATTGTAAGTGTTTGTGGTCATACCTGGTGTAAACGCTCGGTGAAACTGGTGTAGATCTTCTCCTCTCAGTTCTTCTGCTATCTGGCCGATCTTCTGCCTCACACCATCCAGCTTCACATCGGCCTCAGACAGGATCTCCTCAACATCTGGAACACTGGAGAAAAAAACACTTGTGCTTATTTACATTCATTTAGCAGATGCCTTAATCCCTGGTCTTTCCCCTCCAGTACATTAAAGCCGGAACAACTCTATCTATTTACCTATCTTGCATTTGGGGTAAAAAAAATTATTTACACTGTAAAAAAAAAAAATAAGTGTAGGATTTACTTTGAAACCATTTTCACTCAAAAACTGCTAATAAACTGCACAAAACATTGATTTAAAGGTCCCCTGAAGTGCCTTGAAACACGCAGCGTTATTCTATGTGGTGACACAATTTCAACTGAAACAGGAAAACAGGGCGGGAAATATCAAGCAGCCCCGCCCCCTTTTTAAATTAGCCAATAGCGTTTTGTTTAGATCTGCACGGGTCAGAGCCGCTGAGCTCGGTAAAGCCACATCCGAATAGATTACTCCCTAGATTCAATATGAAACTCTTAGTAAAACAAAATAGTGATCATAATCATGCTGAGGCTGTGTAGTATTAAAAGTGTTTAATATATGCCAATTCATGCATATGATTCGCTCCGTGCGATCACGTCTCTGGACCGAAGTCCGGATCAGACTGTGTGCGCTGCTGCGGTTCACGTGAAACCAGACCTAATTTGCCCCAATCAAAAGCATATTTACTCTATCTGAATTGTTCCCTATCGCCTACATTGTACACTACATGCCATTCATGTACAACAATACTACACTGGAACAAAGCGAACCGATCCGCCGCAGCTTCAGATTATATATTATAGTGTAGGGGGCGGGCGCTTCGGCTTCTAGAGAGCGTTTGATTGGTCAGAAGATTTGATGAGAAGCTGAAGTACGATGTGACGTCAAAAAAAATCGTTGAGCAGTTTTGGTGGAAGTGACGAACTGCAAGTTTTGAATGCATATATCTTCTAAATGCAAATTTTGTCACCGTTTTGGAGCACACTGCCTTATAGATAACCTTAAGACTAACATATTGATACCCAAAAAAACTTTAATTTGATTTCATGGGGACTTTAAACGTGAAATTTTGAAGCAGAAAGACTGAAAAAGTATTTTCTTGTAACAGCGCACTAATTTGTATTTTCAATTTAAATTTTTTAGTATTCATACACACAACCACACACACACACACACAACAATTAGGGCAAAAAATGGGTTTTGTATTAACCCAACTTATTTGAACATTAAAAAATAATTACAAATAATATAAAGAATAAAGTACTAATAATAATATATTATTTTTCTATTCCATAAAATAATAATAAAAAGTGTATTTTAATCATTTAAATGTCATGAAACTCCTCCATCATTAGTTTGAATTTGAATTTATTTTATTAAAATATATATGTTTTTAATTGAGGGCAAAATATTTTGATAATCACTCATATAATAAAAACAACAAAATTATGTTAAAAAAACAATAAATAATGCAAGAAGAAGAACACTGTTGGAATGGAAATCAAAAAATCCACCAAAAACTTCAATGTGGATTTGTGATTTTATATTATATTTAAAACTAGAAAGAATAAAGTCAAAAAAGGATCCATTCAAAAATGTTATAAAATTTGGAAACCTATGATTACATATTTTGAAAGGTTAAAGACCCTACCTTCTAACTAATTAATAGGAATAAAGCTTTAGAAATGCCATCTGACTTTAAAATACTTGGTTATGTCATGCTTGCTTATATATCTACACAGAAATACCATTTGAGTGACCCCCCCTTCTTTTTTTATGCATTATTATTATTATTTAAAAAAAATTTGTGAACACATTTACTTTTGTTAACAAAATTGACTTTGATATATCTGCTGATAACAAAGTATTGAAATGTATCTTGCTATTTTGTATAGTGAGCAATAGTGCTGGGCGGTATACCGGTTCATAACGAATACCGGTGTTTATTTTTGTTATGATATGAATTTTTAAAATACCGCAATACCGGTGTATGTCGCTTACAACGTTCGGAACGCGACACTGTTTGAAAGGGGTCTCTTTTCACTGCTGCACTGTGGTGAGGGAACAGCTGTATGTGTTACTAAGCGTGAAAGTTCAGAAACTGAAGCTGTAGAACTAATAGAACGTGATGACACAGAAGAACTCATCCACAATATCCACACTGAACGCCACAAATATCCACCGCCCCCTGCAATCAGCTCCCACGTCTCACACACACAAACATGACTTTAGCACTAGATTTAGCAAATTTCAGACCCTTTTAGCAACCAGTTCCATAAAAGGTACATACTGACAAACCTAGCGACTTTTTTGGATAAAGCTTAGCTATGATTCAGTTGGAAGATTTCTTTTTTTTTTGCCCCGTGCTGTCCCGCGAGCGCGAGGTCTGACTTTCCCGGAGAAGTGTCGCCTCTCTCGGCGTCTGTTCTGTGCAGTGAGCGGCAGAGAAGCACCGCAGCCGACTCGTCAATAAATGAGTACAAAACAGCGTTTCCTAGCACCTGTCGCTTACTGATTGTTTGGAATTATAAATATGAGCGTAGTTCGTCTGTTAATATCACATGCACTTTTTTAGTTAGTTGTTGTTGTAGCTTTTTACTCAGACGCAGGCAGTGCGGTGCATGAGACAAAAAAGTAATATAGCTAAAACAACTGCATAGTCGCTCTTTAGTGTAGATGCATGCTGATTTTATCAGACGATGCCGTGATTATAAATGAGAGTGACTCCTGGTTAACATGTATTAAAAGGGGTCGTGTTTAGTCACTATTTAGTGTGGTATTTTTTGACAATATTCACTCATCATGACAGTAAAACAGGTCATTCTAAGTCAATATACTGCAGTATTTCCTCTCAATCAGTAGAAAATATGCTTAAACTAGGCCTGTCACGATAACAATTTTTTGTTGTGCGATATATTGCCCCAGATATAATTGCGATAAGCAATATTATTGTCATTTAAAGACCATTTTATGCCACTGAAAATATAATCATAATTTAACAGACAAGATAATGCAAGAAGGCCTTCACACTTCCAAACGACAACAAACTTTAAATTTTTAAGAAAATTTAGATCATGGAAATTAAGTATCAAAAAATTAGATACCTTAAAAAACTTGAATAAACAGTAAATAAACATTTCTAACCAAAAGTGCAAAGTAACAAGTAGAAAAAAAAAAAGAAAAATGCACAAATAACTTTTATGGAGATTTTTCCATCTACAGTTTTTTTTTCCCAGACCTTCTTTTCTCTGTAAATTAAGGGTGCACACTATTGCTGAAAAACACAATCACTACTTAGCAGTCAGATGTCCGTATGCACAAAGGCACAGATCCCTAAACAAGGCCATATCTGCAGATTAAACATTGTTTGTAGAAGCATTTTTTACAGACGATGAGAGCAAGCGCAAAATCCTGGCCTCGGCAGGTCGCAACGCCCTTCGGTGGCATCCCCAGTGCCACTGGCAGCTGCCAGAGAGTTCAGTCACTGCCCCGGTCTTCTCGCAGTTTCTGCTGTTGAGCGGTAAAATACACTTGTGCATACTATATACAGGAGCGAGCCATCATTTCAGAAGTGAGGGACAGAAATGTTTTACTTATCCACAACACATACAATAAATTATCGACTATTCATACCCCTTCATATATACTGTATATAGGAAACTTTATTTTTTTGTTTTTTGCGTTTCCTCCTAATTTCTTTTGTTAATTGGCTATAAATCAGATACACTGTTGGACAATAACAAATAAATGATTTGTTAATGTACTACAAATGCACTACTTTTTTTTTCATTTTTATCACATAATAAGGCAGAATAGTTTCTATACTGTATGCTATGTCTATTAGCACTGCATTGTTCATCTACTTTATTTATTACCTGGAGATGATTTTAAAAAGAGTATATAACTTATATTGTATCTCCGGCAATTAAATAAACATTACATTAAAAGGGCAAATCTATATATTTTGTATTTTTTTACCACTATGTCTCTTCTGTTTCCAAAAACAATAAACTCATCAAGGTAGTGTTTTTAAGGATTTTCATATTTATTCCAAAATAATAACTCAAGGCAGTAACAATTTAAACAATATGTTTTATTTGTGAACTGATGTTCAGCTGTTCTTTTTATCTTTACCAGCGGGTGTCGCTGTTGGACAGTTATGCTGTAAAAACTAGTGACTTTTTTAATGTCACATTTTGTAATACTTGCGTTGTTTTATTTTTGTAATATCGATAACTTTCTCATTCAGTTTTCTTTCTTCTAAAGAGACTCTGCCTCCCTTGCCTTGACTGATGGCAGAAACCGTACAACACACAAACATCAGAACTTCATCAATCTTAAATTATGATCCTTGCAGCTTTGAGGTTATGTAAGTTTTGGCAGGTTATTTTACATTCATTATTCAAATTAATAAAAGTGATTAATGGAAATTGGGCAGTTCAATTAAGTATAGATTTTTTGTAATAGCTACAAAAATGAAAATGGGCAAATGTGGGATCACCGAGAAATGAAATGTTTTTTATTACGGTTTTACTACAAATAACATGCTTAAACTATGGTGAGTGTAGCAAAATGTTTTAACTGTAATAACCTTTTTTATTTGTTTCAAAACCATGTGTAATTTTCGTACGGTTTTTTACAAATACTTTTTACTGTTATTTTATAATGAAAAACAGTAATAATATATTTATAATATTTATAGAAAGCATTTAATGTTAGAAAATATAATTTATGCATGTTCTGTAAATGCTCTTCAAGTTTGAGGCATTAATTGTAACAGTATATACACCAAATATTTTGACCATATTTTCTTCTTTCACAGCAGGAAAACATTTTTTGAGAGACACCAGGACTGCAGCTGACTGGTGCGGTAACAGAAATTGAAATGGATTTTATATATATATAATTGATGATGCATACTACATACCAACAAGCCGATGAGCACCAAATTAAATCCCTACACAAAGCTGCGTGGGCAGAAAGTTCTCCAGCGGAACTGTTCCCTTCTTTCCTGTTTGTGAAAAGATAGGACTGTGAGATGTTTTGCACAGAACTTGTGGATAAAAACAAGTGGGCTACTCTTGCCATATTTGAGTAAGAATTTTTCATCCTTCAGGATCCAACAGTTCACATACAGTTCACAAGAAAGGATTAATAAAGAGTGAACAAAAGCTGAATAGTCTCCATAAAAGTTACCTTTTTTGCCATCTAGTCCAGCATCAGAAAGTCATAATCATTGTCAGCCTCTGCTGTTTGTATTGTAAAAACTATAGTACTTGATTGTCTTTTTAGAATATATAGTGTATATGTTAAATAAATTAAACAATTAAACATTAATTGAAAAGTACATTACACAATGGGCTTAGTTTTTGGAAACATTGTCTGGTTATCATTTATGATGAAGAAGCACAGGACAGAAGGAACATCAAGGAAAAGTAAGTAATAAAATAGTTATTTCTCTGAAATGTCACTTTTGACAGTGTTGTAAATTATTAGTGAAGGTCACAGATCCAATTGCTGTGACAATTTTGGCATATTTTGGGTCAACTGGAGGCTGTAGGCTAATCCACACCTAAAGGGGCAGATCTTCAAAGAGACACATTGAACTAGCCTATTGTTAATGGTAACACTGCGATGTTCAGAATCAAAAATTACTTGTTCAGTTCATTTTCCTGCTCATTTTATAAAATTTTAGGGAAAATCCAATAGCCTACATTTTTCTTTATTGTTCCAAAATTAATACCTATAATTTTCTTCTTTTCTTCCTTTTGGCTGAGGGTATTAAAGCAGTTCAGAGAACGAAAAGTACATTTACCCTTATCTTTCAGATTTTCACAGATTTTTTAATGCCGTTCCTTTATTCAGAAATAAATATAAAAATGACCAAGCAGTTTTGAAAACCAACGCCTAGTCTAAAAAATGTAACTAATAAAAAAGAATGGTGTACAATTGCACACGTTTCTTAGGCCTGTTTCTTGATAGAAACGTAAAATTTAACTAATAAAAAAGCAATACGTGAACTGAAGTCACAGCATTGGAGTTTACGAGACAACTTTGTTGTTATGAGCACTGCACTTTACATTTAGACCATATAGGCCTAACATGTTTTAAAGTAAAAGCACAAAGAATGTTATGTTTTAAGGAAAAAGGCCTGAAGATATCCCGGCAAGGGATACAAATAAGTGTTCATTTGGACTCACTATTACAGTAATATTATAGTTTCTTACTGTTTAACAAAAACAAAACATAAAACTACAACTAAACAAAAGCTAAAATGAATATATACATACACACACACACAAATACATATGGTCACACTTTAGTTTTGGGTCCAATTCTCACTATTAACTTAACTATTGACTTTTGCCTAAATAAACTATTAATTACTGTTCAGGTATAGGGTAAGATGTAGAATACGGTCACGCATAATAATGCACTAGTATGTGCTTTATGAGTACAATAAACGGATAATATATTAATATGCAAGCAAATAGTTAATTAACTAAGTGTTACATTATAAATAAATAAATGTTTGTGTGTGTGCATATATACAGTATTGGCTAGCAGCAGCTGGCACCACTTATGTGTGTGTATGTTCTTTATGGGAAAATGCTTATGCAATTTAGCTTATTGGGTTCACATACTGATCGTATCTGCTTGCTGGTATACAATATGCATCATCAAATCTTTTATTTACAAACAAAACAGTGTAGTTTACAGCAGAAATGGCGACAAACGATCGTGACTCCTGGCAAGAACTGTCAGCTGATACATAAAAATGTATAATAATAACAATAATAATAAATAACACACCTGTGGGAACTTTGCCTTGTTATTTTAAAACACCATCGCTCGCCACTGAGAACAGTGTAGTTTTACCGAGCAAACAGTAGAAACAGCGAGAAAGACCGTGGCAGCTGCCTCGAACTCTGGCAGCTGCCTTTGACTCCTGGCAAGAACTCTGGCAACTGATACATAAACATGTATAATAATAATAATACAATTGTGGGAACTTTGCATCATCATTTAAAAAAAACATCACCACACGCCACTGAGAACAGTGTAGTTTTACCAAGCAAACAGTAGAAACAGCGAGAAAGACCGTGGCAGCTGCCAATGAGTTCGAGGCAGCTGGCCTGGGCTTTTCACACGTTTCTGCGGTTTGCTCGGTAAAACTATACTGTGCATACTATATACAGGAGCGTAGCCATCATTTCAGAAGTGAGGGGGACAGAAATGTATATATATTATATACACACACACATGCACACAGTGCCTTGCCATACCTTGCGTCACTGTTGGACAATAACCAATAGATGATTTGTTAATGTACTACAAACACTTTTTTTTTCATTTTTATCACATAATAAGGCAGAATAGTTTCTGTACTGTAATAAATGTTATGTCAAGTAGCCCTGAATTGTTCGTATACTTTATTTATTACCTGGAGATGATTTTAAAAAGCACAAATAAACCATATATATATATATATACATATATTATATTATATAACTATATAGGTGTGTGATATATATATATATAATATATATATATAATATATATATATAAAACATTACTATTGTCATCTCCCTGCATTAAACATTACATTTAAAAGGCAAAATACAATTATATTTTGTATTTTTACACTATGTAATATTCTGTTTCTCAAAACCAATAAATCTTGTAACGAATCAGCTCATGAGGAAATATGAATAATTAACCATAACTAGTTATAATTAATTATTCATATTTTAGATCCGCTGTAGATATTTAGCTGACCACTCAGGGTCAACTGTCTTGTCAATTCTAAGAACGTTATTTCCCTTAACCAGGAAATTAACTTTCTTACTGTACAATTCTACAAAAAGCTTGTAGCATAAATCTGCATGATTACGTGACTCCAGTTATAAGCAAACAATGAAACACGTCAAGTGTGATACAAGTAAGACTATATTAACTACATAAACACTTAAACTAGTCTAACATACTACATAAACTAGTCTAACATACTAAATAAACACATAAACTGGTCTAACATACACATACACACACACACACACACACACACACATACAGTTGGTATAGGAAAGGGTTAAAGCTTAACTCAGTACAGAAAGAGAAATAAGGACTATGACGTTATAGAACCATTTGCATATGCAGCAGATCTACACCTGAGGGAAACGTCAGATTCTTAGTTCAAACACACCTTTGTAAAAAGGTGTCACTGATACTTAATGTATCAATTAATAAGGATAAGTTGCTACTTGTAAGTCTTCGTCTGTCTGAAAATCGATTCCTGATGCAATCTTAAGGCCCAAGATCTTGCTGAAGTTGGTTGATGAGAAAGAACCAGTTTGCGTCAGAGTAACTTGAAGAATGGAAAGGACAAGGCCGAAGCCTGGCACGAGCTTAGCGTTTTCGGCGAGCGTTTGTCTCACCGCCTCTCGGAATTCCAACCACCAACGACTGGGAGGGTCCCTGGAGCAGGGCCTTTAAGGTCGGAGAAGATCCCCGCCTTTCAAAATGGGCTTGTCCAATGAGAAAGATGGAAATTCCGAGCGGGAGGTGGCAATTGCTGGAGGGTTTTTTATGACCCTTTGTCTATAAGCATGGTAATTTGCAAATGGACTTGAATCGAAATTACTAAAGATTCTCAGAGCACTAATATATTACCTATGTACCAACATATAATATACACACTTGTTTCGATCATAAGAAGGTGAATTCATAGATACTACACATGGTAGAGATATATATATGTAAGCTGACAGGAGTGTGTTTCGATTATAAGTCTGCATAACAGTATACAATTTCAAAGACCAAATACACGATGACAATAATATACCCAATGACCTGAAGGATCATGTGTGTTCATTCAAAGAAAGGTTTTCCTATGAATTAATTAGTAGAAAAGTCAATTTCTACACTGCCTCTTGCCCTGGGACATGCAGGGATTTTCCCTACTTTGCATTCTTTTGGCCAATAAACCCAGAGATATCAGCGTTGGTTGCCATGCAACCAGGGGCCTGTTCGGCTTCTGGGGTGTTACGCATTTCGGGGGAAAGGTCCATAGGTCCTCACATGGCTTGTTAACTGAGGGGGGTTACAGAGTATTTGTTAAATATAAAAACAAAATATATATTGTGTGTTTGATTGGTCCAGACGCTACAATCTCATCAAGTTAGTGTTTTTACGTATTTTCTTATTTATTCCAAAATAATAACAAAAGACAGTAATAATATAAACAATATATTTGATTTGTCAACTGATGTTCAGCTGTTCTTTTTAGCTTTACCAGCGGGTGTGGCTGTTGGACAAATGGTTGATACAGCAAAGTACAAAATCTTCGCCAGATTTGAGGAAGAATAAGTCATCCTTCAGGATCATAAATAAAAAATCAATCAATGATAAAAATACTGTTAAATATTTTTTCAATATGATATATATCAATATATATATATAGATATATATATATATCAATATATATATATATATATATATATATATATAGCTATATATATAGATGTTTATATATATATTTAATATTATATATTTACACACACACACAAACACCACACAATACCTACATACAGAAATACAGTTATAATATAATATAATATAATATATATAATAATATATATATATATATATATATATATGGTCACACTTTAGTTTTGGGTCCAATTCTCACTATTAACTACTGACTTTTGCCTATATAAACTATTAATTACTGTTCAGGTATAGGGTAAGATGTAGAATATGGTCACGCATTAGGCATTAGTATGTGCTTTATGAGTACTAATAAACGGCTAATATAGTAGTACTAGTTAATAACTAAAGTGTTACATTAAATAAATAAATAAATAAATGTTTTGTCACAGTGTCTGGTTGTGGTGCCCTGGACGGGCCACTTGAGGCCCCACTTCCCGTTTCGTTTCATGTGTTGAACTCCATTTCCCATAGTCCCTTGCCTGTCGTGTCTGTTATGATCATGATCACCTGTTAGTCATTTACTCATCATCCCATCACTACATATACCATGCTCACTCTGTCTGTCTTTGCTGCAGTATTATTCGATTCTGATGTTTGTGTTTGATGTTGTTAAGGTTGCATCGTGTTATCTGTTCCCTGTGTTTTGGCTTACCTTTTGCTACGTTTCTGTTCTGTTTATTTTATACTTTAATAAATTGCACTTGGATCTATCCTTGTTTTCTCCTGTCATTCCGTGACATGTTTGTGTTTGTGCATATATAACATTTAACATTAATATACTTGACATCTGGCACTCCTTATGTGTGTGTATGTTCTTTATGGGAAAATTCTTATGAAATTTAGCTTATTGGGTTCACATACTGATCGTATCTGCTTGCTGGTATACAATATGCATCATCAAATCTTTTATTTACAAACAAAACAGTGTAGTTTACAGCAGAAATGGCGACAAACGATCGTGACTCCTGGCAAGAACTGGCAGCTGATACATAAAAATGTATAATAATTATAATAATACAATTGTGGGAACTTTGCATCGTCATTTTAAAAAAAAACCACCGCACGCCACTGAGAACAGTGTAGATTTTACCGAGCAAACAGCAGAAACAGCGAGAAAGACCGTGGCAGCTGCCTCGAACTCTGGCAGCTGCCAGAAACGACTAGTGGCAGCTGCCAGTGGCAGCTGGGGATGCCACCGGAAGTGTCGCTGCGACCTGCCAATGCCAGAGAGAGCGCCAGTCACTGCAGGAGCACTTTGGAACTAGCACCTCATGACTACACCACGTTAAGTCGGAGAAGCTGCAAATGACACAGGCGCAAGTGGAATGTACAAAACATGGTGACATACATTTTTAAGTAAATATAATTTGAGACATATTGCGTCACCAAAAATTATTGAGGTCATGTAGATATATTGCGCGATAAGTCGATGTATTGATTATTGCGACAGGCCTACTTAACACCCGGTCATGCATGAAAAAAAAATACCGTCATGAAACCGGTATCATATTGAAAAATACCGTGATATAAAATTTTTGTCATACCGCCCAGCTGTACTAAGCACTCACTTTATTCATATAATTATTTGGTTATTTATCTATTATTTTTCCACTTTCTGTTAATTCAGGGTTGTGGAACGGGGTGGGGAAAGAAAATGCGTAATTATGTAATTGTTTGATTTTTTTTAACATGTTTGAAAAATGTATAAATAAAGTGCAAAAAAAAAAAACATACATAAATGCTGAATCTCACCTGGTGACTCTGTGCAGGAGGAATATGGTGCGTTTGCTCTCAATGGTGACATCTCGACTGATCTTCACCAGACGCTCGTGTTTATCATGCTTGGTGTCCAGCTCTTGCTGGAATACTGTAGAAGCATGAAAACACAGCAGTAACGTTATATGTATAAGATTCATTCATCTGGAGCACAACACATGACTGTGGCTCACCTTTGAAAGCAGCGATGACAGATGAATCCGGATTCACACAGTGCTCTGGTTTATATCCAGCTTCTGTCTTTCGTTTTCTGGCACACCCATCGTCTGCGAGCAACATTAAATACATACACATTTACATAAACAAAAGCATAACTCACCATCATCGTAATCTGTGAGCAAACGGCGCGATGAAAGATGCTGCCTGTCAGGCTTTACCTTCTCGTTTACTCATTTCTATAATAAAGTCTATACCAGCTGGTTGTGGTTTTAGTGAGTTTAAATCCAGCTGAATTCGGTTTATTTTGAACTCTGGCACGCGAACGGACTTCTATTGTTTACGCGGCTGCGTCCAGCGATTTCCATACAAGGTGTCACACTCTTTTAGGTCTTGATTCTGCTTTTTTCGTTTGGCGAGCTCCCCCGGGTCAGTGGGGCCTTGGGATAACACGTCTGCTCGGGACACCGTCGCTCTACCTCTCTTCAGACACTACTTGCAGCTTGGTTAGAGTGGTCTATGACTTGAGTTTCCGACGTGTTTGTCCCGCCTAGGAAAAAATAACCCCGACGCGGCCAGCAGGATAAATGTTCGATGTTCATCCACTTACTTTGCGCACTCGAAATTCTCCCAGCTTCACGATAACTACTCCAGATGCGCCGACTACGCGAGTCAGATCAATATATTTTCCTCCTTTCCCGAAGGCTTCTAAAGAGGTTAGTTATTATTAAAGACATTAATTCCGTGGTAAATGAGTTACTTGGAACATAGTGTTGTTGGTAAGCACTACAAGTAACGCGAGTTACGTAATCAGATTACTTTTTTCAAGTAGCTAATAAGTAAACATACTTTTTTAATTTACAGAGGAAATATCTGTCAAATAAGACTTTTTTTCCAAATTTATGACTGACAGCTTACTGTCCCAATGTTGAGAAATCAGCTGTACTGATAGTTCTAAACTAAATGAATATGCACATTAATCTCTCACTCACAAAAAAAAAAACATATTCAGTATTCCTTAAAATTAATAAAAATAAACTCAGAATATGAGGCAAACCTGCAATAATTAAAATGTTAAACAGCACAAATATGCTTTATGTATTTAGAAGCTGCCAACAGATTATGTATTTAACCAATGTCTTCGATGATCCAGTTCAAGCGTACTAATAAGCAATAATTACTCTAGACGAACATCTGTGTGTTTTTGTTTATTGCTGAAGTGTGTTGAAATGTCTTCTTCTGCATTCTACTGTACGGACGTAAATGTACTTTCCCTTCAGCCTGAGGCGCATTCATTTCACTTTTGGTGTGAAAAAGCTTTTATATTTGCCAAAAATATAACTTTTTATATTAAAATCAAACAAGCAAGCCCTGTCCAGATTAAAAAAATTAACGCAAAAGTAACGCAACGCATTACTTGTAAAAGTACTTTCCCAAACTGATTGGAACATTTATTTTATTCAGCACATTTTCAAAAAATATTTTTTATAAAAAATATGTTTGTTTTTTTCCCCCCAATCTGAATTTGGATATTGAGTTTTTGCTTAATATGTTTGGAAAAATATTTTATACACAAGTTCTGATGTTTTTAAGATTTCTCCTTCTTATTCAAATCTTTAAATCTCACGGATAACAAAAAAGTTCTTAAGTTGTGTTAACTTTTAGAGGTATATTTTGTTATTTAAACTTCTTTTGTCTTTTTATTGTTAATTTTTTTTTATTATTTTTTATGTTTTTGCTGTGACTTAAATATGTTGGAATTGCATTAAGTTTTGGCATGTAAAAAAACTCCAGTAGTAAAAGTGGTGATCTTAAAATGATTTATATTGTGTTGAAAGGTGCTCCACGCATTCTGTTCATCATTATTTACAGGCCTCCAAAATACTCTCCAGCCTTTGTTGAAGAGTTCACAGAAATGCTATCAATGATTTCCTCAGAGTTTGACTGTTTTGCTATTGCAGGGGATTTTAATAATCACATAGATAATGCAGAAAACAAAAAAACAAAATAAATTATAACTGTTTTAAACAATTTGTTCTGATTCAGCATGTGCATGGACCCACAAACAATCAAGGACACACTCTATAGATTTACTCTTATTATTTCATCCATTGTTATTAAGGATGTAGCACTATCTGATCACTTCTGTATTTTCTGTGATATATTGATCTCTGTTACCACTGAATCTAGATCTGTCTCTGTCAGAAAGAGATGCATTAACGAAAACACTAGTGTGCTATTTATGGAGGCTATATCTTTAAAACCAAGCCTTTCTGCAGACTCTGTTGATCTTCTCCGTGATTCCTTTAACTCAAAAGTTAAGAAAGTTATTGATGACATTGCTCCTTTGAAAGGCAGCAGGAAGACTGGCAGACAGAAATCAGCTTGGAGAAAATCAACAGCAGTTCAGAGTATGAAAAGACAATGCAGAAAAGCTGAGCGGATGTGGCGGAAGACGAAACTTGAAATACACTATAGCATATATAAAGACAGCCTTCGTACTTTCAATGTGGAACTAGGCAAAGCTAGACAGTCAATCTTCTCAAACCTTATAAACAGTAACTTAAACAACACCGCACTCTTTTGCTACTGTTGAGAGACTGACAAACCCCCCCAAGTCAGATTGTCAGTGAAATGCTCTCCGACAGCAAATTCAATGAGTTTACTTCCTTCTTTTCTGAGAAGATCAATAATATCAATAAGGCGATTAGCACATCCTCAAGTTATGCAAAGGTCAGACAGATTCGACCGCAATATCAAAAAGAAGATACTATGTCTACTTTTAAAGAAATTGATAGCAACATTTTGGAAGAAATAGTGCAGCACCTAAAATCGTCAACCTGCTATCTTGACACACTTCCCACATATTTTTTCAAAAAGGTGCTTAACTGTTTAGAAGCAGATCACTTAGAAGTGGTGAACGCCTCACTTCATTTCTGGGACGTTTCCAAACTCCCTGAAAACCGCAGTTGTCAAGCCCCTTCTGAAAAATAGCAATCTTGATAACACCATATTGAGAAACTATAGACCAATATCAAATCTTCCTTTATAGGCAAGATTATTGAAAAGGTAGTTTTAATCAGCTGAACAAATACTTAAACTAAAATGGATACCTGGACAATTTTCAATCTGGTTTCTGACTGCATCACAGTACAGAGACAGCGCTCATTAAGATAATAAATGATATTCGATTACATTCTGATTCTGGCAAAATATCAGTGCTGGTACTACTAGATATCAGTGCTGCGTTTGACACTGTCGATCATAACATACTACTAGAGAGATTGGAAAACTGGGTCTGGTTTTCTGGGATGGTACTCAAATGGTTCAGGCCATACTTAGAAGGGAGAAGTTATTATGGGAGTATAGGAGAGCGTAAGTCTAAAGGGGGGGGGGGGGTTTGGACGTCCATGACATGCGGAGTTCCACAAGGCTCAATTCTTGCACCGCTCTTGTTTAGCCTGTATACGCTCCCACTAAGTCAAATAATGAGAAAGAACCAAATTGCCTATCACAGCTATGCTGATGATACCCAGATTTACCTAGCCCTATCACCAAATGACTACAGCCCCATTAACTCCCTCTGCCAATGCATTGATGAAACAGTTGGATGTGCCAGCACTTTCTTTTTCCCAAAGTTTTTGTTGTTTAACGATTGGAAAAAAACTGAAGTTATTGCGTTTGGAAACAAAGATGACGTTCTCAAGGTGAATGCATACCTTGACTCTAGGGGTTTTACAACTAAAAATCAAGTCAGGAATCTTGGTGTGTTTCTGGAGACAGACCTTAGTTTCAGTGGTCATGTCCAAGCAGTAACTAAATCAGCATACTATCATCTCAAAAACATTGCAAGAATTAGAGGTTTTGTTTCCAGTCAAGACTTGGAGAAACTGGTTCATGCCTTTATCACCAGCAGGGTACACTATTATAATGGTCTCCTCACTGGCCTTCCCAAGAAGACCATTAGACACCTGCAGCTCATCCAGAACGCTGCTGCCAGAATTCTGATTAGAACAAGAAAATCTGAGCATATCACACCAGTCCTCAGGTCCTTACACTGGCTTCCAGTTATATTTAGGATTGATTTTAAAGTACTTTTACTCGTTTATAAATCACTCAATGGCCTAGGACCTAAATATATAGCAGATATGCTCACTGAATATAAACCTAACAGAGCACTCAGATCATTAGGATCATTAGGATCGAGTCAGTTAGAAATACCGAGGGGTCACACAAAAACCAAGGGGAATGTGCTTTTATAGTATGCCACCGCAGCGGAATCAGCTTCCAGAAAGAGATCGATGTGCTAAAACATTAGTAAACATTTAAAGCAGATCAAAACTATCTGTTTAGCTGTGTGCATTTATTGATTGAGCAATGTGAGATGTCCGAACGATGCACTATATTGACAGTATGTAGAAACTTTTCATCTTAAAACTGTTTTAAATTCATTTGAATCTTCAATCAATTTTTAAATAATTTTCCAAGTTTTTAAATTCCTCGTTTTATTGTTATTATTATTTTCTTTTCTTTTATGTAAAGCACTTTGAATTACCAAATGTGCATATAAATAAACTTGCCTTGACTTATATATATGTGTGTGTGTGTGTTGTTTGACACACATTCACGGAAGTATTGTGAATGAAAGCTATAGTTGAGAGGTGCTTTCCTTTGATTGCACATACAGTAGATTACTGTTCCTCACTGCCAGCCTGAAGGATTCATGCCAACTGTGTACGTGCTGCCCAGTGCCTCCCCACTGTCTGAATGAGTGCCAGCATGTTCCTACAGGGGGCAGTGGACGACTAAATACACATTCATAATCATCAAGTGACATCTCTGCTCAGTTTATTGCAATCCCATACTATTTTTGCTTGCTTGACAACTTGCAAAAATAGTGTGACTTGGCCATTTAGACCAGGAGTTTTCAGTCTTTTGGATGCTACGGACCCCCAATCCTCCTCGCACATGAGACCCCCATTCTAAAATTAAAAAATAAGCTAAATATTTTCATGTACTAAGACCAAATTTATATTATAAATGTGCAAAATTTACTTTCTGTTATATGTTACTTTTTCCCTATTTACATTTCTTAAACAACATTTTATTCATATTTTAATAGCATTTAGTTTAAATTGTTTTTACATTTTTATCTTTCTTTTTTCTACATTTTTATATTTTTTACATCAGTTTGAAAATCTTTATTTAGACTAGAACTGAGAATATATAGTAGCTATTTATCAGATGTTATAGTGAGTTTATTAGTCCGTCTTCTTGCCCTGTGTATGCTGCTATACCATTTACATGAATGACATTACAAAACAATGCATACATTTACATTTCATTTACATTTAGTCATTTAGCAGACGCTTTTATCCAAAGCGACTTACAAATGAGGACAATAGAAGCAATCAAAACCAACAAAAGAGCAACAATATATAAGTGCTGTATCAGTTAGCATACACAATGTTTTTAATACAATGAATAAAAATAAAACAAATAGATATAACAGAAAAAAAGAATAGAGAACGTTTGTGTTAAGAGGGTCTTTTTAAAATAAAATAAAAAAAGTCAAAAGAATTGAAAAATAGAGAATACCAGAATTAGAGCGTGATTTTTTTTTTTTAAATAATAGGCTAAATAAAAAAAAACAAGTTAGAATAAAAATAGAATAGAGAGTGCAAATGTTTTAGGGGTCAGGTTGTGTGATGTTTGTGTTTTTTTTGTTTGGTTTGTTGGTGTTTTTTTTTTTATTTCTTCCATTTTTTTATAATAAAACGAAAACAAACAGATAAAAAAGAATTAGAAAAGAGAGTGCTAGAGTTTTTAATGTTAATGTTGATTAAAAGCCTTTTGTTCTTCAATAACTGTGAAATAACCGGTGTAATAATCAACTTAACAAAGACCAACAGGATTATCAGCATGATTAATTTCTAAATAGAAAATAAAAAAACAGAAGAAAATCAATCTATAGTTTTGGTTACATAGACTAAGTTAATTTAGCAGGTCGCTTTCAATTCAATTGAATGCAATAACAATAAAAGTAATTGGATCTAAAGTGATTTTGTCACAAATAGAACCAAATCCGATTAATTTGAACAAATCGGTTCGAACGGACCCCCGTCGACCCAAACTAAAACCTGCACCCTAGTAGCCTACTTCAAATCCTTACTAATTAGGCCACCTACTCCTAACAAAAGCATTAACATTTTAAGCTCCTTCTGAATGCGACAGATGTTACGCGACATGTTAAACTCACTCACTATCAGCACGCCTTCAGAGAGGTGGGTTGCGTTGTTGTGCGAGAGAGAGAGAGTGTGTGGTAGTGGGTTGTGAGAGAGGAGAGAGAGAGTTGTGGTGTGTTGTGTGTGGCTGTGAGAGAGGAGAAGGTGTGTGTGTGTGTGTGTGTGTGTGTGTGAGAGAGAGAGAGAGGAGGTTTGCTGTGGGTGGTGTGTGTGTGAGAGAGAGCGAGAGAGAGAGTGTGTGTGTTGTGTGTGTGTGTGAGTAACTGGGTGAGAGAGAGTGTGTGCCTGGTGTGTGTGTGTGTGTGTGGGTGTGCTTGTGTGTGTGTGAGAGAGAGAGAGAGAGCGGTGTTGTGTGTGTGTGTGTGTGAGAGAGAGAGTGGTTGTGTGTGTGTGTGTGAGAGGATAGATGAGAGGGGGGTTTGTGTGTGTGTGGGGGTGGTGAGAGCGAGAGAGAGAGAGAGTGTTGTGTGTGTGTGTGTGTGTGAGAGAGAGAGAGAGAGTGTGTGTGTGTGTGTGTGTCTGTGTGAGAGGAGGAGAGAGAGTGTGTGTGTGTGTGTGTGTGTGTGTGAGTGACGAGAGAGAGAGTGTTTGTGCTGTGTGTGTGTTGAGAGAGATTCGAGAGAGAGAGAGTGTGTGTAGTGTGTGTGTGTGTGTATAATGTGTGTGTGTGTGAGAGAGAGAGAGAGTGTGTTTGTGTGTGTGTTTGTGTGTGTGTGTAAGAGAGAGAGAGTGTTGTGTGTGGGTGTGTGTGAGAGAGGAGTGTGTGTGTGTGTGTGAGAGAGATGAGACGAGAGAGAGAGAGAGGTGTGTGGTGTGTGGGTGGTGAGTGAGAGAGTGTGTGTGTGTGGGAGAGAGATAGAGTGTGCGTGTGTGTGTGTGTGTGAAAGAGAGAGTGTGTGTGAGAGAGTGAGTGTGTGTGTGTGTGGGGTGAGGTGAGAGTGGGTGTGTGGTGTGTGAGTGAGCGTGTTGTGGTCGTGTGTGTGTGTGTAGGTGTGAGTGAGTGTGGTGTGTGTGTGTGTGTGGTGTGTGTGTGTGTGTGTGAGTGAGAGTGTGTGTGTGTGTGTGTGTTTGTGTGTGTGTGTTTGTGTGTGTGGGTGTGTGGGTGTGTGGTGTGTGTGTGTGAATGAAACGAGGCGGGGCCTATTTAGAAGTTCTGACCCCCTTGGCCACGCCCACGCGAATGACGTCAGAGGCTCGGTTTGTACTGGCTACGTGCGGAACTCGAACCCACGCAAGAACGCGAGCTCGAGCCAGGATGGAGCCGTTTGTTTAACGGAGAAAGCGTGAATATTGTTGCACGATGAAACGGACGCCGTTGTTCGTGTTCAGTTGTCGAGGCTGATCAACGTGAAAGTTATCGCGCGGGGAAGGACTGGATTTAAAGGGCCAGCAGCACGCAATCGCGAACATGGACCGATGCGCTACGGTTCTGGACCCGGATCGTGATAAACAGTATTGCGAGCTGTGTGGAAAGATGGAAAACCTTTTAAAGTGCGGTCGGTGCCGGATTTCCTTCTACTGCAGCAAGGAGCATCAGAAGCAGCACTGGAAAAAACACAAGCTCACCTGCAGAGAGGCTGACAAGACCAAGACTGTGCCACAAACTCCTCATCAGCTGGAGAAAACAACTGATCCAGACAGAAAAGATCTGATCAACAGAACCGAAAGCTTAGAAACGGACCGCAGCAGCAGCACCAAACCCAAACCCCAAACCCAGAAACTGGCCACTGACTATATAGTCCCATGCATGAACAAACATGGCATTTGTGTAGTGGACAGCTTTCTGGGTGAAGACATCGGGCTGTCCATACTGGAGGACGTGACAGCTCTCCAGCAGACTGGTAAATTCACTGATGGACAGCTGGTGAGCCAGAAAAGTGACTCTACTAAGGACATAAGGGGGGATCAAATCACTTGGATCGAGGGGAAGGAGCCTGGATGCGACAAGATCTGCTTCTTGATGAGTCGCATGGATGACCTGGTCAGGAATTGCAATGGAAAACTGGGAAACTACTCAATAAATGGAAGGACTAAAGTAAGTATGCGTCAGTCATAGCGTGGATGATGTATTAAACACCGGCTCATCAGGGTTGCATCATTGTTTTGAAGAACTGTATGAGTTACTGTCTACAGTGCCAGTGCAATCTGCTGATTTAAAGGGACAGTACACCAAAAAAAAAAAAAAAAAAAAAGAGCAAATTCTGTCATCATTTGTGACCCTAAGTGTCAATTTTTTTCAAAATTGAGAGTTATACATAATCCGAAAGCTGAATAAATAAGCTTCCCATTTATGTATGGTTTGTTAGGACAATATTTGGCCGAGATACAACTATTTGAAAATCTGGAATCTGAGGGTGCAAAAAAAAAAAATCAAAATATTGAGAAAACCATCTTTAAAGTTGTCCAAATGAAGTTCTTAGCAATGCATATTACTAATCAAAAATGAAGTTTCAAGATATATTTACGGTAGGAAATTTACTAAATATGTTTATGGAACATGATCTTTACTTAATATCCTAATGATTTTTGGCATAAAAGAAAAATGAATAATTTTGACCCATACAATGTATTGTTGGCTATTGCTACCCCATCGACTTAACACTGCTTTTGTGCTTCAGGGTCACATTTACACACCCGTATGTCGTTCCAAAGCTGTATGCATTTCTTTCTCTGCTAAACACAAAATAAGATATTTTAAATCATCAAAGAGTTCCCATTGACTTCCATTGTATTTTTTTTTGTCCATGCAGTGAAAGTCAATGGGATCCGAAACTTAGTTACCAGCATTCTTCAAAATATCTTCTTTCGTCTTTCAAAGAAGACAAGCTGTGATGTTAACTGCACACTTTACTCCCATTTTGCTGAAACTAATGCAGTTCAATATTATTTTAAAGTTTTTTTTTTAAATGAGTATTGGTCAAAAGATGGTCTTTATTATATGTTATTATGAGTTTTACCATTTAGAGTAATAGTAAAATCACCAAACTACAATACAACACAAATGGAAAAATGGTGATTATGTAGAGACAAAAAATGAAAAACTTTTCGATTCCCGCTCTGCACGCTGTTAACGTTCTCACAACCAACTTCATGAGGTGCATCCTGGGAACTGAAGGAGTTGACATGCATGCTTTTCCTTCCCTGTCTGCTGGCTTTCATTACAGTATTGCTTGCTTAAAAAGAAGTCAGAATTTCAGTGTTATTACATTAATATAATAACCAAAGGGATGGATGCATTTTTGAACACACACTACATATATTTTCAATTATTTAATACATTATTCTATTAGATTTTCTCACTTTAGTGTTGTTTCAAACCCATATGACTTACTTTCTTCCATATAACACAAGAAACGTTGCATGTTTTCCATGCAATGAATGCATATTGGCTGTTAAGCTCCAAAAAATAAAATAAATAAAATAAAAAAACTTGTCACAACTGGTCTTGATTGGTTGATTAACAAAGCCTGAATTTCAGTGTTATCAGACTGATGCTGATCATTGTGGCTTGGCTGATATAGGCTATTAGTTACTATTTATTATAGATATTTTGTGACTTGCATAGTTCATTCTGGATATAATTATTGTGAAAGCAACATGTGAGCTACTGGGAAACTATTTTGGTGTCATTTCCAGAGTGGCTGCATTCTTTCCAATTTTTTTTGTCTGGCAAATTGTGATTTATTCCTTTATTTTTGGGTTAGGTAGGAAAGTAATAGTTTCTGCAAAGAAAATTACAGTGAGTATTTATATTTCGATTCTGTTAGAAGCTTTGAGCAACAGTTTCATCTTTTTCTTTGCAAAAGCGGCCTGCAGCTGCACACATTAATCTCAAACAGCACAAACACTGCAACGCCAAGGTCATGGGTTTGATTCCCAGGGAATGAACTGATAAAGTGTGTATCTTGAATGCAATGCAAGTTGTTTAATGTCAATTATATTTAGGTTGTTATTCCCTTGATTTGATGATATAAACCCATGATTCGGTAACCAAACACAACACATTGAGTTTTCCTTTGAAGTTTATAACTCCTAACCATAGTATTGCCATGACGTCCTGCACATTACCAAAATACGAAAAAGATTATACTCCATGCATAGTTTGCACAGGGGAAGTCTTTTTTCTGTTCTTACAATTGTATCACTAGGCCTCAAACATATCTAACACACTCGTGACAAATTTGTTTTTTCATTGTCCATAAACTTTCTACAACTGCAAACGATGTATCGCCTAAGGATGGAAATTATCTTTTGTGCATATATTTCTTTAGAAAAGAATGTTTACTGCGGAAGTGAGCAGATAAGAGTGGTAGTTGAAAGGTTGACGTTTCTCTAAAATCCTCAACAGCTTCAAAACGGATAAAAATTGGTTACTTGTGAAAAAAAGATTGCATTTGTCAACACGATTATCGCTTTTGCAAAGATACACGTTGTTGTTTACACTTCAATATAATGTGTGCTATATTATGATTATGTATTAAACTACTACACAGACAATAATATTTAGAAAATATTTCCCATGTTATATATTTTTGAAGTCATATAAGTGAATATAATAGATAAATACTTGTTAAAATTTATAAACTCAACATATTTTCTTAATATACTACACATGCTTGCTTGTACTTTTATATATACATTGACATCCTAAATATATACAGTACACACACTTATATAATGTAAACAAAACTTTTATTTTGGATGCTGAGTCGTAATCCGTTGACAACCATAGAAATAATTAATAACCATTAATTTAAAATAATGTTATACAAATGTTCAACTTCATTTTTATTTCAGTTCTTGCCAAGCAAAGTTTTCATCATTTTTTTGCGTTTAAGTTGACATATTATACAAAAATCATGGGCCAAATTAAATAAACCAACACTATAGTAAAATTACTTGAAATAACATTAAATTTCACCTAAAAAGAAAATAAAAAAAATGACCTTGTTTTACTAGTTGTCAAGAACATTTCCTCATTTATTGTAGTTTTTGTTTGAAGTGCTAAAAACCACTAACCTAAAGCTTATGTTAAAAAATAGCCTAGCACTCTTAAAAATAAAGGTGCTTCATCATGCCATAGAATAACCTTTTTGTCTAAATTGTTCCATAAAGAACCTTTAACACCTGAACATCTCCTTTCTGTTTCACAAAAGCTTCTTTGTGGCAAAATAAGGTTCTTCAGATAACAAAAAAGTTAAGAAAGAGATGGTTCTTTAAAAAAACCTTTGACCGAATGGTTCTTTGTGAAACCAAAAATGCTTCTTCTATGGCATCACTGTGAACAACCTTTTAAGCAGCTTTATTTTTAAGAGTGTATATTGACATTTAAGCCATTTTTATTAAAAAAAGCTAATAAATATCGAAAAACATTAAGTTTGTTAGTTAAAACTTTCACTAACAATGCAAAGACATACTATACAATAAACTCAAAAATATCACCAAAGACTTATATCGTATACAGTGATACTAAAAAAAAAAAAAAAACACTGTTTGTGACAGTTTGATGACATGATTCCTAGGGCTGGGTATTGATTCAGATGTCCTGATTCGATTCGATTCTCGATTTTTTAAATTACATTCAGTTAATATAGTTTTAATACACATGCTATTGATATTTCTAAAAAATGAACATCAGTTTACAAATGGTGAATTAACAAATATTTTATTAAACAGCTTTTTTTTGTATAGGTCCTTGTTTAAACAATAGTAGTCCCTAGAAAATGCTTCTTAATTTTTCCTGGTAATCAGATGAGGCATAAAACTTCAGTTAATTTATCCTAACAAATGAAATTAGAACCCTTTTATGTTTGGCAACAAAGGCTGCACAACAGCGGTTTACTTTCAAAATTAAAAAAAAAAAAGATACAGAATATTCTTTAAAAATAAAGATTTATGAATAGGTTATTACAGTAGTACATTGCCCCGCTGCAGTGCTAAGTTGATATTCTGACAGGAGACGTTAAACTAAACTTTTATTTTTTGACGGGTTGCCGTGAAGAACTTGCAGCTGCTGTTTATGTGATATTACGGTAGTTTTCTCAAATTAAACGGTAAAATGCTAATGAAGTGACTCTCAGAGCAGCTGGAGATGACATTCGTGTTCATATCATCATGTAGTGAGATGGCAGAAGCTGAAAACACCGCGAGCGTCATCCGCGCTTTAGCATGTGTGTAGTAAACAAAACAGTGCGCCATCCGCCATTCATTCACAGCGGAAATCATGGCGCCTTATGCGTGATATCAGATGCTTCCGCAGGTTTATAGTATTACTGTAGCATTTCACCTGAGCATTGCAAATCACACATATTGCTTTGTCGCCATGATAAGCACTGAATGAATGACATGCTTTCTGTTGTAACATCACGCAAGGTAAATAAGGGTTTCCACTAGAGAAGACTCCACTAAATGATAAGATTCACCTTAATCAGATCTCGTTTTAAATGTGCTGAAATAAATCCTGGAAAAGGTCGATTCGTGGCTTTTGAGAATCGATATTGAATCGGCGTCATTTAAAAAAACGATTAATCGAAAAATCGATTTTTTTTTGCCCAGCCCTAATGATTCCCATACATCACTCTCAGAAATAAAGCTGTCATTGGGGTGGTGCCTTCTCAAAGGTACACGTTTTTGAGGGGGTCGGTACATATTAGTACCTTTTGAAAAGCTACTGCCCCAGAGATGGGTTTTGTACCTTTATTTCTGAGAGTGTAATGCAGAGTTTTTGACACTTCAACTATTATTCTAATAGTGTAAAGTCTCCAGAATAAGTCAGTGGGAGTCAATCCCTGTTTTTCCTCTCTCGGGTAGCCTCAGCCAAAGTTCTCCTTTTGTTGACCTCTGATCTGGCCTCCCGCTCCTGTCCCGCGAGTATATGAAGCGACCGCCCCAGGCCCGCGCCATCTACTGCTTCATATTCAAGATACAAATGATCATGCTAGTTACCTTCGATGTTTAGCACTCTCTGCAGACCTTCAGTGCAACAATGTTGTAACCAGGTCTCCATAGTCTTTTGCTTTTTTTTCTCTGGCATTTAACTTTTAGTAATTGGCGAGTTTAATCTCCGATGCCTCTTGTCTAAACTTTAGCTTCAATATTGTATGAGTTAAAGAGAGAAAACAAATCTGGACACTCTGTCGCTTTGCTTAAAGACCCGATGTTAATCACTTCCCTCTGCTCAATTTCCTGCTGAAATATTAGCGCTTACTAGAGTTCATTTTAGTAATAAATGAGATCCTATTTATAGTTTTTATTAATATTTTAAATTCGTTTTTATTTTCATATTTTTTATTTAAATTTTAAGTTTATATTAGTCTAGTTATTTTGTGAGTTATACAATGTTCTTCATATTGGTATTTTTTTTTGTTTTATTTTTATTCAGTTTTAGTGGCTTTAGCTCACCTTTAAAAATTTTTATTTAAAAGTTTAGTTAGTTTTTAGTATTTTTTGTGATTTTCCACCGTGTAGTCATATTTTACAGTTTTATTAATTTTTAATTTTGTTTTTGAGTTCAGTTGTAGTGATTTAGTACACAAGTTAACTGTTATATAAAGTATTTTTTTTGTTTTTGGTCTTTAAAAATGAATTTTTTTTATTGATTTCTGTTTTCAGTTAGCTCGAATGATTCAGTAATCAAAGTTAACTAAAGAAATGAGTTGTTGCGTTAACAACTGGCTGAAATAAATAATTTTCGTTTTTTAATATTTTATTTCAAGTATAAAATAGTTTTAAAGGTTTGACGTTTATTCCACTAATCAACCGGCTTAACTAGTATTACAACAACTAAAATTCCAATCTTGGCCACTTTCTGATTCTACAGATGGACTAAACACACAACCTGTTCATGTTTAAGCAAGTTTATCAGGCTTTTTTTTTTTTGTGAAGGGCTTGAATATGGGGGTAGAATGTTGCTTAATTCCAAATAAATACTTATGATCCACAAAGAAATAAACGAGTCCACAATACATCTAAAGTTTCACAAAACTGATTCAATTCACAAATATAAAATGAATTTGCAATAAAAACCATATTCACAAATAATATTTATGTCCACAAGCACAGCTTTGCCTGGCAATTATTTTGTTAATCGCGTCCTGTGCATTTGTAGATAACTGCACACGTTTGTAAATCGCGTCCTGTGCATTTGCAAATTGTGAAACATTTCTTCCTCAAGACGTGCTGACAATCCACAAACACGTGGACTCCACCCACCGTCTACTCAAACCAATCAGATAACAGCCACACTTCGCTGAACAATCGTAGCACATTCTCGCTATAGCCAATCACGATTTGCTTTACAATCAGGGCGGTCTCATCCTGAGATAACTTCATGCATCTGCATTGGCTCAAATAGGTCATATAAGGGCCATACAGTGGGTACAGTAAAATATGTTTAAAACTGGATTTCGTTAGACTATTAGACTGTGTATCATGCCAAGCCAGATTATTATATTTTACGTGCCTTTGAAAATGCCAGATAAAGCTTTAAATCACGGCTATATGGGAACAACGTTATACTGTATTCAAACGCGATATGGAATCATTTATTCAGTATGGAAATAAAAGTGTCAATAAGTAACTGACTAATAAATAAATGAACTCAACCTCATAATAAACATTTGTTTGTGTAATAGGTTAAATTGCCGTCACACAACAGCCAAGAGCATTTCCCAGTTTTTCAGTCAAGTTGATGTATATGAGCTGCTATGTGGATCTAACGATGTATTAAGTTTTTGATATTCTGTGGTGGTCACAGCAGTATTAGAAATTAATCTACCAATAAGCTTATATATATATATATTACATTTTAAAAGCATTTTACATTTATAAAGCCATTTGTATTTTTTTTTATAAATTAAGTGTCCACCAAAAAAAAAATCTTTTGAGTCAAATTATTGCATTATAATTTGTCAGTTAGAATAATGAACTTTGGGCTGTTACCACACAAATGGTATCAATATCAAACGAAATTAACTTTACAATGCAGAGGAACAAATTACATCTGAATTGACATTTGAATGTCACACTGTTTAATGCAGCCAGAGGAACATGGTATGCTTTACCTGCATTTACAACTGCATAGATAATGGTGTGATATTGTAACAAAAAACGTGAATCTGACATTAGAAATTATTTAAAAAATATACATGTGAAATTAAAACCACCCAGTAGGTGCAGCAAGTCACTTTAAGTCATTGCGATGGAACCGATCATTTTAAAGGGTGATTCAGTCAGAACGAACACGTCATTTTTTAGTTTATTGACGTATATTAATATCACATAATTTGACATCCCAGTTGAAAGCCATGTGTGATTTTTTTGAAGAAAAGAAAAGACGTACAATGATATATCAATGATATTTTGATAAACGTATAAATTATATAAATTATATATCTTTTCTGTCCCATATCTCGAATTTTGGATCATTCGATGTATTTTAATAAACTGAATCATATAGTGAAAGAAAGCACTGTAAATGCGCACACACACTAGTCTAACCTTCTACACTTCATCACACACTGTTTCTCTGACATTTTCAAAGGCACGTAACATAAAATAATGTGGCTTGGCATGATACACAGTCTAAAGTTCTAACGAAATCCAGTTTTAAACATCTATTACTATATCAATTTTTATGGCCCTTATATTTCCTACTTGAGCCAAAGCATATTATGAATGAAGATATTTCAGCAAGAACGCCCTGATTGTAAAGCAAAACGTGATTGGCTATAGCGAGATCGTGCTACGATTGGTCAGCGAATGTGGCTGTTATCTGATTGGCTTGAGTAGACGGTGGGTGGAGTCCACGTATTTGTGGATTGTCAGCACGTCTTGAAGCAAGAAATGTTTCACAATTCGCAAATACACAGGACGCGATTCACAATTCTTCGCAGCTATCTACACATGACAAGAGACGCGATTCACAAATGTTTGCGTGCAGCTAATCTTCTACAAAGCACAGACTCGATTCACAATAAATGCCAGCAAAGATTGTGGTTGTGACATAATTATATATTTGTGAATATGTTTTTTATTAGCAAATCTCATTTTATTTATGAATTTAATAATTTTAATTCATGTTTGTGAAACTTTAAGATTTATTTGTGGATCTCGTTCTATTTATTTGTGGATCATAATCTATTTATTTGGAATTAAGCAACAATTCTGCCCCCATACTTGGAGAGTTAAAAATACATTTGCAATGACAGTAAACCCATAGCTTGTGTTTGAAAATATGTTTTCATTATATCAAACTTTTATTTAAAAAGATCAATGCAAATGATATTTTTCTCATGGTAAAACATGCTAATGTTGGTTTCACTTTTTGCCTTGATTTCCAAGGGTGACACAATGACTAACAATTTTTGTCTCTCTCTTTCTACTCTTTGACCATGAATGTTTCATCACATTACACGAGTCAGATATTGTACAGCACGTCTGAGCCAACTTCATGCATTTCATTACACTGACAAAGGTCAAACAGAAATACTTTCTGACTTCTTTCTTAGCATTAAGCTGCATTTTTTGGGAAAAGGAAAATCCTTTCTGGTTTAAAATGACACAACATGAAGGCTAGAAAGACTGAAGTAGCATTTTCTTGTAAAATGTACTTCAGTAATCTGTTTTATTACTTACGATAGCTTTGTGTGAGAAACAGGTCATTCTGAGCTCTGAAATCTAATTCAGACTTGCTTAACGTTCGCTGATATACGATACATACAACCAGTTGGCGGATTGCTAGTATCATTGTAAAAAGAGCAGCGTGAACATTTATTAACACGTCTCCTTTTGAGTTCCACTGAAGAAAGAAAGTCATAGAGGTATGAAGTGATGCTGACAGCTTCTTAGATTCGACTGTAAAATGTGACGTGTCTTTATGGTATGCAGCATTACAATAGGCTCTCTGTGCACTTCATAGTTTGTGTGAGTGGATCTATGCAAACAATGCATACGGAGAGAGTCCTGCTTTTACTGACTTTTGACCTAATTTGCTGGTTTGTGCAAAGGGGAAGTCATGTGGATTTGGCTTCAGAGGGCTTTTTTCTGCATTTGGCTGCATTGAGACTTTTAGACTTTTCTATATAGAATCTGTATGGTCATATAAAGTCTATGAAGTCTTGCTTTGGTTATTTATCTAATGCATTATGTTAAAATGTCTTTTGCATGGAAAGGAATAGCTCACCCAAAAATAAAAATTCTTAACCTCCAGCCATTCATATGTGGCTGAAGTTTGTCTCTTCATCAGATTTGGAGAAATGTAGCATTGCATCAGTCTCAGCAATGGATCCTCTGCAGTGAATGGGTGCCGTCAGAATGAGAGTCCAAACAGCTGATAAAAACATCACGAATATCTAGGGTTGGGTACCGAAACCCAGTACCTATATGGCACCGGTACCTATGTAACCGGTATGTACTAGAACCGAATCAGAATGCAGATTTCGGTGCCATGCCTGAGCGATCGATTGAAATATTTGTCCTCTGGTTCTCCGAAACGGACGTAAGAAGCATCATCACCGGCACCGCACGTGAAAAATAATTTCCCGACTGAGAAAAAGCACGTGAACTCAAGTCAGAAAGCTCTAATAATACAAATCCAACACATCTTTGTAGTAACGCGAGTGTCCATGTTGTTTTCACATTCCGACTTAAAAGCACAACTCGGGAAATGAGAGCATCCGAGGAGCGCGTGAATGCAGTAATTACACTTGCTCTGATGGCAGCAGGTAGCCTTCCGTTAACTAAGCTAAACATGCTTAAATTAAAATGCCTAAATCTAAACTTCTCTTTTATTCACAATTCTAAACCTGTTGTCCAACAAAAGAGAACATTATAACCTTTTTACTCCACAACACCAGTCAAATGCTTCCTTTTGTGATCTGATGTGGCTTCTTGTCACAGAATGAGGCAGAAAATATGTTTTATATGCTACTTTAAAAATAATACATCGATTAGCAATGGATTATAAATATGCTTAATTATGAAAATACCGGATGGCTTGAATAAAACAGATAAATCATATTGTCGCGTTCGAGTGTTTATTGTCTTTGTTTTATCATTCAAAACGTTTATATGTTCTGTTTACTCAGTTAACTTACAGCTATAATAGCCATGCCTTTGTCCATATAAGGGATTTCCTGAGTTTCGCTACTTCTATGAGTGGATATGTGGATTTTCTGTTCCGTATGAATGAAACCGACATCATGTGTTTATAGTGCTAATGGCCAATTCATCATTTTTTGGGGAATTTTTATTTATTAAATTTTTTTAATAAGTATCGGGCACCTGGAACGGGGTGTAAAGTACGATTGACACCGAGGCTGAAAAAAAAAATGATACCCAACCCTACGAATAGCCACACCACTCCAGTCCATCAATTAACATCTTCAGAAGCCAAAAGCTATGTGTTTATTATGGATTGGAGGGTTATAATGGATTATGGACTCAATGGAAGCGATGCGGATTACTTGTGGATTATTGTGATGTTTTTATCAGCTGTTTGGACTCTCATTCTGACGGCACCCATTCACTGCAGAGCGTCCATTGCTGAGACACTGATGCAATGCTACATTTCTCCAAATCTGATGAAGAAACAAACTCATCTACATCTTGGATGGCCTGAGGGGGAGCACATTTTCAGCAAATTGTCATTTTTGGCTGAACTATTCCTTTTAGCTGCTTGCTTGCGAGTTCCTCAGGCAGAAATCCAAGATCCGGCTTGAGAAAAGAGACTGTTGTTTTGGCAGTTTGCAGCTGTCAGACGAATAGGAAAAGAGGATGCCGGAGGTGCTGGTGTGTCATGGGAATGCCAAACATGTTAAAGCATAATCGTTAATAACTCTCTCCTGTTAATATAATGTAGAGCCAAAGCCCCTCTGACTTAATGTCTAGACTGCTGCTAGATCGTAACAGCCAGCATTCAAAGATCACGTACACGTACGGTTAACACAACCAAGGCTTTCAGAGCGAAATGGCAGGCTTACATTTTTTGTTGATGCCTGTGTTGGTGTCTTGGATCTTTTGTTCTTGCTCATGCATAAACGCTGGCCTCAAAATATAACTTTTTTTGTCTAGTGTTAGTGTGTTAATTAGATTGGCAAGAATTCATTGGCTCTGAATAAATACTTGACTCCTGTATAAAGTGGCTCATATTTGAGATAAACGGCATTTCATTTCTTTCTACCCTTTTTTCTGCATTTTTCAGAACAGCATGTAGATAATGATTATTTGAACCACTTTGTTGCACACCTGTGTAATAACGAGATTTTTCATTAAAAAAAGCACGTCAACATAACAAAAACTCGTTTAAATGTCCATCGTAACTGCATTAAACACTAACAGGTCTTTCCATTTACGAAAAAACACAAATAAATCTAATTTCAATGTTTACACTCCTTATCCAGTTCTATGCAAAGCATGCTGGGAACAAGAAACTCACTGCTCAATTTTCAAAGTTACAACAACGTATTTAAAAAAATAATTTTATCCTGCAGTTAATGCAGAAATTTGAGTTTAAATTACAATATTAATTTGATGTAAAGATCAGCATTATTATGTCGGCAGAACTCTATGTTTGCAACTTTAATGTAAATGTTATTAACCATTCATATTTTAGCATTTGGACTGGGTTCAGAGGCTTGAATAACAATCTTTCCTCTGATTTCCGTGGCAGATTAGGTATTGTTTGACACTAATATTGTTCCAGCATCATGTTCTGCATGGGTTAATCACGCTTTGCTGGTGTTTGCAGTGGGCGTTTCTCAGGTCATCTCCTGCCTCCGACTTGGAAATTGTTGTGTCCTGAGGGACTGTGTAAATTTGAGTTATCCCGCAAATATTCCCGAGGCATTACGCAGAGACCTCATTAAAGATCAGTTCACGCAAAAAAGTCCAATCTCCAAGAGTGGTTCCTAAACTTAAAATAAATAAATAAATAAATAAATAGTAGCTGCAATTAATGCAGCAGTTCAAATGCATCACTTAAAAACATAAAATTGATCGCTTACTCTTAGTTAGTTTTTATACGAGGAAAAGTTAATCCTACCAAATCTGCTTAAATATAGGCCCCATCCAGAATGAATTTCATTGAGCGCTTTTTTCCGCTTATTATATTAATTTAACTTGATTGATTTTGGAGTTTAATTTGAGTCTGGAAGGTTACGGGAGAGCGACGAAACCAAAAATAAAATGGCTTGAAGGCTAGCTGTGCTAAACTTCCGAAGTCCAACAATCCAAACCAAATCTTATCGTTTCAATAAGCACTTGTTTTGCAGGACCCTAAAGCTTTTTATTGTCCATAAAATAGTTTACGGCAACAAATGCCCTTTTCTTTCATCTGGGCCCCCCCCAATAATATCATAGGTTCACTCATGTAATTTGTTGAACATTCCCCTGTTGGATAAGTTATCCTGTATCTCAGGCTGGGAGGATTTTGTGCTACTAATGCAGGGACACAAGTCGGGTTTGATTAGGAGCACCCGATACCACTGGGCCGTACTACACCGAACTTTTTTTGGTACTTGCCAATACCAATTACCGATACTTATATTTTTATTGGATTTGTCAGCGATTTATTTAAATATGTACATAAACTACAAAATGTATAATGTTATTTGGTTAACTTAATTTATCAAATAGATAAAGTCAAACCAAAATTTATTCAGAACCTTCAACATTTATCACATTATCACAGTTTAGTCGCTATAGTTTAGAAAATGGTAATAAAATAGGACAAGAACTCAGAGTTAAACTGTGTCAGAACAAATTCAGCTTGATAATGTTAGATAACTTTGATAGAAAGGTATGTAATAATTACAATCAACCAAAAATTATTCAGACAGCTGTTAGTATGACAGTATTATTTACACAACTATGAATACTTTGTCGGCAACCCTTAGCCTCAATGACAGCCTGTATTCTCCTGGGCATGCTGTCACCCAGCTTCATGCAAACCTGAACTTCAGTTTTTTTCCCAGACTCGGTATGAATAATTTTTGGACCCAAATTTGTATCAGTTTTACTGGTAGTCCACTGTATGAAGAATTTTTACTTTATTTTGCTATCCTCACTTACATAAATGAACTATAGTGTCCTGCACCCACTAGTGAAAAAATATTTAAAAATTATATCTGGTCTCTGAATAATTTTTGGTTTGACTGTATATCCTTCGGTTATTTTCACACTTAATTATGCCCATCATTACAATGCATTTTACAAGTTTTTGTTACTTTCACTGTTCGTTTTTTTGCTCTTTGGTACATCATCTTTATTTTAATAGCATTAGAGCTGCTCCATTGCAGCGGCTCAGTACTGTAATCACGCGCTTTGCTGTAATAATGCAGGGAACCACTCGCTATAAATCTCCTAACTGTGATATTTTCAGAAATAGAAGGTGCGTTTTTTTCATCTGAAACGCGCAGCGATTTATATTCCAAAGCCACTCATATAATGCAGAAACACTCAAGCAAGCAAAACACGCGCAACGCATGCAGGTATTTGTACTGAAGCAGAATAGTATAGCCTAGTGCATTTCACACAAGCTGCTAGATTCACTTTCGCCAGAAAGTCGTATATGCTTAAGGTTGAAAATAAATGATGTTTATAGTGAATGCCCCTATGAATGGTCTTATTTTTACCATTTAGTTTTAATCCAAATGATGCGTGTGCTAAGTGAGTGAACATCTCTCTCTCTGTCTCTCTCTCTACCGTTAAGTAACTTGCGCATTGTTTTTGACGTATCCGACTGAACTACAAACTTTCCCGTGATGTCTGTGAGAAAGATATTGTTACGTCCTCAACATAACATAGAGGCGGAGGCAAGCACAGGCTTGTTTTAACAGGGGATATTTATTATTAAGTTCATTTAACAAAGGAGAGCGAAAGAATAAATCATAAAGAAACTGCCGATCCCTCGTCTGGTTCTCCCCGAGTTGCCAGCAAAAGTCCCACAACTGCTTTCAGCGTTACAACAGTATTTTTGCTGCTCATCTCATCAGGCACACAGGTGTTTGAAATCAGCACCTAATGAACGAAGACAAACAAGAACTTTCGGCGACTAGGGGGCAGCCGTATCAGTACAAGCCAATACTTGTGAACAAAAATCTAAATTACATGCATATGTAACAGATATATTCACTCGACAAGCTCGCGCATCTGCACCGCCTGGCGCTCAATCCACTCAGCGCGCTTTGTTTATCAGCTCGCGCACATCAGCTACTGAAAGTTTAACATTATTATATTCATTGCATACATATACTTCAGGGGTGGCGAACGTCGGTCCTGGAGAGCCGCAGCCCTGCAGAGTTTTGCTTCAACCCTAATCAAACACACCTGAACAAGCTAATCAAGGTCGAACGGTTACTAGGAAGCTACAGGCAGGTGAGTTTTAATTAGGGTTGGATCTGAACTCTGCAGGGCTGAGGCTCTCCAGGACCGGAGTTCGCCACCCCTGATATACTTCATAGACATCCTTAATCTCTAATAACTCCATTCTGCTGTCTGTTGTCGGTGTTTCTTTGTCTGAATATGGCACTGATCACATGCTGTGTGGTATCGGCGTTTGGTATCGGGGCATTTTAACGAGTACGAGTACAGGAGCTCAGTATCGGGCCGATACTGATACCAGTATCGTTATTGGTGCATCCCTAGTTTGAATGCATTGCAAGTCGTTCTGAATGAACAGCTCTTCTAAGTGCATAAATGTAAAGCATGTCTTTTTTTTGTGCAGATGAGCATCACAGTCAGTTTCTGCTTTTTACTTACTATATTAAATATTCTGTTAGTTTAATAATGTATTTGCCCATAAAACCTCATGCTACAGTGTTTCCCGCAGCACTGCACTATGCAACAGTTTTATCTTTCACCTCATTTGAATGTGAAAATGAACACAAGATGGAAGAAAGACTGATGCATATTGTGATATGCAAACAGTGCATACTGAGAGATAAAAGCAATAGTGTTTTTAAATGCTTTTTTTCTGTTCTAATCTCAAGCATGTTACGTTTAATGTTACCACATAAACACATCCTTTACAGTAAGAGCCGAGCGTACCTTATCTTACACACATCCATAAGGTCCAGCTGCCATTTAGCTGTGGCACATTCACCAGCGGTTTTGAGCCGTGTATGTGACGTTTTGTACAAAGAAGCCTGAGCTGAAGAGTATGAAGCATGTGGCCATTTCTGATGGTCAAAGAACCTAATTTTCAAAAAAAAAAAAAAGATCCTTTAATGTATTAATTGGAAAATACTTTATAAAATAAATTAATGCATGGACGTGAAATAGTGATTTGAGCTAAAGTATAAAACGTGTATAAAATTAATAATACATAAATATTTGAAAGGCCAGTGCCTGGATTGGCCAATCACAATTTAGGTATTCCAGACATCAGCGTAACAACTAGCTTTAATGTGAGTTTTAAAGAAGCCAAATTTGAGTTTGTTGATTAAGCTGCTATTTTTGATCATTTAAAAATCACTAAACTAATTAAGTGAAACTTATGGAATTGGGAATGTGTTAATTTATCTTTTCATATTGACCCAATTCATTAATATTATTTTTTTTATGCATATTGCATGGAATGGAGAATTTGTTTGATTTTTTGTTTTAAATATTCACACCAATTAATTAATATTTTTTTTAAAAGGTGTCTAAATCATTTAAAAATCATTAACAGATTATGTGAAATTTATGGAATTCATAAATTTTTGATTTTTGTTTTTTTCAATTCATGCCAATATTGTACTTGCAAAAATTGCAAAATATGTATTATTTTTAAAATAAATAAATAGTTTAATTTGAAATAAATAATTAAAATCATTAAGTGACATTTATGCAACAGATAATTTGTTGATTTAGTTTTTCATATTAACTAAATCAACAAGTTATCTGTTGCATAAGGGCCTTAAAGGGGTCATATGATGCCATTTCAATTTTTCCTTTCTCTTTGGAGTGTTTACAAGCTCTTGGTGCATAAGAAGATCTGTAAAGTTGCAAGACTAAAGTCTCAAATCCAAAGAGATATTCTTTATAAGTTAAGAGTCAGCCACGCCTACCTAAAACGTCTCGTTCTAAAATGCCCCCACATGTCTACATCACTATGTGGGAAGATTTGCATAACACCGCCCAAATGTTCACGCAAAGAAAGAAGGCATAACTTTTATTCTCGCTGTAGTATTGTTGACGCTGCCGCCATGTCGTGAAGATGCTGTGTTTCGTTGTGAAAGCGAAACTACTTTGTTTGGTCTTCCAAAAGAGGACACGACTAGAAATCAGTGGTTAAGTTGAATTTTACAACACTGTTCCAGAACAGTTCAACCCATATATTCAGATGTTTGCAGCACATTTTATGGAGGACTGTTTTTCTGATCCTGGAAGAGTAGACTACAGTGCCGGCTTTTCTGACTCACAGACTGTAAGTACGTTTTTCATATTTAAAGAATTTGCCACTGACGATTCAAACGCGAGTTTTGAGCAGTGTAGAGTAGCGCTTGTTGTTTGTCATTTCTCCGATCACAAATGCAGACATGGTTTTATGTTTACGCGGCGCGATGCAACGCAACGCGTAAAAAGACAGTATAAGTCATTATAATCCGTAATTATGTCCCCACTGGATGCAACGAATGCCTCGTTTATAATGGGTTTTAATGTTTTGTCTCGTCGCTCTGGCCGGACACGGCATTAACAGTATGTTGAGGGGCGTAACATTACCATCACACGCTTGAGGTATTCGTAGCCAATCATAGACCACTGGATAGCTGGCCAATCACAGCACACCTCGCTTTTCAGACCGATGAGCTTTGTAAAATCGACACGTTTCAGAAAGGCGGGGCATAGAGGAGAAACAATAATGTACAGTATGTGGAAAATAATGTGTTTTTTTAACTTTAAACCGCATAAACACATTTCATTACACCAAATACACCAAATAATGTTATTTTTAGCAGCATCATATGACCCCTTTAATGATTGAGAAAGTTGAGAAATGTTGATTTTGTTTTTCGTATTCATGCTAATTATTAATAACTTGTTTTTAATAATGTGTATTATTAATCATTTAAAAATGTAAGTGTGAGAATTTGTTGATTTTGTTTTTCATATTCACCAAAACTAATTAGCATCTTATTTTAAAGTGCATTTTAATTATTTAAAAACCATTAACTTTAAGAAAATTTTTCAGTAGAGAATTTAGTTTTCCATATTCACCCCAAATAATTAATATCTTGTTTTTTATATATCATTTTAATCATTTAAAATCATTAAACTCATTAAGTGAAACCCACATGCTTCATACTCTTGATTAAATGAATGTAAAGAATTGTGAATTTGCTGATTAAGCTATTATTTGTAATTATTTAAAATCATTAAACCCATTAAGTGAAATGTATGGAGTTGAGAATTTGTTGATTTTGTTTTCATAATTACCCAAAAAATGTATAGGTTATTGTTTGTTTATTTTTTTTAAGTAATCAGAATCATTTAAAAACCACCAAACTAAGTGAGATTTCTGTTTGCTGAAGCTGTCTTGAGGAAGCACACACTATCTGCTGAACTGGCCTCGGTGGTTTTGTTTTCTGGAGTTTTTACGGGAAGTGTGAGTGAAGGGCCTGACGGGGGGAGGAAGGTTACCTAAAGCCATTATTTCTCATGTTTTTCTTGTTTTTTAACTCTAGATCCTGTGGCTTTTGCGTGGCGCAGAGAACTCCATCACATGTAGTTCTCACGCAGTGCCAGATACGAAGTGTTTTAGCCATATTTGTACGGCTCATCTGTACACGCACCCGCCATATAGTAGCAGGTTCACACATTCACAACATGAATGCTTCCTCTGGCAGGAGGCCAAGTATCCGGGGTTCAGATCAGTTCATCTTTGTCTTTAGCGCTCACACATGGAGGTGGAGGTTTGGCAGTGAGGGTTAAAGCACGAAATGTTGTGATGCTCAGGAAACATTTGCCAGGCAGCTGCTCGCTCCAGCCTTCAGGGTCAGACCGCCTGGAGTGTGTAAGACCAGCGCTTACACCGTTTCATTGTGCTGTAGAGAGCTGCACCCATGTGCAATCAAAAGTTACACATTATATACAGTGGGTACGGAAAGTATACACACGACTCAGGACTTCCTTTAAATTACATTCAATCTTTCTTTTTCATATTGACACAAGGCCAATGATGCAAAAATTCAATTTAAGTACAATGATTTTCCCACATCAGTTACTGTACACACACGACCCATTATTGACAGAAAGAAACACTGGAATTGTGGGACCCTTTGCAACGATTTAATTAAAAAAGACAAAACACAGATAATATCACATGGTGCCTCAGTATGCAGCCCCTTAACTGTGAGACCACCATATATTTTAAATATCTGAGTGACTGTCCATTGCTTCGGATAATCCTTAGATAGATAGATAGATAGATAGAGTATAGTATTTCAGTCTGGCGAGTAAACACAAAAATTAACTAGCCAATGGCGATTCAATTAAAAATAAATTATAATATGTACACTGTAAAAAATATTCCGTAAAATTTACGGTAAAAAACCGGCAGCTGTGGTTGCTGGAATTTTACCGTAAAAAATACGGTAGCGCCGTTTTAGGTTTTACGGTTTTAACTTAAATTTACAGTTAAATAACGTAATTTCATTAACTGATAAAATGTTAATATACCAAACTGTTGAAATACTGAAATCTGTTTTGTACCTTTGTAATACACTGATAACACCAAATGCAGGTGGTGATGAGAAAGTCTCATGATTTGAACCAAAGCCCATCACACGCAGCTTTTAAATAATAACATATATAAAAAGTGCACAGTGTCATTCACACAAACACAAAAACCATCACGGTAACACACATGAAACTGAAATAATGCAATTCATTTACATTCATTTAACAACATTAGGTGTAACACACAACCCTAATATACAAAACTGATAAGAAAAAACTAAGAAGAAACATAGTTATTTCAACAAAAAAAAACATCAAATTTGAAATGTAACGCAGGAAATTCTGGGAATGTCAATTTACATTCACTGTAAATTATACAGTATTTTCACTTCCAAAAACGGTATACTACCATAAAACTTATGTCCAATAAATGTAATGTCCAATACAGTTTTTCACCGTATATATAGTAGGGGAAGTTACCGTTAACCATTTAACAGGTTTTTACTGTAGCATTTTTACAGTCTTTTACCGTTAAATTCACGATCATTTTTTACGGTGTACAGACAAGCAGATGAGTCCAGGATGCGAACGCAACACGTTTTTCAAATAACGTCTTCTATGGGTAAAACACTTTACACGTTAAACGCATTGCGTTCTTATTATGGGCTCATCTCCTTGTCTGTATATAGATGAATACTAATAAGAGTATACGGAGTTGGTCTTTTAACAACCACTCATGAACGCGTACATAGGGCGTGTTCACACTTGGCGTTTTTTTTGACAAGAAAAAGTTGACAAGCGCTTTTTTTGTAAAATAAAAAGCTGGCAGCGTTTTGGTTACAAATAGCAGCCGAGGGCATCTTTTGTTGCTATAACAACAGCTGCAACAGTAGCCTAGCGCTATATGCTGCAGAAATATCGGGAAAGAGTAAAAAGTTGGCTCTTGCGTTGCCTTTTGAAGTTAACGGGGAGGAGAATGTCGGTTCACAACGATGTTTGTGGGTGCGTGACATTATACGGGGACGGAAACAGTATGGTGCTTACAACAATTTAGTCCAGGAGCACCGGTTGAATGATGCACGGTTGTGGCATATTTTAGACTAAGCTAGATACAGTTTTGTGCTCATATCGTACAACTCCTTGTGCTCCGAAACTAGTACGAACTAATCTACTGGCTATCTTTTCCATTTTTCTTGTTGTTTTTGTTGTTATGGAAATGACTCGCCACTTGCTTATCATTGGTCAGCTGTCAAAAAGGCGCTTGACGTAGGGCGTTGTTCAACTTTTTTCAACTTGAAAAGATGCTCTGAGCTGCAGAAAAAGACGCCGGCAGTGGCCTTTAAAAAAGCGCTCAGGACTTTTTTGAAAACACGGTTTACTCCATAGGATTATAATGTAAAACAGACGCTGGCAGCTTCAAAAAAGACGCCAAGTGTGTACATAGCCTTAAGCCAGGTAAAGAATTTTAGAATGTCCCGGTCAAGGTTGCGTTTGTTACTATAGCAACAGTAGACTCACTATGCATTGTATTTAAAAAAAATAACAACAATCATTGTTAAAAGAAGAACCACTTTTGTTATCTCGAAATCACAAGAAAATTAAGTCGTGTTAATGAGAAAACAACTTTGGCTATGTTGAGAAAATTAAGTCCATGTAATACTCAAGGGAAAACAAAAAATTATAATAATGCATGTTAAACTCAATCATTAAGTTAAATAGATGGAATTAACATTTAACTTGTAAAATATTTATACATTGTGGTAGTATTTGCAGAGACTTAAATGTATTGAATTTATATTTATTAATAAAAAGAATGGATAACAAAACATGTTTTTTTAACTAGTATTTAGGGAAAAACATTTTTTGGATTAAAAGTGTGGGATATGATGCTTACATATGAAAATTAAAAGAGGAAAAATGCATTAAAAATGCATGTAACTGACCGTTTTGGCTGTTTTATTCACAGGCGATGGTGGCGTGTTATCCGGGGAAAGGCACTGGTTATGTGCGCCATGTGGACAACCCAAACGGCGATGGGAGATGTATCACATGCATATATTACCTTAATAAGAATTGGGATGCCAAGGTACGCAAGTCATCTGTAACATCAAAAGTTTTGACTTAATGTTAGAAGAGTATGATTTGAACAAATCTTTTCAACCTGACTTTTAATTTGAGCAATGATGTTTGGTCCATATTGCACCCTATTCTGGAAGATTTTATGGCCTTTTTAAAGCATGCTGATTGTCCAGCGTCTGCATACGTGCCGGTACGCCTGCATCATTTCAGCCTAATCCCATTAACCTCGGCGATTGTAATCTCCAGAGAAAACCAGGAGGAGAAATCCTAAAACAGCTCACCGAGTCACGCAAATGAGACACGAGACTCGTTAAAAGAGAAAACGATGGTGCTGCTCGCACCCGAACCATGCAATTAATGCAGTTTACTTTTTTTTTTTATCAGCATTTCAACCACTTATAACATAAACATAACCAAACCAACTAACAAACAATGCCCATCCTTTACAATGCTAGTGATAAAAAAAAGTGCATTATGACACCAAAACTCAAAATATTACTTAAAGAAACATCGATAAAATCCAGGTATGGAGTCCAAACTTGAGGAAAAGCTTCAGTAGATATATGAGTAACACAAGTTAAGAATACTAAGAGAATCATTTACCTAATAATCTTGTGCCATCCTTTCAAGGATGGGGGTTTGTCTCTGATCCAAGTTAACAAAATATTTTTTCTGGCAGCAAAGGCTAGAATTTCAAATAGACGACTGTTGAATTTGTTCAGCAAGTGTCCAACTGGGAGACCTAAAATCAAAGACAAGGGGTCCAACTGTAGCTCAAGTCTAAACATACAGCTCATACAAATAACAACTTTTGACCAATAAGCTCTAATTACTGGACAGTTTCATAATAAATGGGTGTAATCTCCCACTTCCACCTTACATTTAACACATAATGGTGAATTGCTTGAGTCAAGCTTGCTTCTAAGAAGCAGTGTGATATGCAATTTCTGCACAATTCTGAGCTGAATAGCTTTGGCCCAATTGTAAATAGAGATCTTATTTGCCTGACTCAACACCAGTTCCCATTCCTCCTCTGTGATGGTCAATTGAAACTCTGCCTCCCATAATCTTCTAAGATCCTGGGTGTTCACCACTTTGTATGAGCATAGGGCATTATAAAAGTACGTGATCTGCTTACATGACGGTGGATTCAGCAGAATCTTCTCTATAACTGACGTGGAGGAGTTAGTTACAAGAGTAGTACTTTTAAAAATATAATCCCTTATTTGAAGAAATCTAAAGAAATTAAATCTGGGCAGCTTATATTTTACAACCAAATTTTCAAAAGGCATTAAAGAACCTTCATTAAACAAATCACAAAGTCTGCAAATCCCATAAGTGTTCCAAGTTTTAAAACCGGAATCTGAGAGACTAGGCAAAAACTCTGGGTTATTGTAAACGGGGGTTATAGAAGAAGACAAGTCAGCCCTGCCCTCTATCTCACGTATAATAGAGCAGGCCTGCCACGTATTACATACAATTCTGTTATTACATAATGCCCTAATTACCTTAAATCTTCTAACAAATAATAGATTTTGTAGAGGGCAATGTGACTGTCAAGCCTCTAAATCAAGCCAAATAGATTTAGAGTCCTGATGCTACATGCACTTTTACAAGCTGTTTGAACTGAAATGTGTGTTGGCAGTGTGTGTACACAACCACCCTATAACGATAAAAATCCACCCAGTGTTTTTTTTATTTATCTTCTAAAATCTTTACCCCTTTCTCAAATCGAGACGATATCAGATGCCTGTCTGTGTGACGTCACACAGACAGGCCCCTCCCACGATAGTTTGATTGACAGTAGCGTTTCAGCACAGACTGGACTGGTGTCTTACCTTAGACCCGCCCTGAGTGAGCTGTCATCAGTCCGCCAGTGTTTCACCGCCAGAGCAGATGTAGACAAGAATGACTCCTAACAAGCGATTGAGGTGTTCTGTTGTTAGATGTAATAATGAACAGCAGTCGTCATTTACTCCCGACATCTGAGCCGCTGAAGACGCAGTGGATTATGTTTGTTTTTGCACGGGGTGAAAATCTTGATCTTCGGAATCATAATGCTGATCTATGTATCTGCCACGAATCATTCGGGAACCAGCTTGCACCTACTAGAAGAAAGGCAGTGGTAAGGGTTTTTGATAATTAATCTTTGGAGCAATAGCCTGTCTATAATGTGTATCTTAGCAAAGTGTCACGATGAATGCGGCTAAAGTAAACAGCCTCAGAGAGCAGCTCAAGAAGAGGCGGGCGGTTGTCAGCAGAGCTCATAAAAAGTAAAGGAAAATGCTGCAAAAAAACGGTGGCCCCTTTTGGGGATTTTCTGAAAAGAGACAGTATTGTGAGAGGGCAAAAAAAGTGTTTTTTACTACCATTGAGAAATTTTAATTAAACTATGTTACAGACTTTTCATTAAGACCCTAAAGAATCATATCAACTTGTGGAAAATGGGCATCCGATGACCCCTTTAAGCCATTCGGCTATGAATCTGAGTTGACAGGCCAATTGGCATTTTCTAACAGATTTGGCAAATCTAAGCCCCCCGAAACAATTTAGAAAATTGTAGTCTTTAGTCATATAAATGAACTAAGCCATCTATTTAATTCCTTAATTCTTTTATTTGGCAATAAGATTGGTATCATCTGTAGTGGATAAAGAAGCCTGGCCATTATATTCATCTTACCTACTGCAATCCTGCCAAGCCAGGAGAGAGGAAGATCTGACCATCTAATTAGATTGTTACGAATTTTATCCAACAGTGGGATAAAATTGACTTTGGACAATTGATAGATCATGGGAGTAATATTAATTCCTAAATATGTAAAACCAGATTCCGAAACCTTAAATCGAAAGGAAGAATATTAATTACACGTGTGCTTGGGTGTCTTAAATGCAAAGCAACAGATTTGGAGTAATTTATTTTATACCCTGAGAAATTCCCAAATGAATTAATAATATCTACTAAACTTGGCACTGAAGATTCAAAATTTGAAAGAAAAAGCAGAATATCTTTGGCATAAGGGGAGATTTTATGCTCTTTAGCACCTACCGACACCCCAGACACAGTCGTCTCTCCTCTAATTGCCTGAGCCAGCGGCTCTATCGCTAAAGCAAAAAGCAACGGGAAACAGGGACAACCCTGTCTAGTGCCCCAAAAGGTTGGAAAGTTGTCCAACCTATAACCATTAGTAACCACAGCTGCAGTAGGTGTGGAATAAAGTAAACGAACCCAACGAATAAAGTTGTCACCAAGGCCAAACCTTTCTCGACTGTAAAATAAATAAGGCCACTCCACACGGTTGAAGGCCTTCTCCGCATCTAAAGATAAGATAAGGGTGTCAATATTGCAATTATCAGATAGCTCAAGGACATTAAGAAGCCGTCTAATGTTGTTACTAGAACTTCTACCCTTAATGAAGCCTGTTTGGTCTTCATCAATTAAAGATGGAAGTATTTTCTCCAATCGTAGAGAGTATTTTGGAGAGCAGCTTTAAATCTACGTTCAAAAAAGAAATTGGTCTGTAGGACCCACATTCCTCCGGGTCTTTCCCTTTTTCTAAAACAAGAGAGATATTGGCTTCTCTAAGTGACTGAGGCAGCTTACTCATCATAAAAGAATGGTCATACATAGCTAGTAAGGGATCTTGTAACAAGTGCTCAAACTCTTTATACACTTCGCTCCCTAGACCATCCGGACCTGGAGACTTACCAGATTGCAACCTACGTACAAAAAAAAAAAAAGTTTTCATAGCAGTATGTTGATGAGGAGAATATTCAGAATGATATAAATCAGAATAAAACTGCTTAAATGTAGAATTAATAACCCCAGAATTGAATAATTGTTCCCTAATAGAGCTAATGAATTGTGGACTAGGTTTGTCAGGGTTTGGGTAGAGGATGGAGCGAGGACTCAGTACTGCAGAGAAAGGGCTTTTATTGATAATAAAAATAAACAAAACAGCAACAAAAACTACCCCGTGGGGGAAAAACAGGCTGGCAAGGCAAGGCAAGGCAAGGCAAGGCAAGATCTGGACACGACACGACACATCCAGGGAGAGATGAAGACAAACTGACGCAGGACTGCAAACACAAGGAGAATAAATGGAGAGAAAATGAGGAGGGTAACGAGGGACCACATGTGGGGCAAATTAACTAATAATCAGGTAACAAGATGGGAGAGGTCAAGACAATTGACATGAGCACATGGCACACCGAATCAAAGACAAAAATCCATGTGCTCACACAAAACAAGACACAAGCACATGGCCAGCAAAACAACCACAAGCCATTTGCTTGAACAAAACAAGACACGAACACTCAGCTAATGAGAAAACTCATAAGCCGTGTGTTCACACAAGACAACAAGAAAAGCACGCGGCTGAACACAAACCGCGTGCTACACAAAACACAACACACGTGGACAGAAGAGCGCACGGCCGAGCGAACTCGAGACCGCACGCTCCCCCAACAGACAGAACATGGAGCGCGAGTGTCCGGACCCCGACACGAAACCGAAACTCAAGACATGAGTGCCGGGATCTGAACACCACGCTCCAACATGAAACAGTACACGCAGACGAGAGCGCACGGCTCGAGCACACTCGAAGCCGCACGCTCACATGAAAACACTGACATGACGCGAGTGTCAGGGCTCTGTCACAAAACTATGAATTACACTAGACCGAAGTGACAGAACCCTGACAAGCTTAGGTTAGGTTAGGTTACTTTATTCATAAATAAGGTACACCGCAGGTAAATTTAGAACACCGCAGGTAAATTTGTCTTGCAGTAAAATGACAGTGACAACCATCCATGACAAAAATTCAAAAACACTTTAACTAAATGTATTCTTCAGTAAACAAGATAAATACTTATTAGGTTTATTTCCGTGTTCATTCAATCTTTGCTTTGAAAATAATATTTTAGTGTTGGCCTGCTGCGATAACAGTGAGTCCAGGGGGGCACGTATTGCACTCAGTTTCTCCAGATTACGGGAAAAGGATAATTTATGTGATCTTCAGTAGCAGTTTTGAGTTCTAGTTCCAAGCGCTCCTGCTTCTCTACTTGTTTCCATTTTTTTTGTAATGGAATAAGATATGACTAGTCCTCTGATGTAGGATTTACAAGTCTCCCATAACAGGGATGCATCATCGATCGACTCTGAAATAATTGACCAAAAAATCTTGAATTCAGCATTAAGATGCGAAAGAAACGTGTTATTTTTAAGCAATAGTGTGTTGGATCTCCAGCACTTAGGAGATTTTGAAGGTCCTCCTACTAACATGTCCAGTGTTACCATAGCATGATCGGAAACTTGAATAAACCTTTTTAGAACACCGCAGGGAAAAAAATACAATAGCTGCAATTCACAGCATTTTCAAGTGTGCTTCCCTGATGATTTTGCGCTGTTGTGCATACGTGAGCATTCACTATGTACCTGCATAAAACGTGTGTTCAGCTCCCCAGAGAGAAACGTGCTGTGCGTGCGGATTGTGTACGTGTGAAAGGTTAATTCTCACACCCTCAGCAGTCTGCTCCCTGCACTCGCGTACGGCTCTTTATCCAGCATGTGGCCTTTTCCTCTCTTCAGGAAGGCCGCGCTCCGCCGCCGTTTCCTATCCTAACCTCCTGCAGACCTGGCCTCTCATTGTTTCTGTCGCTCTGTTATTTCTGCTAATGGAATTTATCATCACTAAAAAAGCTCCAGTCACGCACTGCTGAGTCGACTGTATTGTCAGTAGTCACGTTAGTTTAATATGACTGATAACTGCATTAGAGACAAAGCTGGAAAAGCTACAATTGCTTTTACAGTAATGCATTTACAATGAAAGTCTATGGGCCAAAACATTTAAGGGAGTTTAAATGCAAGAATGTGAAGCTTGTAGTTTGTTGCAGCATCTGATTTTAAGCTTTATTTAAAATGTGACATTGTTTTACACAGATAACATCAGTAATTTGCTTGTAAAGCTCTCCTTATGCTAAATAGTATCACCAAATCTTAGATTCAGTCTTTTTGTAATTTTGTTTTCATTAAATTCGCACAGGTTTTTGTATTGATCTGAGCTCATGCACCTCAGTTTGGGAGTGAAAAAAAATCATTATTTGTGGATAATTTTAGTAATGTTCAATTAAAAAGGTGCATGAGCTCTGATCAATGAGGCCTATGATTAATCAGTTCCAAAAAGAAATTTTGTATCCAAGATTTGGTAATAATATAGAATAATGAGTAGGGTTGGGTATCGTAGGAATTTTATCAATTGCAATTACGCTTCCAATTTTGCTTAGCGATTCCTATTCTTATCGATTCCCATTTTCGATTCCAATGTGGTTAAAAAAAAATGAAGTCAAACATTTAGATATCGAGCTTATTCAGTTTGTGTCTCTTTTTACAAAACATTTAATTGCTGCTGAATACCACGAACAAAAATCAAAAGGCTACACAAAAACTGGACTCGTTCAAGAGCTGTTTGTGTGCAAAATAGAGCTGCACGATTCTGGATAAATTTAGACTTTTTAAATAGATTTTTTTTATGGAGGCTGTAGTTCTCTCACAATTCTGTAGAAAGAATATTAGACTAAACTAAACAAACTCTCATGGAATTTATGAATGGAATGATTTAATGACTCGATCAAGATTTACTTGTTTCATTACTGGATGAATCAGTGTTTTTGAATGAATCTCTTGAATGAATGATTCAAAGACAAATGCATTTTTAACAGTCTCTTTTAGCCACCTAAAAATAAAAGATGCGCACACAGGAATTGATAGGTGGAAATTAATTTTTAATTATCCAATTCCTGACCTTAAGTATCCGATTCTGGAATTGGAATTGATTTTTGCATTCCCAACCCTAATAATGAGAGATTGGCAAGCACATTTTTGTAGGTCATTAATTTTTGACCAGGGACAACACAAGTCTAAAAATCCTAAAAAATAAAAATAAAAAAACCCAGTTTTGGGGGGGTTGTAATACCCTGTGTGAGCAAAGTCATTAAGTTTTAGTCAAATGTGATAACACTGACTAGCAATTTCTGGAAAACGAAAATCATCTGTCAAATTGACTGGAACACAACATACTTCCATTTCAAGTGCTCTTCTGTAAACACAACTTTTGCTCATTTTTACAAACTGATTATTTTCAAACTTATCTTCTGTGCTAATTGACATTATAGTCTGTATTTTACATGTAATCACACTAATCGTTTGTTGTGGGTATTTTCACAATGAGAATTTTAAGTATTTAGGTTTTATCTAATGATAAACCTGATCTCATAATTGATTTCTGTGTTATTCGTGTCTTCAGGAAAATGGGGGCGTACTGCGGATATTTCCAGAGGGCAAAGCACAGTTTGCAGACATTGAACCCAAATTTGACCGCTTGGTTTTATTCTGGTCTGATAGACGAAACCCTCATGAGGTCCAGCCTGCGTATGCAACAAGGTTATCATCATCATCATCATCAATGAAGCACATGACAAACACACTCTACACATGCAATGAATTTTCTTCTCACAACTTTGTCTTTCTCATTATGTAGATATGCCATTACCGTGTGGTATTTTGATGCTGATGAGCGAGAGAAAGCTAAAGAAAAGTACCTAACAGGTAAGCTCATAGTTCACCCAAAAATAAAAAAGTTATTATTTTCTGTGGAACACAAAAGAAAGATTTATGCAGTCTTCATTTTGACAGTTCAAACCACAGAAGGCCATCTAAGATGTAGATGAGTTTCAGAATTGAAGAAATGTAGCATTGCATCAGTGTCTCATCAATGGATGCTCTGCAGTGAATGGGTGCCGTCAGAATGAGAGTCCAAACAGCTGATAAAAACATCACAATAATCCACACCACTCCAGTCCATCAATAAATGTCTTGAGAAGCCAAAAGCTGCGTGTTTGTAAAAAACAAGTCCATTGTTAATGTAGAAAATTCTGCTGTGCTCTGATTGGTTGACTGAGTCCTGATAAGAACACCTGTGGCCTCTTACTAATCAAGCCTCAGTCTCAATGTGTTCATGTGTGTGAGAAGCCGTCTCTCTACTCATACATGGCCTGGTGGATTGTTTGTTTGTTGACATAATCAACAATTACCAGCACTTGTAACCATGGAAATGTCTGCTCCTACATGTTGAGAAAATAAACTGGAAACATGAGATTGATGACTGAATGAGTTTTAATGGATTCACCATTCTGGTAGCAATAGCCAAACCAGCCTAATATTCCTTCCAATTTTCTATAGTTAAGGTGTTTTAACTTCAGACCATTGCTAAAATTTGAGTCCTCTGTCCATAATATTCGTTCTCTATAAAAAAAATTTGTCTTTCGATCAGGAGAGAAATATGCACAGATCAAGCAATGTTTACAGGCCAAAACAAATATGTGGGTGGATTTGGATGTCAGAGACAACAGGAGATGAACTTTTTCACTGGAGGAAGCGTTATTATTGATTACAGACTCTATTTTAGCCGGAAGCAACAGTTTAAAGTTAAAACATCTTAATAATGGATTTCTTTCTGATAAACACGCAGCTTTTGTCTTCTCCAGATGTTAACTGATGGACTGGAGTGGTGTGGATTATTGTGATGTTTTTATCAGCTGTTTGGACTCTCATTCTGACGGCACCCATTCACTGCAGAGGATCCATTGATGAGACACTGATGCAATGCTACATTTCTCCAAAAGAGACAAACTCATCTACATCTTGGACGGCCTGAGGGTGAGGACGTTTTCAGCAAATTTTCATTTCTCAAAACCAAACAAGCACATATTTTGTGCAAGTTAAAAATAAAAAATTGTGTCAAAATTCTGAAGGTAATGTTAGCTTTCTTTCCTTCTTATGGTTGTCTTTTTGGAAAGGTGCTGGTGAGAAAGGAGTGAAGGTGGAGCTAAACAAGCCGTCTGAACCAAGCTAATCAAATTATCATTAATCTGGACTTTTCTTGGTTAGCAGCTGCGTGGAAAAAAAGAAGAGTCAGAAAAGGCAACGGGTGTCCGTGACGAAGCAAGAGGAAGGAGTGGAAGATTGAATTAATGGAGATTTAAAACTCTGCAGAAATCAACCACAGTTCCCAGAAAACCAGCTAATTTTAAATACGACTCTGTTGGTTTAATTTCAGTTTTAAAAAGGTACAGTACTCTGTATTACATTTACATTAATACCTCTCATGTGACTGGAGTCACTGTGCCTCTGAGGAATGTTTAAAAAGCCTTCTGCTTTTGTTTCTTGGACGAGTTTCTGCATTTTGACCTGATCTTTGTGAATCAAACTGCACGTGTTCTCTATGCATGTTATTTATTTCTCATCACTGCTTCAGTTCTGATCAGATTGTCTGTCCGTATTGAAATGCACCCAATGCCAGCGAGGTAGTGAACTTTCGGCATGTTTATTCAGGACTGTGAGCTGGCAGATGCATCATGGGAATGTCATGTGCAATTCTACAGCTTTACTTTCTTACATGCACTAGGTCAGTGCAAATCTGTTATTGTCTGTCATGACCTGCACGGTATTGTCTAATTTCGACAACATTAAAGACGGTTTGCTTTATAGACATTGTTTCTCTTTTTAAAATATTCTGAAACAATTATAACAATTAGATGTTCTGTTTGTGTGTGTGTGCTGTCAAAGTAAAGTCATGTACTTGAATTGAATTTAGCACTTATATAAACTGATTGTCATCCCTACTATTTTATTATAAGCAAGACCATCTGCTGGTATTTAATAAAAAAAAAACATTATTCTAGGATACTTAGTAATTTTACATCAAATGTCTGCAAACTATTTAAAATATTGAACAGCAGAATATTAAGTGGATACATTTTTTGGAATTAGAATCATGGGGCTTTAACAAAGATTTACATAAATGGAGATCTCACTTTTTTTCTGCATTCAGCCACATAGGTTTCGGCAAGCATTATGAATAGATTTCTGATGTACTAAACGCGAGACGTTTATTGTTATCTTCAATTACTGCTGCACTAATTGTGATATTTGTTGCATAGTGGTGCAGGAAACCCGTTTTTAGCAATTACGTTAAATGAGGAATAGCTACAAAAATTGACCAACTGCACCACTTTGTGGTCACGATGGTAATGTCAAAACTTCAACAGGGTATGTGCAGAATTTTTTTAAAGTCAAATTTAAAGAGGTCATATGATGCTTTTTTTAAAGATCATTATTTTGTGTATTTGGTGTAACAGAATATGTTGACATGCTTTAATGTTCAAAAAACATTATTTTTCAAATACTGTACATTATTGTAGGTCCTCTATGCCCCGCCTCTCTCAAACGCTTCGTTTTCTACAAAGTCCCTCCTTCCGACAAGCGCAGTCTGCTCTGATTGGCCAGCTGACCCAGTGCACTGTGATTGGCCGAACACCGCAAGCACTCGTCGGAAATGTAACGCCCCTTACCATAATCGCGAGCTTCATCTTTCAAAATAAATGTAAAGACAGTAAATAATGTCATTAGTTTTACCATCAGTTCAAACCCGAAAGGGCAACAGACACAGTAATGATGCAGTACACAAGCCGCGGTTAAGACAGCTGACTCTACTGTGATGTGACGCTGTCTCGCTCTCTCTCACACACACACACACATGCGCGCACACACACACACACACAACTCCGCCTTTGACATCAATCGCAAATACTTAAAACTAATAACAAACGTAGCTGATTCAGAATCACCAGATTGTCATAGCACAGTCATAATTACCTCCTCTCCTAGGTTCACGAAACGGTCGTCCATTTAAATGCATTGCTGTTCTGTTGTAAGTTATCTTAAATATTCCTAAATGCATCTACTTTCGGGAGGCCAAATAAAGTGCTTTTGCTTTCGCCTAGAAACAAACAGCGTCTCCCTGACATGGCTGCATTAACACTACTGTTGTTCCTGAAACCACGCCTTATTTCTTTGTGTGCACATTTGGGTGGCTTTATGCTAATATTTCCACATAGTGAGTTAGATATGTGGGGGTGTGTTAGAACGGGCTGTTTTAGGTGGGTGTGGCAGAGTCTTAACTTTGATCAAGAGTATTTCTTTGGTTTTGAGACTTTAGTCTTTGCAACTTCATCTTATCTATGCACAATCAGCTTGTAGCACTCCAAGAGAAAGGAAAACTTGAAATCGCATCATATGACCCTTTTAAGACTTTTCAAGACCATTTAAAGACCTGCAGTTATGTCTATACAGAACAAAACACTACAATCTCAGATTCCTGTACTCAATTAAAGAGGCTATGACACACATTAAACAGTTATTACACTATTAAACAGGTTAACAAAAAGCAAGTTTAAAATGTATGGTTATGTAGCCTACTAATTCTCATACACGAATTAGTGGTCGATCGATATTGGATTTTGTCGATACTATAATGTGTTTAATAACGCAATAAAAAGATCGTATGACGCTAGTAAAATCCATTTAATGAAACTTTTTAGTCCTTCCTTCCTGAACGACTCGCGGTTAATTCTCTAGTTTCATTCGTTTTTGTATATCCTTGTATAGAAGAAACTGCCATATAATTAGCATGTTTGTCTTTTTACAAGTAGGCTAATGTTTCATATTAACTGTTTAAGAATCGACTTCACCAGAGCTGTATGTTTTAATTCCATAGACCAATTTAGAGTAGACGTCACAGTTACGTCACTTGCAGCTGCGCGCGCATAGTGGTTGCAGAAAAACACTGGGAAAAGTTGGAGATAAATGGTACATTTTTGTGCCTTTTGATGTCAGAATCGGAATGCAAATCATTTTTTATAGAATACTGTCGTCAAAGATGCCATTTGAAGCTTAACGCAGATGTTTAAATGGACAGACTATAGATGAAACCTGCTATGATTACCCTAGTTTTAAAGCATATATTTGATTTAAACAATAGGTCTACATAATATTCACATATGCTGTTCATAGGGGATGTATTGTATTAGCCCTACAGTTACAGCATGAAATATTATTTAAACCTTACTATTAGAAATATTATTTAAACCTTACTATTAACATTTTTACATAACATTTATTTATTTTATCCCACAATTCTGACTTTTTTCTCAGAATTGCAAGTTATATCTCCTAGTTCGGACTTTATAACTCGACTTAACTCAAAAATAGTGAGTTTGTCAAATCTGGGGGAAAAGGCCAGAAGAGCCGAGGGGAAGAGAGAGAATGACCAGTTGTTTTTCCTTATTAGAATTGTGAGATATAATCTCGGAATTGCGAGAATAAAGTCGTAATTTTGAAATATAAAATCAAATTGACCTTTTTTTATTCTTTTATTCCATGGCTCCATAGACTGCCGATTTTCTGCCTCCAGATAGGCTCCGCCCACAAAAAATGTCACTCCCTGTTTCGGATCTGTAAGACGATCGCACTCTCTAACGTCAATTTCGTTGAATAACAGTGCTTATCGTTGGGTGACAAGCTCTTGTAATATGCGTAGAACATTTAGAAAATGACATCTAATCAATATAAATTTATAATCTTTTTAAACCTAACTATTTTGTACCATATCCGTGAAATTCTCTAACTGTAAAGGCTATCTTTCCCGGGTTTTCTGCAACCATGATGCACGAGCATCCTGAATGTTTACAAACCGATAATTGGTCTATTACACGGCTCTGTGGAATACTTGATTCTGATTGGTCAGTCGCGACATTCCGAGGTATGCTATCCCTCGATAACAACCGGTAAATGCTAATAACACACGCTCATCCGCGTAACAGCAGTCGCCGCTGTACTCTTGCTTGAACTATTTTTTCTTGGTGGAAGCTTTGCGTTTGTTTAGCTAATAAAATATTAAAACTCGATTCAAAATGGTGTACAATTATTTAATTATGTCATCCTGGTATCGCGGACTCGCTCTCGTTTCATACAAACGCAGCTGCTGCCATTTTACTACGAATGTTTTGTACGCTGTAATGGATTATAAGAGAACTAACAAACTGGTAAGGTTTTTAAAACATTTTCGTCTTAATTCTTTTATTGCCTTAATTATTTTTGTAGTGAAATGTTGTGTAATAAGTGGTTTGACTGCACCGTTTCCCTTAAATGTGCAAAAGTTTGAATTTGCCGCTTGCTCGCAACTGCTGTCTTATGTTATATTTCAACTCAAATCAATATTTCACGTCTAATTATTTACTTATGTGGCAAGTAGCCGTGTAATAAGCGGGATAATGTACATCCAGCCGGTTGTTATCTCAGAATAAACCCCTTCAGGCTGATACAAGATCCCGACGCGAACTGTCGGGGTTTATTCTGAGATAACAACCGGCTGGATGTACATTATCCCTTACTTGTTAAACCCACATCTTACCTAATCTTATTTACATTGTTGTCCCCAACGTCTGCAGAACTTTCCTTAATATTTGTGAAGTAAAAGTACCTTACCTCAGAAAACCTGTGAGACTGCCGCTGCTCGCGCCAGATTATAATGGTTTTTGCTCCTTCGTGAAGTGCGCGCTCAGTCAAACTTTTAAATATTACTTGAACTGTTTTAAGATAGAGGAATGTACGGTGGCCGAGAAGTGCACAATTGTGATTTGCTTTGCACTTCTCTGCCACCGTAGGAATGTGCTAAAATACAAATTAATTAAACCCACTTTACCCAAAGCACATCAGTGAATAAATGAGGACATTTTAAACATAAAATCAACCCTGCAAGAAGCTGACACGGGACAAAAATAAACAATTTATGATTTAAGGTAAAATTACACTTTTTTCTAAATTAATTATTGGTTTGGATTCAAACTACAAAAAATATTTGCATACATCCTAAGTTATAATAGTTCAGCCATAATATTTACCTTTGGTATTAAAACAGACCAATAACCAATCTCACAAGTAGGCCTACTGATTTCCAATGGTACATTAACATATGTCAGTGTTATTGATTGGATATCTGTATAATTTATGTTTTGACATTACATAGTTTCACTGTTGCATTGCTGCCCAGTGAGAACCCAGGATAGAGAGGTTGTGTGAATGTGATCTGGACTTTATGAATGAGGGTAATTGTGTCCGAGACGCTGTAGAAGGACAGAATTCCTGCACGGTGATCCACATACACTCCTATTCTAGAGGAGCTTGATGCTACGATGAGTTTAGTCTTTATGTTATTGTGCAGGAATATGTATTTGGGGGGAGAACACAACAATATCCAGGACTGATTATTATGTCCAAACTTACACTCATTGTCGTGTCCCTTCCTGCTGATGCTCTTATAAGACAACGATACACCCAAACATGCACTCTGACCACAGTCAACCTCCCAGTAACAGCGTCCAGACACGCTCCCTCTACACAACACCTGAACTACAGAATCAAATCTGTCCGGATGATCAGGATACGGCTGGTCTGTATGAGTGCTAGTAATCGTCCTGCTCTTATCAGACAGACTGATGTTTTTATTAGTCGTGTTTGGATCCAAAGTGAACTGATGGAAATCTAAAAAAAATATAAGCAGATAATCTTTCATTATTTAGAACATAATCGTGTTTTTATTAGATATACCTGTATTTAAGATCCAAGGGTTTCAGAAATTCCCATTAGGATTTCAAGAGTTAAACTTACATCCCAAGTATTCCACTCTGGTCTCAAAATCAGGCCCGAGAATGATCTGAATGTGTTTCACTGTAAGAAAACCAAAAGACATCTGATGTTTAATTCTCACGTTGAGAGAAAAATGTATACTAAACCATTAATGCTGTATGAACATCAATGAATAGATGAATGTCTGATAATTTACCTGTACCAGATATGTTGTCTATCTGCTCTCTGCAGTATTGGATTAGTTGGTCTCTGAGTTTAGAGACAGATTTCCTGACATCGTCAAAAGAGAGGACAGAACTGATGATGATTCTGGGTAATTTTGTAGATCCAGAGAGAGAGAGAGACTGGAAACTCTACACAGACAAGCAACAGATAAAACAGAAATACTTCACCCAAAAATGAAAAGTCCCCAATCTGAAGAATCACCTCAGAGCTTTTCTATCTAACAACATAATTCATAATAATGACTGCCATGACCCAAATTCGATTCCGTTACCTGGAGCAAACGGATGTGATCATCCGTGTCTGAAAGCTGCTCCAGTTCAGCCTCATTCCTCCTCAGATCCGTGATCTCCTGCTTCAGTTGCTCCAGTCGTTCTTCAGCTCGACTCACTGAAGCTCTTTCCTGAGCTCTGATCAGCTTTGTCACCTCAGAGCGGCTTTTCTCAATGGAGCGAATGAGATCAGAGAAGATCTTCTCACTGTCCTCCACTGCCGCCTGTGCAGATCGCTGTTAGGACACAAATCACAATCAGTGAGAAAGTTCTTCAGCAGAGGAAGAGACTCTCAAACGTCTTTTAAACAGTCAACAGTTGTTCTCCTTCTGCAAACTCACCTTTTGAGACTCCACAGCCTCTCTCAGTTCCTGATGCTTCATCTCTTTCTTCTGGATTCTCTGCTGGACTGTTCTCTGCATCTCTCTCAAAAGACCCTGTCAGATAAACAAATGACCACAGAAACGTATGTAACAAAATAGACACAGAATATCACCACATCATTACATAAATGACTGAATTTGAAATCCGTTTTAAAATCGAGTAGGCTGTAGCACTCACATTGTGATTGGAAAAAATATGGAAAGATTATCTTCAAAGTTATATAACAAAATGTTCTTAAAGTAACGTTTATGGAACATTATTATAACTTTTGATATTTGATATACAATCTCATAATGTTGAGAGAAAACATCCGTATGACGTTATTTGTACTTGATGAGCGTTCTGAGAAACATTTTTGTAACCTTTAAATAACATTATAATCACAACAAGAAAACTGGACATTTTAACATTCTTAGAAGAGAAAAATAAATGGTTATAATGTTATTTCTTTAAAAGACTACAATGTTTATTTTTTTATACAAATTATGTTTAAAGGGGTCATAGGATGCCCCTTTTCCACAAGTTGATATGATTCTTTAAAGTCTTAATGAAAAGTCTATAACATACATTGGTTAAAATTTCTCAATGTTAGTGTAAAAAACACCTTTTTTTACCCTGTCAAAAACAGCTCTTTTCAGATCAAGTTGTTTTTGTAGCATTTTCCTTTAAATGTTAATGAGCTCTGCTGACCCCGCCCCTTTCTTCTGAGCCGCTCTCTGAGGGACTGTTTACTTTAGCCGCATTCATCGTGAAACTTGCTATAGGAGCCATGTAAATATTCATGTGTGATGTCATGTGACTGTGGGAAAATGTGGGAGTGTCATTAATTATTTGAGAGTTAAAACACCTGTTGTGAGTGGGGGTTGTCAGGGAAAGAAGGGGTGAGTGCGGGAGCACGCATTTTTTTGTTGACCATATATTCAAATTTTTACATTGATAATCTGCCGATCCTTCAAGAAATGCATGCCTTAATGAACAAGTTGTCGGTGGACAAATAAATCTCAAGACGCAAATGTAAAGGATGATTGACGTGTCACAAGTTATTCCCTCACTCAGCTCCTGCGGCTTTAGTTAGTTTTTTGGCCACTACACTTGCTAATTAGCACATTATTAGGAAAGGCGATTTGCAAAGATTCATTACAAAACATTATACTCACTTCTTCTGTAGGTGAGGCTGGATCATGAATGATTTGCGCGAACATAGATGCATTTATGTAGACCGGGGGCGCACTCCCTTCAGAAACAAACGTAATCCACTGAGTTCAGCGGCTTAGATGTCGGGAGTAAATGATGACTGCTATGTTCTTTATTACATCCAACAACAGAACACCTCAATCGCTTAGGAGTCATTCTTGTCTACATCAATGGCGGACTGATGACAGCTCACGCAGGGCGGAGCTAAGGTAAGACACCAGTCCAGTCTGTGCTGAAACGCTACTGTCAATCAAACTATCGTGGGAGGGGCCTGTTTTTGTGACGTCACACAGACAGACATCTGAGATCAGCTCGATTTGAGAAAGGGGAAACATTTAACCAGATTAAAAAAAAAACACTGGGTGGATTTTTATCATTATAGGGTGGTTGTGTACACACACACTGCCAACAAACATTTCAGTTCAAACAACTTGAAAAAAAATGCATGTAGCATCATATGACCCCTTTAAAAAGAGAACTGGACATTTCAACATTCAAATAACGTTATATTTTGTGTGAAATTAAAGTTAGTAGAATGTTGTGAGAGAAGTTTTTATTACCTTTAAATAATGTTATAATCACAGGTAGAAAACTGGACATCTCAATGTTTTAGAAACATTTCAAAACAATGTTCCCACAATGTTTTTTATAACCTAAATCTATTACCTATAGGTAGTTTCCATTCACTAGCAATATGTGTTACAGGCCACTGTTTTGTTTACTTGCAGTTCAATAAAGGCCCTCAGGAATTTGGGGTATTTCCTAATACTGCATTGTCAATGACAACGCTCATCCTGGGATCCAGGAAGTGAAACAAGTAACTGACTGAATCCCACAGTACTACAAACCACACCTCTACAAATTACACCCCCTACAAATGAAACAACCATTTAGGAAACTTCATCAGAGCCCCTCCCTGAGAATCATATGTGGTGGTATATACATCATGTTTGTTTTGAAGTATCATTTTGAGCATCCATTCCACTTGCAATATATGGGATCACAGAAATGGATTGTTTTTCTAAAAATCTCCGTTTGTATGCCACAGAAGAAAATGTCATATACATCTGGGATGGCATGAGGATGAGGAAGGATGAGGAGAATATTCGTTTTTTGGAGGTATCACATAATATCCAAAAATTTAAACTCACTTAAAGGATTTTTTACTCACCCTCCACTTTTTCCAAACCTGTATGATTTTCTTTCTTCTGTTGAATATAAAAGATGATTTTGAAGAATATTGGTAACCAAACAGTTGATGGTAGCCACTGATTCCATAGTACGGCGAAAAAAAAAATACATTGGAAGTCAATGGCTACCATCTACTTTTGGTTACCAACATTCTTCAGATATCTTTAGTTTTCAACAGAATAAAGAAACTCATTCAGGTTTGAAAGTGAAGGGTAAGTAATTGACGACAGAATGTCATGTCTACTATTTAATTTGGGTGATAACTCCGTAAATAGGCTTGAAGTCAACTGTATATTACCCCTTATTTATAATAGGGGATCTGGGCAAATAAACTTATTTAGCAATAAGTTTAATTTCAATGTCACTTCATACCTGCATCTTAGACTTTTCTTCTGCAGCTGATACAGTCTCATGATATCTGTGTTCATCCATCGTGCACAGAACACAAATAAATTGTTGGTCAGTGCAACAGAAAACCTCCAGAATCTTATCGTGTTTTTGGCAGATCATCTGCTTCAGTCGTCCAGTGGCATCGATCACTTTGTGTCGTTTATCAGAATGAAACTCCTCAAAATGAGTTTGACAGTAAGAGTTCAGACACACCAGACAAGACTTGAATGCTTTGTTTTTCCGTCCAGTACAGACGTCACACTTCACGTCTCCAGGTCCAGCAGGAACAGTATCTCGAGGCTCAGTCTTCTTCACTTTCTCCACCATTTCAGCAATCATCACATTCTTGCCTAAATCAGGTCTCGGCGTGAAGGACTTTCTGCACTGTGGACAGCTGTAGATTCCCCTCTGATCTTCATGATTCCAGTGGCCTGTAATACAGCTCATGCAATAACTGTGTCCACATGGGACGGTTACAGGTTCCTTCAAGAGATCCAGACAAATTGGACAGATGAACTGGTCCTCAGCCACTGAAATACTGAAATCTGCCATCTCAGACATATAGAGCAACAATATGGATTATGTGAACAGTTTAGTTTCTATTTCTACACTGGAAGGTTAATATCTTACTGATTGCAGGGTGTGACTTATTCCCTACACTCTTAAAAATAAATGTGCTTCAAAAGGTTCTTCAAGCGATGCCATAGAAGAACCATTTTAGGTTCCACAAAGAAGCATTCAGTCAAAGGTTCTTTAAAGAACCATCTCTTTCTTACCTTTTTGTAATCTGAAGAACCTTCTTTCACCACAAAGAACCTTTTGTGAAACAGAAAGGTTCTTCAGATGTTAAAGGTTCTTTATGGAACCATTTAGACAAAAAAGGTTCTTCTATGGCATCGTGAAGCACCTTTATTTTTAAGAGTGTACTTTAGGGTGTGATTTATTGCTAGCTAGACAGAGGTTACAGCATAGATATTTTAAGGTACATTCGACCGCTCCAGAGTCCAGACACGTTGATGCGTCCTCCATCTTGGAACAGTCAATGTGTCATCACCCACAATAAAAATCAATGAGTTTCAAGATGCCACAACACTGCACAACCTCTGGTTGTAAAAAACGCTGAAATTTAAATTCCTGAAGAAATTGGATAAACTTTGAAGAATGTGTTGATTTGAGTTTTTAATATGTATTAACACAATATTACAGCTTTTTAAACTATAGTACCTTTTAAATGTTGTGTTAGCTTACGGCTTTGTCTTCTTGTATTGTGTTACTTTAGCAAAATCATCCGCTTACGTCTATTGCAGATATAGATAGATATTCATACATGCGAATAACTAGGGTTGCAGACACACAGGCAACATTCTCTCGAGTGCTCACGGACCTGCTTTGGCTGCTCCAATATGGCAGACAGCTTATGTACAGCGGCACATAGAAACAGCCACTAATAAGGCATCTACTTATACATATCTATATGGTTCACAGAAACATTATCAGTACTTACTTAACAGTATCATAAAGAAGCTGAGTAAGAAAAAATAAAAATAAATTATTTTTCAAAGTCATTTGAACCATTTAGGATGTGGGGTTACATTCAAGCGAGATTTCTGTCTATAAAAGTGATGATGCACCACGATTTACAAATTTAACCAGTGTTATTCTAGTAGCATTGATATAATATTATGTTTTTGAATGTTTTATTTTTATATTTCCCATTTACATTTTAAATTTAGTTAAAGTTTCAGTAATTGTGTTGTGTTTCTGTCATTTAGTTATTAAAGCACTTCCAAGTTAAACTAATTTAACAACGAGAAATTAAAAAAGTTATTTTATTTTAAGACAATTTTTCATTGAAAAATATATTTCTTAATTATTTAATCAATCATGCACTAGACGTGCCTGGTAAAAGTATTTATAGTTGATGACAAAATGGTACTGCTTAACAATCATTTTTATTTTAAGTCCATACTGAACATTTTAACAGCTAGTTTGCGAACACAAACACTGCTGTTATGTTCATGTCTCATGCCACCAGCAGAGGTCGCTGCTGAACTGCAGATAATCAGTCTTAACCCATTCCTTCATTATGAAACCTTGTGGACTTCCCAGACAGAATTTTGGATTAGACTGTATTGAACACGAGATGCACAGAAACCAATAAAACAAACAAAAATTATTTCTTACAAATGCATCAATAATTTCAGTGTTGGGCTTGTTACTCCAAAAATGAAATGTATCACTCGTTACTAGTTACTTTTTTCAAAAGTAATGTTATTACTTTCTGGCAACGGTAATTACTTACGCTACTAGTTACATTACTTTTCCTTCATGTCCCCACAGAACTTGTAATTGTGTATATTCCCCATAAAATTCTTCTAAAATGTTACTAACAATATATTTCCACCTCATCATTTCACCAAAATCCACACTGGAACGCAGTCAGAAATTATTACAAACGCTTAATTGTGGTTGAAATAGTGACTTTTAAGTAAAAGTGTTGCATTAATTGGCATGTGTTGCTTGAAGCTAATTGTAGCTATAATTTCTCTGTTATGCATATACGATTCTATTTCATGATGTATTTTATTAAAATAAATCACATAAGTTTGTAAGATTTTACAGTATACATTATACAATGTATATGGGGGTCAGAGGGATGTGGGTGGGCAACAGCCTTGTAATGCAAGAGTAAAGTAATGCCACAACTTGCACATCGGTATTCAGATCATATTTTCTCCTGACTAAATCAGTATAATGGCAATATTTGCATCCGCTGAATGTAAGCTTTTCCATATTCCAAGCTTGCCTCATTTGTCTGTGCGAGTAATGAAATTATGAAAACAAATCTAGGAATTATTTTTGTTTTTATTTGGATTGTGTTGGTATTTCAAATATCGAGTATGGGTAGTTGAGGTCATTCAAATTCATGTAAACAAGTAAACGAGCAGTGTTTATGGTGGTAACGTAAGGGTATTTACTGAAATCTATTATGTAATAGTTGTACATAGTATTAGAAGATACTGTAACTGTTACTAGAAATCTAGTTATGCCAGCAACCCTTTAATTAATATTACATCTAAATAAAGGCTGGTTGTTTTTGTGTTTATAGTTGATTTTTTTTTTTTTTTTTGGTTTTTTTATAACAAACATTCGGGTCAAATATGGAATAACCCAACCATTGGGTTAAATTTTTACTTTAAATTTTTAACCCAAAAGTTGGGTTAGTCCATATTTGACCCAAAGTTGGGTTGAAACAACCCAGCATTTTTTAGAGTGTATGCTAATGTAGACTTTAGTCAGTGTAGCGCCATATTTAATTTTTGATAGGATTGTTCGTTGATTGTACTGTTCTTGTTCAGCTGTGGGAACGTCTTTCTGAAGAAATAACTTAATTAGACAAAAACTCCATAGTTTTTAAAGTTTTTAAAGACTATTTTAGTGTGCATGCCACTGTAAATGCTGTACGTCTAATTTTCGTTTGTGTTCAATTCAATATGGCGGCAATGCAGAGAATTCCGTTATCAGTTGTTAGCCATGCATTGCAAACACATTGTAAATACTAAATATAATAATCAAATAATATATTATTGTGATTTAAGTAACTTGGTTAAGAAATTGAGACAATTTGTCTGTATTCGCGTTTGCTCGTCTGTGAAGTTTTATCCAACACAGAGTGTAAGTCATTGATCACATCCACATTTATGTATTTATATTTTCTCCATTTTGATTGCATAACAGCCATAGAAACCATTTATGTAACAGTATGGAAGAATTTAGGCCTCCTCCTTTGTTTACAAGCTCCTGCGCGTTAATAAGTAAAATATCTGTCACTGGAGGGTGAATAGTTTGTGCAGTCATCTCTGAGTCACTTGTTCGGTTTATTCTCTTCAGAAAGGCCTACTTACATCTGTTACATAACAGCATTTTATGAAACCTCTCTAAGTGGAAACCCCAAATTACAGAGTGATCATCTGGAGCTTGAGCTTCCAACCAAATGAGACATCAAGATACAAACAAACAGCAAACAGGGGCAAGTATTTCAGCAGATTGGTTTTGCAGGCAGAAGCTGTATCTTTTATGTTTTTGCAGAAGCTGCATGTTTTATACACTTACACACACACACACACACACACACACACACACACACACACACACACACACACAGATTTCAATGACAATTTGAGCAATTATTATTATTGCTATTAACACATGAGCTAACTTTAATTTGCTCAGCAAAGACACTTTATGCAGTGTATGCTAGATTAAAAACTAGACAATATTTATTTTTAGTATTGCCAGCAGAATTAAAATGATAATATTTAATATATCTACTGATTTAAGTGCTTAAAATCACAATAATAGAAATTATTTGACAGTATTCTTACAATACCTGCCCTGAAACATAACAAACCTGTCACTGAAGCTTCAAAAGTCTGTGTGAGAAGCACTGATCACATCCAGCAGCTTCAGACGGCACTATTGATTTTCATTGTTCAGTCAGAGAGATGCCCATTATGTCTGAAAGCCCAAGAAGAAAATCAATGTCAAAGTAAGTTGTGCGCTTGAGTGATGCTTTCAGTTTGACAGGGAAGTGAGGAGGCTTATCCATGCAGCATTACTGTAAAACAAAAGAACTGACCCAGAGAGAGTAAAGACATCTGTAAACTGCAATTCAATATAGTTGTAGTTCTATTTTAGAAATAGAGGTCAGAAATCACTCAAGACCTGATTTAGTTTTAGCAGCTATATAAACTACACTTAAAAGGGCAACAATACCTTTTTTTTGCATTGTGACATTATTTTCATGACAATTCAATTTCATCTTCAACTTTTCTCTTTTTTTCAAATAAATGCTCATGCATATCTATAAATATTTATTCGTAGTTAAATAACTCAATACAAAATACATAAATAAATGTCCAAAAATATATTACAAAAATAAGACTAGGCTACAGTTAACAATAAATGTAGGCTTCATTTTCTTTATGCAAAATATGTTTAATTTTAGGATAAGATGTGACTTGGACTTGGTTAGTAAGATTCAAGCTATTATGCTGCTATAGCCAAAACTGACAATGAAATGTAATAAATTGAATGCTGGATTGCACGGTCAGTTTAGAGAAGCATTGATAATGACCAGAAGTGGACACTAGGGGGCAATGTTGATCTAGCGTTTAAAATCAATACCAGACCTGGGAAATAGTGATGGCATCAAGCAAATGCTCTTTCAGTGTCAGTTAGATAAGAAGTACCTCTTTTTTTTCTGACCATCTCAAAAAAGTCTGAATTTAAGATGGGTTTTAAGGTTAGTACAGATGGCTACAGACGTCCTCTAAACCAAAGCACAATGAAAACCTTAAGAAGTAGGTCAAAGTTGATGGTCGCCTCCGGCACTTCATTGCATTTCACTTACTCTATATGCAGCACAGATCTTCTCACATCTAAGTTATGCTTTAATCTCCTTTATGGCTTCATGACATTGTTGAATTCTTGATTCTATTTAGCTGACAGACGTTCCAAGGCGTTTATCAAACATTTTCCGTAATTCAGTGCTCCGTGGTCAATTATTCCTTACATGGTCAGAATGAATTGATCTGCAGTCATAATGACCTCCGATGGCTTCAGAAGAGCTGACAGAAATGAGCTCCGTGATGCATTGCTCTGGTCTGAAGGTTGCAAATCAGTAAGACATGAATGAAAAACATCAAACCATTTATAACAAAAATAAATAAATAATAAAAAAGAATACACAAATGCAAATAATATCTAATATAGCTACCGTCATTGTTTTTGGTGTGAACCAGGGTTAACTAAAACTAAAATTAAAACCATAAAAAATGTGGTACTTCAAGTAAAACAGACACTAACTGAAATACAATCAAATATTTTTTACAAATTATTTTAGCTACAGTTTCCAAGGCAACATTTCTCATTTTTAATTTAGTTTAACTAACACTGGTGTGAACAGGCTTTACTCAAAACACAAAGGTGATGCGACTTGGATTGGGAATTCTAAAGGGTTTGAAGTAAGCTAATGCATCAAAATACATAGCTAACACAAAAAAATAGTAGATTTTTACCCATTTTCCATTGATCCATTTTGGTTCCAGATTAAGAATGAGTATATTTATCTTTGAAAGCAGCATAGTGGTGTTTTGTAACAAAGCTTTGGCCTGCTGGATCTGTGCAAATATTAGCAGGTTCCTCAGAACTGTGTGTTTTAGGCACACTGGGTTCCTCTCTACAGACTCTGAGGTAACAGACTGATCCTAAAACACACACTATGACAGACGTCGCCATCAAGCAGCACATTCACTGGAAATGCCAGGTTAGTGAGAACTTCTCACCGGGTCAGTGGCTTCCATCGCTGAGGGTTCATGGTAAATGTGCTTAATGTGTTAATAAGAGCCTTTCTAAAAATACTCTCTCGGCTGACAGATCCAGTGATTCATGTAAAACTACACTGTGGAGTGAACCGGCGGGTCGCAGCTCTGTTCTGATGGGGCATGAAAACACACAGAATGCAAACTATACATGCAATCAAACCGCATAAACGTGTCTCCAATGCCTCAGAGACTGATTTATATTACAACAGATTTAAACCGTTTTCTTTCTTTTTTTTTTTTTGTTAAATTAAGGATACATACAAGTCACATACAGGTCACTAAATAAAAACTAACTAAAAATACAACTAAACTAAACTAAAATAAAATAAAATAAAATAAATAAAAATAAAATAAAAATAAATAAAATAAAATAATTTTATTAAAATAAAATAATTTTATTTAAAATAAAATAAAAAAATAAAATAAAATAAATAAATAAATAAATAAAATAAAATAAAATATATAAATAAAATAAAATAAATTAAATAAAAATTAATAAAATTAAATAAAATAAATAAATAAAATTAAATAAAATAAATAAATAAAATAAAAAAAGAAAAGAAAAGATTTAATAAAAAATATAAAAAAAATAAAAAATAAAATAAAATAAATGTGAAACTATGTTTTTGTGTGTTATTTTAAATCATATTTTATTATTAGTATTATTATTACCTTATTGTCAATTGGCTTTCATAAATGTTTAACAATGTCATTTCCATGAAGAGACTTAGTAGAGATAAGGAGTTTGGACATGACAAAATAGAATAAAACCAAAAAATCTCTTTTGATGTGTATTACCTGTTAAATATTCTTCATCTATTTCAGCATATATTCTTTGAACGACCCATATCTAGAATGGTTATAGTGAGCACTGGTTTCTGTGGCCGCTGCTGTTCTTCGCCATGGTAACGCGTGATGTTTCGCAGGAGGGTCTGACTGTGTCAGTCGGTCTCCAGGCTCAGCGAAGCTCTGTGTTTGGGAATGTTCCCGTTCTGACGGATGAAAGAGCGCTCCTATTGGGAAAGCTCAAAGCTGATGGATCTGCCTTTCAGCACCTCCTATAATCACCTCAATAACCTCCTGCAGACTGACGAATGACTTCAGAGCTATTCATTTTCTGGAAACAAATGATATAAAAACATTCCTGCTTTCTGTGGATACACCTGGAATCTTCTGTATTTATTTGGTATTTTTAAAGTCATAGTTTGAAAACCATATGGATATAATCATGCCAAAATTGCACTGGATGAAGTGAATTTCTAATCACAATTTGTATATTTTAATTATGAATTACATTAAATGAATAACTGAACAATACATTTGACATTAAAATAAAACGAAATTTTTTTTATTTAAAAATAATTATTTTTATTAGATGATCTTTAAGCAGTATTTTGTAATAAAATTAAATGACATTAAAAATGAATGATTAAAAAAAAAAAAATGTTAAATAAAAATATACATTTTATATACAGTTTTAAATTTTGTTTACTTTTTAATGCATGTTTAATTCTAAGTTATAATGACATTGAAAATTAATAGTTTAATCATAAATTAAACTTTTACCTCATCAGTGACTTGCATTAAGATTATATCCTTATGAGCATTTATTTAAATTATAAATCTTTTGTAAGAATATATACTACTGTTCAAAAGTATTCTTCTACTGTTCTTAAAAAAAGAAATTGAATACTTTTATTCAGCAAGGATGTGCTAAATGAATAAAAAGTGATAATAAAGACTTACATTGTTACAAAATATTTCTATTTTGAATAAATGCTGTTTTTTTTACTTTTTATTCATCAAAAAATCCTGACAAAAGTAGCACAGGTTCCAAAAAAAATATTAAGCAGCATAACTGTTTCAATCATTGATTATGAATTAGCATATTACTTGAGTTGTTCTGGGGTGTGACTGGAGGAATGATGCTGGAAATACAGCTTTGATCACAGAAATAATATCGCTTTTTATTTCTCCTCTTTCCTACTACTGGTTTCACTTCCGTTTCAGTTTTTATAACCATTTCTTACAATGTGATGTAAGTTGTTGTTTTTTAGCATGTGTGTTTGGCTCAGTGTTATTTTTTTAGGTTTACTGATAAACTAATGTAGTTTGATTTGTATTAGTTATCTATTTTAGTCTTAGTTACAGTTGTAGTAATGTTGTCAATTTATTAGTTTTTTATTATGTCTATACAGGGTTTTTATTAAGTTTTAGTTTTACTTAATTTGATTTATTTCAGTACTTCAACATACAAAATGAAAATGAAATAATATATATATATTGAATGCATTTATATATATGTACATGTATATGTGTGTGTGTGTGTGTGGTGTGTACCACACCTGTAGTTGTTTTTTGGTGTTTGACTTAGTGTTATGTTAGAATCATTATTATACTCATACCGTTTGTTCTTTTAATATTTTGAATTGTTTTAGCTTTATATTTTTGTTTTCATTTTGGAATGTTGTTGTATGCATTGTCATTTTGTATTTAATTATTTTCTTTTCTTAATGGTGTGAGTATATATAGTGTATTTATAGAGTTTTAGCTTTGTTTAAGTAACTTTTTCTTACTTTGTAATCGCTTTGGGATAAAAGTGGTATCTAAATGACTAAATAGTCATGTAAACGTAAAATAATAACTTTATATTTTTAAGTATGAACTCAATAAGAATATACAGACAGTTATTTTTCTAATTGTATTTAAAATTGATTTTCAATATTTACAGTTTTTTCGTAATTTTTGAATCAATCATTGTAAATGCTAGCTCTGATTGAGCAGTGAAAAGATCTTCTTTACAAACATCAATAATCTTACTGATCCCCCAACTTTTGTGAGTTGGGCGCAGTGGGTCTATATTATATTATGTATATATTATATATATATAGGGTTATATCTATATTAAAGTGTTAAACATATTTATTTGTACAATTGGATCAATCATAACAAGTATTACAGATAATCCAATTAGTCTTCATAATAGTAAATGATACAAATAATTAAGTAAAATAATCCCTTTACACATTTAACTAAAAAGTCTTTGTTGTCAAAATTCCATTTATTTCATTTTTGACATCTTTGTTAGTAAGCTTCAAAGGATTATGCATCTAAACTAAAATCCAGGTTTAATGTATTATTGTGAGTTCTGCTACGAGCTTGGCCGCTGTTATAAGCCCTGGTTGTCGACGTGGAGGAAGGGTGGAGATGCTGATACAGAGGTGGAATAAGCCTAAATTCTTGTGCATAGTGATAATGAGCCTTAAATTATTTCATTATTCTCTTCGCACAGTTTTTAACTTTCTTTCCAGCAAGACGCTGAGATGAATGATGAAATATAATGGCCTCAGTGACTCGTCAGCTCGCTTGTGGATGAAAGCGGAGGGCCCTCAGAGAGAATCCAGTCAGATAGAGGCCTCTGTTCACCGACTCAAAAGGGTCCTTGGCGTAATAAATCAATTTCCTTTTTTTTTTTTTGCGGGCATCATTTTGTTTCTTTAAACTACACATTCACCAGCTATGAGACGAAAGCTACTTTATGTTCAGCAGGCCTCCAGTGATCGGCAAGCTTCAGTGATTTCTGCTTAAGACCGCTTATCGCTGCCAGCAGCAAGTTCCTTCATTTCATATTTTTCACTCGTTTTAAAAAGACAGGAAGCTTTTTAGTGCAAATGCAAATCCCAATGACGCTATAACCGTGTAGAGATTTTAATTTGATATTTGTGGTATCTTAGTTTATATTTTGCATTTATAATTGTATTGTTATTTTTATTTAAATTAATATTTTAATATGATAAGTTCTCCTTTCCATTTTTAGTATTATTTACATTGCAATTTTAATTATCAATTTAAAATAACTAAATTATATGGACTGAATCCAAATTATCACAGAACTCAAGTACAAACAATTTGAAAACTTTAAAAATAAACTGTGTTTCTTCTTTTTTTTGTACGTCAACAGTATTTATAGTTTCTACATAATAAGGAGATTTGGTGTTTTTTTGTGTTTTTCTTTTGGTCAAATCCTGTTTTGATTGGTATGTTTTACCCTACGTGGTCGTCTTATTTCTTATTTGATCGATACTGCTGTTGCTATCAGTTTTTCTGTTGCTATCCAGCTTACCCTATTCTATAGACTTGTAGGTTGTTGTAGTGTATCAGTTGCGTATTTTTGATATCATTTTTTTTAAACAACCGTGAAACGTGTCTATGTTAGTTGCGCTGAAAAATGATTTTTGTTTTGTGTACATTTTACATTTAGACTTTTTCCTTTCCTTGTCGTTTCATAGTACTATGTTTTCTTTTACAAAAACTGGAGTTTGCTACCTAGTTCAGGTTTTAAAACAGTTCCGTTTCATTCTAGTTTTTCACAGCATATGCATTAAACGCAGGCGTCCCAAAACCTCGAAGCTCAACTCTGATAGAGAGACCTTTCCTTCAACTGAATCCTTCAAACTCAAAAGAAAAAGGTTTCTACATTTTTGTCTTTAAAGAAAATAAAACCCCAGAAGACCTAAAACAACACTCTCCCTCACTTTGTGATTTTTCTAACACAATCTCTCAATAATCACACTCATGTTTTTCACAACAGTATATCACTCAGTTTTCACACTCATGCTCTCCTGCTTTTTCTTTACCAAAGCGCCTCAAATAAGGGTTTTTTAAAGGCTCTCGTTAACCACGTCAGCAGAAGAGCAAAAGAAGGAAACTGAAAATACAAAGTGGGTGTTTACAACGATCTAAAACCTGAAAACTTTTAATGCATTTGGTCTGAAAACGGGTTTCAAAGTGCACATTTTTGAAAACAATACCATTATTGTCGCTGTGTAAACTACAAAATGTCAATTTGTGAAAACGGCATCGCCAACTAGTGGCCCCCGGGTATGCATATACAGTAGTTTGAAGTCGATTTTCGCCGCCGATCCGTGGTGAACAGGGATCGATTTGACAATCTTTTTTAGCACATCGTTGCGTTGTAAACGTACCCTAACAATCCAAACCCGAAAAAAGGAGAGCTTTTGAAGCAGCTCTTTTCCATGCAATGACATGAGGACAAGTAAATAATAACAAAAGTTTCATTTTGGAGTGAATTATTCAATAAGTGTGATTGCATTAAATCAGAATAATGGGTTTGAAGGAGTGCAGTCATTAGTTCAGGTCATCATCAGTCGCTGCTGTTTGACTGAGCTCAAGCAGGTTGAGTTGAATTGACAGATTCCTTCAGCTTTAGTCACCATGTAAACATCACGGTTAATGAATACCTCTTTCACAGGACTCTCTCCTCCAATCTCAGCTCTCCATCGCTCAACACCTGCTTTCTCTCGGACAGAAGTGCAGTGTCTGACGGCGTGCCAGCGAGAACTTCAACCCCTGGACACAAAAAATACATTACAGAGACGCCGAGCTGGCAGAGGATCAGCATGTTTGGCGTGAGATCAGAGAAACACACGTTTGCAATGAAAACAAAGCAGTCCGTTCAGAGGTAGATGTGAATATGTCATTCAATGTGGCTCATGAAAATGTATGATTTGTGTGAAAAAGCAAGCATGAAGAGCCATAACTCCAGCTCTAATCCTGCAAACTCATATGAATTGGCAACAAATCAAAACAGTTATGAATTGATGTTGAACTGTGTTGAATTTGCAATATAAAGCAAGTATGTTTCCACAATGATGCACAATAATAAAATAATAGAGGACTCCGACGTGAAAGCTATTATCAATCAAAACTAATCTCTGGCCTGAATTTTTTTTTTATTAAAAAAATTACTTTTGATTTTGATTTTTTTTAATAAATATGTATAAAAATTCAAAGAAATTAATATTACCACAATTAATTAGTTAGAAGAAAAAGTACAGTTTTTCAAAACAAACATTGAATGTTGGTTTGCTTAAAAAAGTAATAAAATGTTTATAGACCTTACAGACAGAGAGAACAAATAGATCTATAAATATACATTTGTATTTACTTTATATATTGTATCATTTTAAATGCATAACAATAATATTTATTAATAATGTAAGTAATAAAAACAAAAACTTATAGCAGGTTTCCCAAACTTGGGTTCAAAAAGCCCTGGTTGATGAAAAGCTATAATAATGAATTAAAAATCAAATCAAATAATTAAAATAAAAAAAAACTACAAACACACTTAATAATAGAGATGGTTAAATAATTAAGTAATATTAACTTAAGATCGCAAGGGTACTTCAAGTAAATATTTAATATAAATCATAAAATAAATAAATTAGACAAAAAAAATCAAACAGACTTAACAATGGTGATGGGTCAAATCATTAAAAAATATTAACTTCAAATCTTAGGGGTACTTCAAGTAAATATGTAATATAAATGATAAAAAAATGTATTAAAAAATCAACAAACACACTTAATAATAAAGATGGTTAAATCATTAAAAAATTGCTAACTTAAAATCTCAGGGCTACTTCAAGTAAATATTTCAAATTAAATTAAAAATCAAACAAAAAAAATCATCAAACACTTAATAATAAAGATGGTTAAATCATTAAAAAATATGAACATCTCTGGGGTACTTAAAGTAAATATTTTAGGTCAATAAGGATTAGCTGACGAAAACGTTTGGTAATCCCCGTTTGTAATTATAAAGTGGAAGAACACTTAATTTCCCCCAAATTATCTGATGTGTTGAATTTCTGTGAATTGCAATTCAGTAAATTCATCTTCCTGTGTGTTGTGTCCAATTCAGTTCAAATCCACACTCATGAACTGAAAAGGACCCAATTTTTTAAATATTGCCCCATATTTATATACCAAGTATATCTAGCCTACCAAGTTTATACACTGACCAACCATAAAAAAGCTCCTCTTGTCATCTCTCCCTTGAGTACTTGACTCACCTGCTGATTATATGAGTAGTTAACATGTATTTATTTAGTAAAACATATATTTTGTTATCCAAAAGAAATCTAATATAAATGTAGCTCAATGATTTGGCCTTACATTGCAGTCCAGGGTCTCTGAAGCGGGAAGCAGTGGTGTCTGTGACAAACAAGCACATCTTGTGCAGCAGCAGGAGAAATGTTATCCAGCAAGCCTTCGGGATGTTTAATAACACCGCCTTTCCAATTTTAGGCCAACTCTAAGGTAATAAAATCTGTCCGAGGGGACCCAAAACCACAAACCAAATACCTGCGAGCCTGGAGGCTACGAAATGATGACAAAACAGATACAATTTCCTGGTGTACCAATAAACACTCAAGTACAATTGGAAAAGGGCTGGGGAAAGAAATGAGATGTGATATAATGCCGAGCGGGTTGGGTGAGACGCACCGAATAAGCTCCCAAACGAGCTCATATACACAATGATAACAGCACAGATTTGATCAGCGGCCTGAAAAATAATGACCACACAAACACCCGGTCCATCCAGCAGGACAAAAGCCTTGCTTAAAAGTAAAAGTTTGAAAAGCCTTGATGTTTGAAGGTTTATAGTCTACACAGACAGAGAAAAATGCATAGATCAATCAATATAAATTTATATAACACTTTGAAACAATATAATATCTATAACGATTGTTCGCCAAAACAACTTCGCAAAGTCACTGGCAAACACAAATGCTTTTAAATACTCAAACTTGAAACTTTGTTATGAAACAAGTACATTTGTATGTACAATTTCCACAGTTGTATATATTTAAATATATTATTGTTTTTATTTTAACAGCTATGTAATATAAAGAGTAGAATAAGATGGAAAAGGTTGAAGAAAAGCCAGACAAATCCTAAAGAACTTTCGGCTAAAAAAAAAAGGTTTATAGTCCTTACAGACAGAGAGAATGACTATTATATCCATCAATGTAAATTTGTATTTAGTTTATATAGTCATCATTTTTAATAAATAGTAGTAATAATATTAATAATAAAAATAACAACTAGAGTTTCCCAAACTGTGGTCTGTAAGCTGATGAAAAAAGCTAATAATTAATTATTTCATGAATTTGTGAATTGATTGAAAGCTAATAATAATTAAATTACAAAAGTGTAAAATTAAAATAAAACAAACGAAAAAATTTTTTTTATGAATAAGTGAATACATAAATTCACAAAAAAGATTATTCAATTATTTAAAAAATATTAAAGGGCACCTATTATGCAAAATACACTTTCACAAGTTGTTTGGACATAAATGTGTGTTGGAAGTGTGTGAACACAACCACCCTACAACGATTTATACTAGACCTACGCCTGGGTTTCCTTATTTTTTAATCCCCTTTAAAGCAAGTGGTTTTGATTCTCATGCAGTGTGACGTCACACTGCTTAGGCCCCGCCCACGGGTGCTGATTGACAGCCCTGCATTGCTATAGTTTCCGCCCTCAGCGGTTGTACGCTGTCCTCCTTTTTCTCAACTCTCGAGCAGCTGTAACGTCAACAATGTCTCGCAAGCAATCCCGATGCTCTGTGTTTGGACGTAAGACTGAACATAAGAGTCTTCATTTTCTCCCAACATCTGAGCTGCTGAAGACACAGTGGATTACTTCTGTTTTTGAAGGTAATGCGCCTCAAAATCTATCGAAATACGTGTATCACACCAGACTCCTTTGTGAATGTCATGTCGTTATAGTGCTTAGCGTATTTGTGTGCGTACTTTAAGTATTTTTAACTGATCAGCATCGTGCTTGTGAGATTAGTTTGCGCCGTTCGTATCGCGAGATTCGTTCAGTACCAATGGCAGGTCAGCGCGAGCTCTGTAACATCGCACTGTTTCGTCCCACTTTCAGTGCATTTGGCTTGCCATATGTACGGCTAAACACCGGTTCTCTGGCTCTCAGTCATGTTGCTTCTACCGTTAATACGAGGAAGAAGTATAGCGACGCCCTCTTCTGTGGGAAGGGGCGGGGAAATGCAGTCAGTTGCAATTTAAGAAAAGAGTCTTTTTAGACACGCCCCAAAAATTCATTTTCAAGCTGGTTATTAATACATTATCTGTTGGGTATTTTGGGCTGAAACTTCACAGACTGTGGACTCCCAAGACCAATATTACGCCTTGTAAAAAGGGGCATAATAGGTGCCCTTTAACTTAAAATCTCAGGGGTATTTTAAGTAAATATTAAGTAATATTAATAAAATAAAATAAAAACCTTATAGCAGGGTTTCCCAAACTGGGGTTCACGAGTTGATTAAAAGCTAATCATTATTACATAATAAAAACGTAAAATTAAAACAAACAAAAAAATAACAAAACCAACATACTTTTCAATAAATCATTAAATTATAAGATATTAAGGAGTACAGTATTTTAAGCAATATTAAGAATAAAAATAATAACTAGAGTTTCCCAAACTGGGGTTGGTTAGTACGCTGATGAAAGGCTAATAATTAAATAAATCATAAAAATATATCAATTAGAAAAATAAAAAATAAAAACAACACAATCAAACAAACAAAAAATATCACATTTCAAAACACATTTAGTAAAATAGATTGAAATATTACCTTAAAAATATCAGGGGTACTTTAGGTCAAACGGGTTTGGCAGAAGTTGCAGAAAGTGTCCTGAGAAAAAAGCGAAGAGATTTCGGGTTAGTAGACAGGCCTCATCAGGGACCTAATATCAACATTTGTGCATAATTTACAATGCGTGCACGCTGACAGATGTATTTTTGGCAGGAAAAACAGCCGTTTAATTGGAACAAAGTATGCATTTTCTTGGCTAGACTTACAGGAGCTTCTTATCGGTGAATAAAAGCATTTTCCAAGGGTTTTGCTCTTCACACTGTGACTCACATCCCTTCGAGACGGTTTCCAAGAACTTGTAACCACCGCACTCTAATTGAATTTTTATGCCGGGTCACATGGCTCTCTGTGGCAATCATTCGCAGCTCGCCGTGACCTGTGACATCTGCTCGTGACCTCTCCTGCCCGTCAGGCCGATCTGAGACGGGAGTTTGAGAGTCGGGATAATCAGCTTTGTTCCTCACTCGAGCGCAGCTTTAATAAGCCTATTGATTTCAGGAGCCATCGATCGGCTCGTCAACCTGACACGCTTTGGAGAGGAGCTGCAGGGGGAGGACGGCACTGATAATTGGGATTTCCTTTGTCTGAAAATCACTAAGCAACTCACACAAGTGCAGCATGAGGTAAACGCTGGGTTTGTGACATACATATGTATATCATCAAGGGTCAGTTCATCCCGGTAGGATTGAACGCTTGCCTGCGCAATAATGAAGAGGCCAAAGAGCAAAGAGACTGAAATATTGTATGGCAAACCCCTGAGGCTTCCGCTGTGGGATTCATATATACAAACTACTCAACTGCGGTCAATATTCTGCTATGGATTCATGTAACAATACACAATAACAGTAAAGACTTGAATGGCCAAATTACTATGTCATTTTAGATTCAACTTCATAAAACACCTTGAAACAATAAAAGGTCATTAAGAAACATTAGTAAACATAAGTCAATTATATAGACATTTTATATGTACATTTTGCATTTTAAAAACATCACTTTTATTTAGATATTGGTAAAAATATTAACTTCAAATAATACTTAGCAACAATAAAAGGTCATTAAGAAACATCTAAATGCATTGGACAAGATTATTCTCCAGAAACAACTTTATATAATAATTTCAGATGCAATTTTTCTATAAATTTATGTCAGTTTATATATATATATTTTTAAGTATGGTGAAAACTGGACAAACTTCATAGGCGGTAGGAATGAAAAGCATGACTTCAAGACACATTATTTCAAGGTTGTAATGACTTTAGGTCTTTTTTGTTACTTTAGCCAGTAGGTGGCGCTGTCAACAACATTTCCAGTGTGCGTTACGCATTATGACAATAACATCTAACAAAATGAATGTCAATAGGTCAAATGGTTCCTCTATGGCGTTCCTGCCATCAGATTCGTTGATACGTTTCATGGGAATGGTTTGCTATATAAAACATTTTCTAATAATATTTAACCAGCACAGCTTCAAGATACTCTGTACCAAATTTTATGAAAATTCGACAAAAGTTGTAGTAATTTTTTTAAACAAAATTTACAATGCCAGAAAATCTGAAACTGAAATGGCCAAGTGCAATGACCTGCATGATAAAATATGATCTCTGTGCTGTCTATTTGATTAAAATGTTATGAGCTAAAACTTTGAACTGTTGGCTGACATCTTTCTGCCTGGAGGGGAGAGCAAAAAAAGGGTGAAATTTCTCAACTATTCAAACATAAACAAAACAGATTTAGAAGAATTCAGTGCGTAGTTGCATAACCGTCTCAATCACACTGATGTGATTAGCAGTTTCACAGCAGACCAAAAAATTACTCATATGTTTCATAACATCCTTTGAGAGCGAGAGTCAGAGAGGTCGGATATGACAGTGGGTCAAACGCATCAGAGAATCAGGGCGGAAGAGTCCTGATGGGAAGTGGGAAGAGCCTTCTGTAGAGACTGTGGGGTTGAGTGTAAAACATCATAATCATAATCATAGTAATCGAACATTATAGAGTAACAGAATTCAAAGAGGATGCAAACAATACTTTCCTGAAATGTTTTTGTGTGTTTTCAATGTTATGTCAATTAAAGGGTTAGTTCACCCAAAAATGAGAATTAGGCTGCGTTTTACTCACCCCCGAGGCATCCTTTCTTCTTTCAGACGAATCCAGTCGGAGTTATATTAAAAATAGTCTTTGATCTTTCAAGCTGTTTGCGGACACTCAGTGGGTGTTGCATTGCTTCAGTCCAAAAGAACTTAAATAAAAAGCGCCCATCCATAAAAAAAGTGTCTCATATGGCTGCGGGAGGTGAACAAAGGCCTTCCGTAGCGAATCGATGCGTTTTTGTAAGAAAAATATACATATTCAAAACATAATAATCACTTTAATGTAGCTTGCGCCAGCAGTTGTACACAGAAACAGTTCCCGGAGAATGAGGTATGAGTTCAGCTTTGCGCATGCGCCGGTGAGTCTCGTGAAAACCAACGTTTGTTAACAGGAGCAAAGGAAGCAAAGTTTTCTTACTTTAGCAAAGGAAAACCAGTCTCCTCTTGGCATATATCGAAATCCTCTTTCTGCTTTATAAATCCTCGTTTTGTACTTCTAATTCTTGACCGTTGTTTTGTTTTGATCTCTCCGCTGCGTTTCCGCGTCCATCACTTCTGAGCGGCGCATGTGCAAAGCCGACCTCATACGTCATCCCCCCGGAACTGCTTCCGTTAACAACAGTGAGCGCAAGCTAGATTAAAGTGATTATTACGTTTTGAATATGGATAATTTCTTACAAAAATGCATCGATTCGCTACAGAAGACCTTTGTTCACCCCCCGGAGCCGTGTGAGACACTTTTTTAATGGATGGGCGCTTTTTATTTAACTTCTTTTGGACTGAAGCAATGCAACACCCCCGCTGAGTGGCATTAATCAGCTTGAAAGATCAAAGACAATTTTTTATATAACTCCGACTGGATTCGTCTGAAAGAAAAAAGTCATATACACCTAGGATGCCTCGGGGGTGAGTAAAACGCAGCCTAATTTTATTTGGGGTGAAATAACCCTTTAAGTAATCAGTACTTATTACTATGTGAAGAAAAGGAAAAGTGACCTCAGTCAAGACAAACGGTCTATGATGTCTTCAAAATCATCCGTACAACTTTTCATGAAACTGCTACCCCTTTTCCATCAAAATAATGCTGATGCTCGGCCAGTAAATCTCTCAAAACAACCAGAAGTGTTTAAAATATACGTGCACAATTCGGTTGAATGATAAAAGTTTGCCCTCTTTATGTTGTTACCTCACCTGAATATGTTCGTAGATTTGTGTTGGATGTTATCTTTGGAATGGAAATGTGGATATTTTATTTTTAAAAATCATAAGTTTTTTGCTTATTTCAGTTAATGTCATAAAACTAGTGAGCCAAGCCAGTAGTAGGCTACTGACTGTTGTGTAAACATGGCTGAAGACGCGAAAAGCCAAGGAACAAACAAACCGATTCAACTGAGTGTGTCATTTACACTGGAATCACTCCAACTGATTCAAATTCGTGACTTCGATCATTCAGTTTAAGCGTTTCACTAGCAAAGTCCAGTTCAAAAGAGCCATTCATTTTCGAATTTCGACATTGCTTGTAATGATTATAAAAGCACGTAGTGATGGGTCCGAAACAGTTAACTATTGTGTCGCAAAAATGATTGACTGAAGCGCTCCAATCGGATCACGTATCGCAAATCATTTGATTCAGATAGGGACTTTGCAGGTAGCTATTTTTTTTCTTTCTTTCTTTCTTTCTTTTTAAACATTACAAAACATCAAACCATTAAGGCAATACAATTATAAATACAACACAAACAAACAAACAAAGAAAAAAGAAAAAAGAAAAAGAATATACGAATACAAATCCCTTAAGAAAATTAACAATGGTTTTATTATAGGCCTATTAAAAGTGTAACCAAGTTTTAAATTTTTTTTGTATAACAACAGTTTTACTACAAATACCATGGTTAGTGATTGGTTTACCATGTTTCACAAAAGTCACCAATAATATATATCTATATAACAGTGGGTACGGAAAGTATTCAGACCCCCTTAAAATTTTCACTCTTTCTTATATTGCAGCCATTTGCTAAAATAAATTAAGTTAAATTTTTTTCCTCATTAAAGTACACACAGCACACCATATTGACAGAAAAACACAGAATTGTTGACAATTTTGCAGATTTATTAAAAAGAAAAACTAAAATATCACACGGTCCTAAGTATTCAAACCCTTTGCTCAGTATATAGTAGAAGCACACTTTTGATCTAATACATCCATGAGTCTTTTTGTGAAAGATGTAACAAGTTTTTCACACCTTGATTTGGGGATCCTCTACCATTCCTCCTTGCAGATCCTCTCCAGTTCGTCAGGTTTGGAGTTGGATGGGTAAAGATTGGTGGACAGCCATTGTTAGGTCTCCCAGAGATGCTCAATTGCGGTTTAAGTAGGGTTGGCTGGCCAGTCAAGACAGCACAGAGTTGTTGTGAAGCCACTCCTTCGTTTTTTTAGCTGTGTGCTTAGGGTCATTGACTTGTTGGAAGGTAAACCTTCGGCCCAGTATGAGGTCCTGAGCACTCTGGAGAAGGTTTTCGTACAGGATATCCCTGTACTTGGCCACATCCATCTTTCCCTCGATTGCAACCAGTCATCCTGTCCCTGCAGCTGAAAAACACCCCCACACATGATGCTGCCACCACCATGCTTCAAAGTTGGGACTGTATTGGACAGGTGATGGCAGTGCCTGGTTTTCTCCACACATAACGCTTAGAATAATGGCCCAAAAAGTTCTCCTTGTCCAAATCAGAACAGAGAATCTTTTTCCACCATCTGAGTCATTCAGGGTGTTTTTTAGCAAACTTGGCACTGAGGAGAGGCTTTCCTCAGGCACTCTGCCAAAAAGCTCAACTGTGGAGGGCTTGCCTGCAGTGATGGTTGACTGTCTACACACTCTCCCCCACCACCGCCAACTTTCTCCCATCTCCCGGCTGTATCTCTGGAGCTCAGCCACAGTGATCCTTGGGTTCTTCTTTACCTCTCTCACCAAAACTCTTCTCCCCCGATAGCTCAGTTTGGCCGGACGGCCAGCTCTAGGAAGGGTTCTGGGCATCCCAAACGTCTTCCATTTAAGGAATATGGAGGCCACTGTGCTCTTAGGAACCTTAAGTGAAGCAGAAATTTTTTTTGTAACCTTGGACAGATCTGTGCCATGGCCAACAATTCTGTCTCTGAGCTCTTCAGGCAGTTCCTTTGAACTCATGATTCTCATTTGCTCTGACATGCTCTTTGAGCTGTAAGGTCTTATATAGACAGATGTGTGTTTTTCCTAATCAAGTCCAATCAGTATAATAAAACACAGCTGGACTAAAATGAAGGTGTAGAAACATCTCAAGGATTATCAGAAGAAATGGACAGTACCTGAGTTAAATATATGAGCGTCACAGAAAAGGGTCTGAAAACTTAGGACCATGTGATATTTCAGTAATCCTTTTTTAATAAATCTGCAAAAATGTCAACAATTCTGTGTTTTATGTCAATATGGGGGGTTGTGTGGTCATTAATAGGAAAAAAAAAAAAAATTACTGAACTGTTTTAGCAAATGGCTGCAAATATAAACAAAGACTGAAAAATTTGTTCAAAAAAACAACAAAAAAAAAAGGGGGTCTGAATACTTTCCGTACCCACTGTATATATACACAGTACTCAACATTTGATGTGGATCAAAAAAGTTTCGAGATGCTACAGCACTCTTATTATTTTATACTTTCTCCTACAATGGCATATATTTTAGGACAAACATCTGACACAAAGAACTTGATTGTCAGTGCGATACTATTTAAACACACGTTTATTAGAAGTGTAATGGTGTAAGTTTTCTGCTGATGCTGTATGTTTATGTGTGAGGTGAGTCATTATATTACCGTCTGAATGAGGTCTTTGCCATGGTGTGACGGGGGCTGCAGGTCAAACATGCTTCAGTCTGGCGAGTCACTGTCTGCTGTCCGTCTACACTGGGCACATTGTTAAAGCTGCCAGCTCACCAGTTTGTGAACGGCAGTGGGAGTCGAGGAAGGGCCCGGCGCTGCCAACAGAGAATCAATGACAACCCACACGCTCCATTTCTCATGTAAACTCTTTCAAACTCTTGACCTCTTCGTTTAATACTTTTCTCTGCAGCCGTGACTTTTAGACCTTTAAAATTCTAATCGCAATGTATTTTCTCTAATTTTTGTGTGTGTGTTTTCTGTGTTATTTTACCATAAAAAAATGGTATTGAATATTATTATTAATTTATTATAAAATAATAATTACATATAAATTAAATTATTATAAATCATTTTCATTTCATTTATTACTTATTTTAACATTTTCAAGCAGGTTTATTGGAATCATATAAATCTGCTCCTAAATGGCACATCAAAACAGAACGAACTGTGATTGGTTGCCATACATGTCAATCAAACAGTCGCTTCCTATCAAAGTAGGCGGTCACTGACCACAATAAGCTTTAATTTGGACCAGGCATTGCGGTGATAGTCTAAAGTCTGACTAAGACAACCAACATCCCAACAGTCCCTGATCTATCTGAAGAAACCTGAAGGGTGGAGGAAGCATCGGGATGAGAAACAGAGACAGTAAGAGAGGCCTGTTTTGTCAAATCTGGTTATGTAACTGTACTGCTGCTTACTGGCACATTGCATCTGTTGTTGGGGGGAGAAAATAACTCTGATTGAAAACATGATGCAATTAGTGCGGAGAAACTCAAAGACTCCAGTCACATCAAACCAGATCCTCCAAGACAGAAGTCGAATCTCCAGAAACCTGTCAAGGAACAAGAAAGATGTCATTTCTTTAGGAAGTAAAACAAACTACTTCTAGTGCACCTTTAAAGTGAACATGAAATCAAAACAGACTCTATTTAGCATATTCCTGGTCTTACTGCGAATGACCTTTTGGTGCATGTTATTCCAAATTAAAACACTTGTCATCATAATCTCTCATCAAAATGCAGTAACTTAAAAAACTGGTTAAGGATTTACTTTGAAACTATGTTCACTCTGAAATTGACAGTGTATTTAATAAATAATTACAAAGAAATGGCTAGTCACACATGAATTAAATGTGAAATTTGTTTGGAACCCACCAATCCAGTTCTCATGCAAGCTCTTTCAAACTCATCTCAATTATTTTGTCGCTATTTTCTGTACTTTTTAACTGTAATGACAATATTTTAATGACTATAATATTAATAGTCATAAATATAATGAGTAAAGTATTCAATATTTCTATAAATCATAATGAAATAGTAATGAATGAGAATATAAAAATTCATTTTAATTTATTTATTTCCTATTTTCCAAGCACACACACCACAATCTTAGGGTCAGTGCAAAACTTTCCAAAAACTCAGCTACTCCCCTTTTCACATTTTTCTGTCCCTTAATGTCAGACAATTGATTTTATTTATTTAGAATACTAGATTATTGACATATTATGTCTAAATTATAATAATATTTATTTAAATAATAATTAAATATTTATTTTTTTATTTATGTAGTCATTTAGCAGACACTTTTATCCAAAGAGACTTAAATTAATTACTTACTATTACTTATTCATTTATTTATTTTAATATTTTCCAAGCAGTAACACACAGAATTAAATGTAACATTTTGAAAGAAAAGAGACTGAAATAGTATTTTCTTGTAATCTTTTTTTCTTTTTTATTATTTAACCACTTGTCATTTGTTTTCTCATTAAATATTCTGTTTCACAGAATTAAAATGAGTTGAATGCCGTTTCATGTTGAGTTCAGCTTTATATTTCTTTCATGTCAGAGGTTGTACGTTTTATAAACCACCTAAAAGGTAGGTAGAATCAGCAGGATATCTGGATTTTCAGTATCAATCTACATCATTTGAGCAAATATCTGCGCAGAAATGCCACACAGGAACGTGAAGCGACTGCCAAATGGGCCGGTTTATTTGAAGGGCAGGTTATTTCTCTGGAGTATCGTATTACTGAAGGTGAATGTGTCTGGCTGGACTACCACTGAGACAGTATTAATAGTGACAGGTGTGCTGGAGTCCTGCAGCTCATTCACTAGCGTCTGGGACTTTCACAATAACCCACACAATCGACTTTTATTGCCTCGGCTTACAGGGGCTTCACGGCGTCCAGCCTATCAGACTAAGCAGCTTAACAGCGACAGCCTTCTGAGAGCACGCTTCACCTCCACCTCCATCAATCAGTCGCTGCTTACAGGCCTTCGGAAACCAAAATAAACAACTTGCCAGCAAGAAACTGGACCGTGTCATGAATCTATATGGATCCAGGGGCCATGAGGTGAATGAAACGGGGTGAAACACAGAATAAGGGGTGGATTCGCTAGAGTCGCACCACCTTTGTGAGTGTTATTTTACAGTTCATACTTAGTGTTACTGACTGTGTGCCAACACAAACATATTTGGTATCAGGTCTTAAAGGAAATATTCAGACGAAAAATGAAAATATGCTGAAATTGACTCACCCTCAGGCCATCCAAGATGTGTATGAGTTTGTTTCTTCATCAGATTTGGAGAAATGTAGCATTCATCACTTGCTCACCAATGGATCTGCAGTGAATGGGGGCCGTCAGAACGAGAGACCAAACAGCCAATAAAAACATCACAATAATCCACAAATAATCCACACAACTCCTGTCCAGAAAGGTAAAAACAATAATCTAGAGAAGACAAAAGCTGAAACAAATCCATCACTAAGTCGTTTTTACTTCAAACCGCTGCTAAAATACAAGTCTTTATATCATGTCCAGATAAAAAATAATAATAAAGAATAATTTGGGGAAATAAGGTAATGTTAAATTAAAATAAATAATTTTAAAATAACATCAATCAAAATAAAACACTTACTAGAAAATATGAAATATTTTATTTGTTTACTGTAATGAAGGCCTAATGTAATCATTAACATACTTCAGTGAACATGTAAATATGTTGTGAATTTATTGAAATATTAATCTTAACTTCAAGCAAGCATTTTAAGGCAAAGGGGCACATTCGCAGTCGATAGATTTGTGATGATACCACTAACTAGAAAGTAAAGCCTTGCATGTGTGGCTGTAGTGTGGTGTGTGTGTGTATATATACTTTATATATATATAGTGCTGTTCAAACGATTAATCGGTTTAAATGGCCACCAAAATAAACAAAAAAGTTTTTGTTTACATAATATCTGTATGTGTGCTGTGTATATTTATTAAGTATATATAAACAAACACATAAACAGCATTATTTGAAAAATTTACATCATTTAATGCATATATTTGTATTCATATAAATATATCTATATAAAATGTTCATATATAAACGTAACATATTTCTAAATATATACGTGCATGGGTGGTATTTATCTATGCATAATAAATTACACAGTACAAACATATATTAGTAAACAAAAACGTATATTTTGGATGAGATATCCACATATCATTTTGACAGCACTTATATATTACATGTACACACCACACCCACAAACACACACGACATGATACTTTAGTAGTGGTATTGTCAAATCGATGACTATAAGCGGTACAATATTGTCGCGTGTAGATTTTGAAAAAGAATTATTATAAAAAAATGCCAATAGTTAGTTAACAATAAAATGTGAGCTATAAATATATATCCGTTCTAAGGGGTAAAAAAGGGATGATATGTTCTCAGAATTATGAGTTTTCGAGAAAAAGTCAGAATGGAGAAGAATTTTTAAGTTATTTATTCAGTGGCGGAAAGGGATTGCATAGCATTCAACAAATTGGTCAATTAAAAAAACATCAACAAGCACTATACGGTAAAAAATGCTCGTAATTTTACGGTAAAATACTGTAAAAATGCTACATTAAAAATCTGTTAAATGGTTAACGGTAAATTCCACTACTATATACGGTGAAAAACTGTATATGACAATACATGTATTGGACATTAATTTTACAAAAGTATACCGTTTTTTGGAAGTGAGAAAGACTGTATAATTTACAGTGAATAAACGTAAATTGACATTCCCAGAATTCACTTTACATTTCAAATTTGATGTTTTTTTATGTTAGTTTTTTCTTATCAGTTTTGTATATTAGGGTTGTGTGTTAACACCTAATGTTGTTAAATTAATGTTCATTGCATTATTTCAGTTTCATGTGTGTGTTACCATGATGGTGTTTAGTGTTTAGTGTTTGTGTGAATGACACTTAAAAGCTGCTTGTGATAGGCTTTGATTCATCATGTGACTCTCATCACCACCTACTTTTGGTGGTTATCAGTGTATTACAAAAATACAAAACAGATTTCAGTACTTAAATAAGGTTGGTATATTAACATTATAAGTTAATGAAATTACAGTATTTAACTGTAAATTTAAGTTAAAAACCGTAAAACCTAAAACATTGCTACCGTATTTTTTACTGTAAAATTCCGGCAACCACAGCTGCCGGTTTTTTACCGTAAATTTTACTGAATTTTTTTTACAGTGTAGTTATTCGAGTTTATGAAAAACTAATAATTAAGGAAATCATAAAAATGTGAAATTACATTGATTTTAAAAATAAAATCAATAAAATAATAATAAAATACCATGTGGAATGTCAATGTAGATAACCAATCAGAAAAACTGGACCAGTTAATGGTTCAGCTAAAATTTTATGTACAAAGGGGTGAGAAAAAAAGGTGGGGTATCGGGATCCAGTCAGGACACCCATGGCATAGGGACTATCAAAATGAAGAAATATTGAAGATCATCCAAACGCCCGCTATTTTGTTCCTATGTCTTGTAGCGAATCAACTCAAAGGGGAAATATGAATAATGAATCATAACTAGTTATAATTAATTATAAATATTTAGATCCGATGTAGATATTTACTTGACCTCTCAGGGTCAACTGTCTGTCAATTCTAAGAACGTTAAATCGAAATTATTAATGATTCTAAGAACACTAATATATTGCCTATGTACCAACATATAATATACACTCTCGTTTAGATCATCAGAAGGTGAATTCATAGATAATTAACATGGTAGGATTACATATAGGTAAAATGACATGAACGAGTGGCTCTATCATAAGCCTGCATAAAACAGTATACAATATAAGAGACAATATACAAGGACAGTAACAACATACACAATGACCTGAAGGATATGTGTGTTCATTCAAAGAAAGGTTTTCCTATGAATTAATTAGAGAAGAGTCCATTTTTATGGGCATTGTGTGTCTTTCCGACTGGAAAACAGAACAGCGTAAGCATTTCTTCTACCCACATTCCTTAAAACCAGTAATAAATAACCAGTGATATCAGCATTGGTTGCCATGGTGAGGTGTTAAGACGCATTTCAGGGGAAGGGTCCATAGGTCCTCATATGGCTTGTTAACTGAGGGGTGTTACAGAGTATTTGTTAAATATAGCTAACAAAATATATATTGTGTGTCTGATTGGTCCAGATGCTACAGTATATAAAGAGACTGCGATTACATACAGAGCACAAAAAAAAAAAAAACAAGATGAACAAGATGGAAATACTGATTTCTGCAGTACCAGGGTTCAAAAATACACCTTCACACCAACAAACTTAGACACCAAACTCTATGGTGTGAATGGATGAGAGAAAAAAAGCAGTGAATGCAGCGGCGGGCTGAAATGAAAAGGCCCCGAGTGAATTCTTACCCACTCTCCAGATTTGGCATCGTTCACAGGAGGCTCTCGCTGTGGGAGAAACAGTAAAAGGCTGGATTTGAGCGGCCGCCAGCGGAACGAGCCAACTATTTCTCATTTGGACCTGACCAGCCGATGACCCTCCTGTTGGAGAGATGGAGCTCTGGAAAAACAAAAGCGTTGGCACTGAACCGAGCGAGAGGAGGGACGAATCGCGAGACGAGTCTGACCAACATCTGCAGAGACAAAAACAACAAAAGTTAAAAAAGGCCAGTTGATACACTGCAAAAAATTCTTTCTCACTCAGTATTTTTATCTTGTTTTCCAGAACAAATACCACCACTTGAGAATGATATGAGATATTAAGTCTTGTTTTCTGAAAAATAAGTAATAAAAATTAGTTTATGCTTAAAACAAAGAGAATATTTGTCAGTGGGGTAGGAAAATAATTAAGATTTTTATATATTTTTGAAACCAAGGATGCATTTATTTGATCAAAAAAATACAATTAAAACAGTAATATTGTGAAATATACTTTAAAAGAATTTTTCTTTTCAAATCTTTTAAATTGTAATTTATTCCTTATTTTTCAGCATCAATGCACCAGTTCGTGTCACTGTCTTTAGAAATCACTATAATACGCTGATTTGCTGCTCAATAAACATTTAATATTATCAAAGTTGAAAACAGTTGTGATGCTTCATATTTTTCTGGGTAAGTAATACGTTTGTTCAGCAAGGACGCATTAAATTGATCTAAAGTGACAGTAAAGACATTTCTAATGTTACGAAATATTTCTGTTTCAAATAAATGCTGTTCTTTTGAACTTTCTATTCCTCAAAGAATCCTGAAAAATAAAACATATCACCGTTTCCTCAAAAATATTCTGTCTTCAACATTGATAATAATCAGAAATGTTCTTGAGCACCAAATCAGCAGATTAGAATGATTTCTGAAAGATCACGTAACACTGAAGACTGGAGTAATTATGCTGAAAATACAGCTTTGATCACAGGAATAAATTACATTTTAACATATATTAACTTAGAAAATATTTATTTTGAATTGTATAATATTTAACCATTTTTACTGTATTTTTGAGCAAATAAATACAGACAAGTGAATAAGACACTTCTTTCAAAAACATAAAAAAAATCTTAATTCCAAATATTGGAATGGTAATGTATAAACTCACTTAATTTTGATACATTATACATTTAAAAAAAAATTCAAATCTTAATTTTCCTTCTCAAATAAATGTATTTTGATTTAAGAATTTTTAGATATTTGTACTGGAAACGAAGAAAATACCAACTAAGAAAACATTTTTTGCAGCAGCAGCAAGCTTTCACACTCAATATCCGTACTTTTCCACGACGTCTCCACAAGAGAGATTCTTTGAGTTCTTGCCAAACCGATGAGAAGGTATTTTTTTCAACAACAAAAAAAAGAGTGACACACAAAAGAGGAGATGCCGAGAGAGGGCAGTATGCATGCTTGTGTGTTTGAGGCTGCGGTGGGTTTGTTGAACCTACCAAAACACACCAAATTCAACAAGCAGGGGCCAGATATCACGTGTCAGTGCGATGTTTATTACCGGGGCCCCGTTTGGATGACTCGAGGCTTCCAGTGATGGAGAGGAGGAGCTCGACGAAGTGTGTTTTACACTCAACCACCTCTGAAAAAGCCTGGAAGAGAAATGCTCCACATATCCGGCAGCTTTGTAGAGGCCTGCCCCCAATTATCCTCCCACAAAGCTGCTAAAAAAACACAAAAGTATCTGACCGGCCAGAGCGTTTAATGTTGCCACGCAATGTTTGACAGAGAACAGGACGGCTTTGAAAAGAGAGGGCTGTGTGAACTTGCCTGCCCTCGTTCAACATTTGGAAACGAGGCTCGGGGAAGCAAATGCCTTGGATTGGAATCAGCTGTTGAGTTGAAGAAACAAGGTTTTAAACAGGGCCGTATGTGCCAAAACGTCTAAAAATGTCACTCGCTGGCGGGTTCGCTGCTGAAGAGCTTGATATGACTGCTGGTATGCTTCACCACGACTGACAGAGCTCGTCAAACTACACTCACAATTAATAGGAAATGATGGTGGAATGTTGATTGTTTTAAATAAATGATTACGTCTATATTTACCCAACTAAAAATCTGTACGATTTTTTAAAAAGAAAGTAATTTTTTTCAGAAAGCATGCATTAAATTGATCAAAAGTGACATAAAAAAGATAAAAAAAAGAGTTGTGAGAAAAAACTCTCAATTGCAAGATATAAACTCAGAATTCTGAGAAAAAAGTAAACCTTGCAAGATACAAATTCACAATTGCAAGAAAAAAAAGTCAGAATTGTGAGATATGAACTCTGAATAGAGAAAAAGTTATTGTGAGATAAAAAGTCGCTATTACATTTTTATTTTTTATTCCTTGGCGGAAAAAAAAAACAATTGCGAGATGCTCAGAATTGTGAGATAACTTTTCAGAATTGCAAAATATAAACAGAGAATGGTGAGAAATAAAGTCCAAATTGCAAGATAAAACATTGCAATTACCTTGTTTTAATTTTTTTAATGCGAAGCGTAAATCAATAGAAAACAGTAATTTTGAATCATAATAATATTTTACAATTGTCCTGTTTTTACAGCATTTAATAAAAATAAACAGCCTCTGTGAGGACAAGAGACATCTTTTAAAAATATGAAAAAAAATCATAATTATTTCAAACTGGGAATGGCACACACAAACATACTAAAAACTAAAAGTATAAACCTAAAGCTATAAAACAATAAAAAATAATGGCTATTTAGAATCAATTACAATTTCACAAATTCCGGTTTTTACTGTAAATACCGGAGCCTCGGTGAGGTAAAGAGACGTCTTCAGAAACATTAAAACATTTTAATGATTTCAAACTTTTGTACGCACGCAGCCAAAAAACATAAAATAAATAAAAATAGATGAAACACATAATATTATAAATATATCTACACTATATATATATGTATAGATGGTTGTGTGGTGTGTGGGTGTCTTTTTGTGTGTTTGTGAATGGTGTATATATATATAATTAATTATATTATATATAGATATAATATACACTAAAAATATCAAAAACTAGCAATTCGTCACTAGAGTGAAAAATTAAAGTGAAAGGACAAAGCCCTCCTGTTTCGAAAATACATAGGATAAAATCAAGTCCTGTCCACATGTTTTTTAGTTTTTTTAGCTGAATATCATGATTTCATCCAAAGCATTCCAGCCTATTTCAGAGAATGAAATGGGAGTCGTGAACGCTTTATATGTGGGACTTTGGTTTCACCTTTTTGCATGATCAAGAAACCCAAATGCTGCGTTTGCTTCAAAAGACAATTAATCAAAACGACTTGGAGTCTGGATCTGATAAGCTTCTATCTATGCATGCTTTGCGTAGTCAATGACTAAGTACTAGGGGTGGACATTAAGTGCCATTCCCAGGAGCGGCCTGGCCAGGATCTAATGCCTAAAAAATCGCTAGGTTTGCTTTGTTTGCGAATCTAGATATTTTAGGCAATATTGAAATCCTGGCCAGGACGCGTCCTGGGAAAATGGCACGTATGGTCACCCTACTAAGCATGTTTTTGAGTTTGTGAGTCACATAATCAGCTATTGTTTGGATCAGTGCTGCATGCTTCATCATACTAAATCAGGCCCTGTGTAAACACACTGAGAGCCATGTGCTGCGTGACAGGCTGCGAGAGGTGAAGCGCTGTTCAGAAACAGGTCTGTGCTCTGGAACTTTCCAAGCCTTTTGGCTCACGTGCGTCAGAGAGTTTGTGTACACTGTCCTGTCAAGTGTCAAGTCGTGCCCTAAAGGAAGCTTTAAATGCGAGAGGAACGGTGGGAACGCTCGATCATGACATCAAAGGCATCTGAAACTCTGGACTCTTTACCGTCGGATGCACGTCCTGTCATTCACACATAATAAACAACATCGTTTGGCCTTCTGTGGCACACATGTGAGCCGCTGGGTCTCTTCCCATCTGACAGGTGTACGTGCCTCCATAAAAGCATCACAGCTCAAGGAATATTAGAATCGGCAACCTTTGAAAGCGGAAAACAACGAAAAACAGAAGCCTTAAAGGGGTCATATGATGCTGCTAAAAAGAACATTATTGTGTGTATTTGGTGTAATGAAATGTGTTTATGTGGTTTAAGGTTCAAAAAACACATTATTTTCCACATACTGTACATTATTGTTTCTCGTCTATGCCCGGTCTTTCTGAAATGCGTAGATTTTTACAAAGCACATCGTTCTGAAAAGTGAGGTGTGCTATGATTGGCAGCATCGCAGTGTTGTTGTGATGGCCAGAATCTCAAGCGGTGACGGAAATGTGACGCCCCCACCTCCTGTGATGATCGTGTCCGCCGGGCGCGAGCACAAAAAACATTAAACAACAGATCTAAACGAGGTATTTGTTGCATCCAGTGGTGACATAATTACTGATAATAATGACTTATACTGTCTGTTTACGCACTGCATCGCGCCGCATAAACATAAAACAAATGTCTGCATCTGTGATTGGAGAAATGACAAACAACAAGCGCTACTCTACACTGCTCAAAACTCGCGTTTGAATCATCAGTGGCAAATTCTTTAAATATAAAAGACGTACTTACAGTCTGTGAGTCAGAACCGCCAGCATTGTAGTCTACTCTCCCAGAAAACAGTCCTCATCCTCCGTAAAATGAGCTGTACACATCTGAATATTTGGTTTTGAACTGTTCTGGAACAGTGTTGTACATACAACTTAACCACTGATTTCTAGTCGTGTCCTCTTTTGGAAGACCAAACAAAGTAGTTTCGCTTTCACAACGAAACACAGCGCCTTCACGACATGGCAGCAGCAGCAACGACATTACTACAGCGAGAATAAAAGTTATGCAGCCTTTCTTTGCGTGAACATTTGGGCGGCGTTATGCAAATCTTCCCACATCGTGACGTAGACATGTGGGGGCGTGTTAGAACGAGGCGGTTTAGGTAGGCGTGGTTGACAACTTTTACAAAGAATATCTCTTTGGATATGAGACTTTAGTCTTTACAACTTTACATATCTTCTTTATGCACCAAGACCTTGTAACACTCCAAAGAGAAAGGAAAAATTGAAATCGCATCATATGACCCCTTTAAGTTGTGTGTTTCTGAAGACAGATAACACGAACACTGCAAAATATGATGAATATGCTAAAAAAAAAATAATAATTAATTGCCGGAATTATCAGTGTTGTTGCTGTTAACTAAAACTAAAACTACTAAAAATCATTTTCAGTCATTGAAATAAAGCTGAAAAAATATATATGTAAGTGAAACAACCACTTTAAAGGGCACCTATTATGTCCCTTTTTACAATATGTAATATGGTGTCCCCAGAATGTGTCTGTGAAGTTTTATCTCAAAATACTCCACAGATAATTTTTTATATAATTTTGAAAATGCCTATTTGGAATGGAAGCAGAAACACGCTGTATTAGAGCATGCCTCTTTAAATGCAAATGAGCTGCTGCTCCCGCCCTCTTTCCAGAATAGGGCTGTGCCTTTACAGCTTGTACCTCAGATACTCTGCTATAAAAACATCTGTTTGGTTTTGATTAGCATGTCTATCACGCTGAAATCATGCGTTTTAAACAATATTAATTTAAACTTCTGATATACGGTTTTCTGACCGCACACATCTGAAGCGGAACGCACAGAGCGGCTGCACCCGCCGTGCGTACTAATAAGTCGTTTAAAAAAACACAAATGAGTTACAAAAACACAGTTGGTTATGTCTGTGAAGGTAAACAGCTGGGAAAGAAATCACGTTTATAGTAGTTCTGTGTTTTAAGTGACAGCAGCATAATATACTGCGTTTTGCTGCGTATATGGACTCAAAAGAGAAAATCACTCACTGCTCTTGGCTGAATAATTTCTGTAGCTTTAATAAGAAGACATTTATTACTTGAATGCTGCTTTTAAATGCTCTAGCGTGACGATAAACATGACGGATTGTGTGCGGCTCACTCAGGGCGGGGTCTATGCTAATATAGCAGTGTCTGTTAACAGTTGTGGGCGGGGCTTGTAAAATGTGACATCACATTTTGCAGATTCTGTGAACGGCTTGTTCTGAGACACTGCTTATGATTTATGGGGATTAAAAAAAGGAGTGGGCGGATTTTTATCACTGTAGGATGGTTGCGTACACACACTGCCAACACACATTTATGTTCAAACAACATGTAAAAGTGAATTTTGCCTAATAGGTGCCCTTTAGGTTAAAACGTTAAATGAAAAATATAATAATGAAATAAAACTAAAATCCATATAAATTAAAGCTAAATAAAAAAAATAAAAAATAATAAAAACGACAAAAGCACACAACAAATTTACTAAAACTGAAAAAGCTTAAAACATAAATAAACATTTTTTTTCATGAATATAACAGTAAATATATAATAAAACACCTCAGAATACATTATTAATACTCTAGCAACCCTATATCAACATGGGAAAAACACTCCAAGCATCTTAGCAACCGCATAGCAATGCCTGCAACAAACTAACATCATCGTGGCAATGCTACATTTAGTGAATAAAACAATGTATTTATTCCGTCTGGTGTCGCTAGTGACTCATAAATGACACGCTTCACCTTTCACATCAAAACAAGCAGGCCAGCAGAGCGAGTATTTCCTCATGTGTGAATGATGTTTATGGGTGTGATCTTGAATGACGGTCACCTTCACTCTCTGACAATCTGCAGGGAGTAATCAGGATCTGCTGCATGCGTGCAGATGTACAGGAAGCATTCTGAAGCCGCTCCATAATTAGATGAACCATTTCAATACCCCGCATTTTGAATCTCCTGTTTGGATAGAATTAGTATGCATTAATTCTCGTACTTCAAAGCACAGGTGTTTATAAGCTCCTCTGAATAATGGAAACCTGCTTGCAGCAACAATAAAGATGGGGAAAAAACGATTGTTGTTTTCTTTTTCTTGTTTTGAACACAAAACGTGTGCTTTCTGACTGAATTTAGCGAGAATCGAGTATATGAAACGGGAACAGCTGCCAAATTCAGCCTCATGTTTCCCTAAACCTTTTTGGCTTGCTTTCTGCATTGAAACACAAAAGGAGATGTTTTTCACAATGTCCATGCTGCTGTTTATAATAAAATGAGAGTGCATGTTTACCACACTCATTTAACTCATGACTATATAAGATATTTATGTTTTATTTTTATAATTTTATTAGGGCTGGGCAAGTTAATGCGTCATAATTGTGTTAACGCATTAATTGATTAATGCCGACAATTATTTTATTGCGCATTAATTTGATTCCATTAATGTTATAAGTTGAGATTTACAAGAAATATTTTAACTGCTACTATGAAAAAGGAATACTGCTGTGAAAAAAAGCACCTTATTTGATTAAAGTGTTGGCAAACCAAATGTTATAGAACTTTTCTTCATGTAGTAATTTAAAATGAAAAAGTGCAAAATACACTACTTTTGAATGCATTATTGAATGTTGTGCATAACAATGTGATTAAAAATTATCGTTGCCCAGCACATAATTTATATAACATAATATAATATAATATAATATATATATTTTTTAATTACTTGTTTACTTCAGTTGAATGTTTTCACAATTATCTCCTTTTGTGTTTTACAAAAAACGATCCTCAGGACTGGACAAAATGAGGTGCGAATAAATGATGACACCTTTCATTTTATGAACACGCTTTAAAGTGAAAAACTGATGATGACGAGGAGACAAAGACTCCTTCGGTGCACCTGCGATCCAGCCACTCGTTCTGGAATTTCAGCTCGCCGGCTATACAGGGCGCTGGAGAAACTTCTGGCAAACACCTGTGCAGAAGACAACACATGCACTTGAGAATAATTATTTAAGAAATATAGAATAAATTCAAATTTTGCTATTGTGTGTAGTATATATACTCTATTATGTATTATGGATATTTGAATCGAACTTTTTACTTTTTATGTTTCCGTTTCATTTAAATGTAGTTTTTGTTATGTGCTTGTCCTTTTATTAGATTAGATTGTTTTTTTTTAATTACAATTTTTGGCATTAATTTATAATTTATTCAGTAGTTGTCAAGGCAACATTTTTGAATTATCTTTTACGTTTTATTTCTTTATTTTAAGTAGCTTTTAATACTACATTTGTAATTCGTTTTATATTTTACAATTTAAAAAATTTAAATGTTTATTATTTTAATTCATACAATTACCTTTAAATGTTTCAGAGTTAGTTTTAGTTTACAATAACAACATTGATTTGTGATTTTTGCTGGCAGTGGGTTTTGCTTGGGCAAACATCATCATTATCTTTAGATTTGTAATTATATTTGACATTTCTTCTTTAATGCAATTCTATAGTTTATGTATAAATGTCTTGTTTGTAAATGGGAAAAGTTTCATTGTGCGTTGTTTGTGGTGGGAAACTGGACTGAACAATCCTTTAACACAGAAGTGCACGAGGTCTTTCATCACCCTGCATGACACAGAAATCACCCATCCCTTTTTTTTTTGGAAAGCTGAGGACGACACACCCACAGAGCACCGCCTAAACCTCCCATGAACACCTGCTCTAGCACTTCATCAGATGGCCGTAACAATCAGGTGACAGCTGTGTGACTCATGACAGAATGACATGTTTGCATATGTCTCACACACATGCGCACACACACACACACACACACACATACACATACACATACACACACACACACACGAGTTGTAGCTGTTCTTCAGGTTCGACAGGCAGATCTTTTGTTCCAACTGTTGCTGGTCAAACTGGCTCCTGCACGGCTGCTGCTGCTGCACCCTGGTAACTGAAGCCATCGGCTGCACTGAACATGTGACACACAAAACATGTTTTCAGTAAATATGTCCTGATTGGGAAAGTGCCAGAAAGGAAGGCATGACAAAGATGACAATACTATTACAGTTTACTGTTTATGAGATATGAAATGATTGTTTATTAGCAATTTTTTCTACTACAACTGTACATTATTTATTAAAAAGGGGGGGGGGGGGGGGGTAATATACACAAACACACACACCGTTATTATATATATCAACTGTACACTATTTACATGTTTTTTTATAAATGCACACAAACAAATATATAAACATTCTATATATAAACACACGTTATGTAAATGTGCACGTTTTATATTGTAAGTTTAATTTTATATTCTTGTATTATTACTATATACGCAGTTTTGTATTTTACATTTTTATTAGTAGTAGTAGTAGTAGTAGTATTATCTTTTTCTACCACAGCTGTACAAGTTATAAAAAATATGTAAACAGTATGAACCCATATGTTGTGATGAACATATGCACAGCTTTTAGTTGTGGACAAAAAATGTGTTAAAGCTAAAATTACAATCTAAAAAATGCTGGTTAAATACAAACCAGTGCTGGGATAAAATAGGGACAAACCAGCATTGGGTTGTTACTACCCAGAAGGTTGGTTTAAACATTTAAGCCAACCGCTGGGTCAAAACAGCCCAATTGCTGGGTTTGTCCCTATTTTACCCAGCACTGGGTTGTATTTAACCCAGCATTTTTTAGAGTGTACAACTCTGCTGGCTATTGAAATGCACGTGTGCAATAGTGGTCGTACATGAGTGCTACTGCATTCACTAAATGCAGATATTTACTTGGTGCAAACCCATCCACCACATCAGATGCAATCATGACGGCGCATTTCCCGGTAACCGTGTAACCTCACACACCCACCATTTACCTTCCTGCATCGCCAAAGCATCTGAACGCTGATGTGATGGAAACTCAATGCTGAGTCTTTGTCTCGCTCCATTTAAAGGCTGATTGAGCTGCACAGTCCCATCCGGAGCCAAATGATGTCATTGTTCTCATGACATGCTGTTATCTCTGAACAGAGCAGCCGGCGCAGACACTGTTGTGTTTCCCAGGCAATCTGTTCAGATGACCAGACACAACACATGCATGTCACACGATGAGTAATGTTACTGCATGCACAGCGGGAGGATGATGCAACTCATCTGGTGATGCAAGAGAGAAAGAAATATACTCCCTATCAAGTGATGTACTGATAGAGGCATTGCTACCTCATGAAGAGGAGTTATTACATTCGAAAAGGAGTTTGAATGATTCAGTTGGTTACTTAGCAATATTCGCTTTTCTTGTTAAAGCTGAATTCAGCAATCATGTTGAAAGGAATAGTTCAGCTAAAAATGAAAATTTGCTGAAAATGTGCTCACCCTCAGGCCATAAGAGATGTAGATGAGTTTGTCTCTTCATCAGATTTGGAGAAATGTAGCATTGCATCAGTGTCTCAGCAATGGATGCTCTGCAGTGAATGGGTGCCGTCAGAATGAGAGTCCAAACAGCTGATAAAAACATCACAATAATCCACAAGTAATCCACACCACTTCAGTCCATCAGTTAATGACTTGTGAAGCCAAAAGCTGTGTGTTTGTAAGAAACAAATATATCATTAATATATACATCTTATAGAACGGTGAAATCTGTAATAATGCCTGGGATTTGACTCATTTATAGATTCAAATATTCAAAGGACAATTAATAGGTTAAAAGCTTCAAAATCAAATGATTATTTTACACATACAATATTGAGTTTTCTTGGACCTCAAATATAAACATGAGTGTCACAATATCTCAGGGCTTTAAAGAATTTCTTCTCAGCACAAGCCCTTTCAGAAGGACGGCTCTCGTCGAGGGTGAAAATGTCTGTGTTGAGTGAGACACATTTGTAGTGATGCACCAGGAGAATGTAAAGCGATCTGCTGCAGCTGCTTTTTGCTGTAGAACGGTTGCTATGGCAACTACACGGCCAGCGCTACTGACCTCGTGCTTTCCTCTGAACAGATGCGTCAGTGATGCTGCGAAGGAAGTCGAGCTGTTCCTGCACAATGCAAGAGGACTCTGTTTCGAGTTGGTCTTTTATACGGATGCACTCAAACTTTATATTTAGGCCTGAATGTAAGATTTATGTATTTGAATTGCATTTAAAATTCCCATGCATTTGGATTACACAGTTTTAACAAACTAACCTAATGTGATGCATTTTTGTAATTCATAGATAAATGAAACTGGTCAGATTTCTGTAATCGTACTAATAAACTGAATGTGTTTTAAATAAACAATAACCAGCTTAAGGATTTATCAGGAGAAATACAACTTTTGACCTGAATATTGCTTGTTTTGCAGCTAGCTATATTTTTAAAAGTTCATACTTTTTAACTGTATAAATGTAATTATTGCAGGTTTAGATAGAATTATAGTTCATTCAGACATGGAATTTTTTTTAATTGTTTTAATTTTTTATTGTGTTTTTAATTTATTTTTTTAAACATTATTTTTTTTTAAATGTCTTTTTTTTTTTTTTTTTTAATAATAATTTGTATATTGCCAGGCTTGGAAAAGAAACAGACCAAGTGTCTGTAATAGTATTAATAAATTAAATGTGTTTTAAATACACATAAAACCAGGTTTATATATTTTATACAATTACATAATTGATTATTGCAAGCCATATTTTAAACCTGTTCATACTTTTTTTATTGAATAAATTAGTTTTCACAATGAACAGATTTATGCTGATTCTAAGCAAAATTAATAAATGCATTTTGAAACTATGATTATTTAAATAAAATCAAATAAATGCAAAAAGTTAATAATATGGCATGATTTTTTTTTTGTATATCTGACCTGCTTCATTTATGACTGACAAATATGCACCACATTAGGTTTATTATTAGTTTCTTTATGTTAAAACTGTGTAATCTAAGTGCTTGGAAAGTTTATATGCAATTCAAATACATAAATATTACATTTATGCCTAAATATTTTTTGAATGTCCATTATTTCTTATGCTTTCAATGGATTGAACTAAATGTTCAATGCTACATAACTTTACATACATATATCGAATTACATATGATAAAGACTTTTCCATAAATGAGCCCTCAAAAGACACATGAACACGATTATAAAGGAGAAACTGGTCAGAAAATCAAAGTCAGCCTTGAACTTGATCAAAGTTTTGGCCTACTGATTAACAGCCAATAGCACTCAAGGGAATTATAATATAGAAAGGGCACTAATCCAGCAATTCTGCACATTTATTGACTTGCATTATCAAGTTTACACACGCAGCTGTGATTATATATGTGAACGGGAGGCTGCGCCAATGCCAATTTTGTACTAATCAATTTGCACTTTAGACAGTCGAGACATCGTTTTCCATTCATTAAGATGTAATTTGTTGTTGCAAAGCAGACAGCAGCCTTTGACACTCAATTTAATTTCATCTCAGACTCAAAAATCCCTTTCAGATCATGTTAATGAAGTATTGAGCATAAATAAAGACATTCAGCTGAAGTTCAACCACAGAAATGAGTCACTCCACAGAAAAAGAAATCAATTAGCCTGCAGTGCTAAACTAGTTCAACTGCACTTATTCGTTAGAACGGCGAATAGATTGCAACCGTTGTTCAGTGATCTTTTTGAAAAAAAAAAATTTATATGTTATGAACAAATGTTTTTCCAGTAACGTTAATAGAACATTTGCTGAAAGTCAGCACACAGGTAATACATTTAGGTTATAAAAACATTGTGGGAACATTGTTTTGAAATGTTTCTAAAATGCTGAAATGTCCAGTTTTCTTGTTGTGATTACAAAATGGTATTTAAAGCTTACAAAAATGTAAAAATTGTATTTTCAACCAAAATATAACGTTACTTGGATGTTTATTCTTAATATTCTAAGAAGTAAAATGTGTCCATGTTATTTAATGGTTACTTAAACATTTCTTACAACATTCTACTACCCAAAATATAATGTATTTTTTTATGTTTCTAAAAACTCAAAATGTCTAGTTTTCTTGTCATGATAGTAACATTATTTAAAGGTTGCAAAAACGTTTCATCATAAGGACGGTTTGAGAATGTTGGTCTCAGAACACATTCTCAACATTGTGCAAATCTACAGTATATGAAAAATGAATGAAGGTATCAGAATGTAACTCTTTTGTCTGTCTGTCTGTTGTATGTCTATGTCTGTCTGTCGTCTGTCGGTTGTGTGTGTCGTCTGTCGTCTGTCTGTCTGTCTGTGTGTGGTGTCGTGTGTGTCGGGGTGTGTGTCTGTCTGTCTGTCTGTTTGTGTGTGTGTGTTTGTGTGTCTGTCTGTCTGTCTGTCTGTTATGTCTGTGGACTGTCTGTCGTCTGTCTGTCTGTCTGTCTGTGTGCCTGCCTGTCTGTCTACCTGTCTGTCTGTCTTTCTGTCTGTCTGTCTGTCTGTCTGTCTGTCTGTCTGTCTGTCTGTGTGTGTCTGTCTGTCTGTGTGTGTGTGTGTGTGTGTGTGTGTGTGTTGTCGGCGTCTGTATGTCTGTATGTCTCTGTCTGTCTTCTGTCTGTCTTATGTTGTCTGTCTGGTTGGGTCTGTCTGTATGCTGGCTGGTGTGTGGGTGTGTGTGTGTGTGTGTGGCTGTCTGGTCTGTCTGCTGTCTGTCTGTCTGTCTGTGGTGTGGTGTGTGATGTGTGATGTGTGTGTGTCTGTCTGTCTGCTGCTGTCTGTGTCTGTCTGTATGGCTGTGTGTTGTGTGTGTGTGTTGTGTGTCTGTGTGGTGTGTGTGTGTGTGTGTGTGTGTGTCTCTCTGTCGTCTGTATGTCTGTCTGTTGTCTGTCTGTCTGTCTCTCTCTCTCTATCTGTGTGTCTGTCTGTCTGTGTGTGTGTGTGTGTGTGTGTGTGTGTGTGTCTGTCTGTCTGTCTGTCTATGTCTGTCTGTCTGTGTCTGTCTGTATGTCTGTCTGTCTGTATATTTCTGTCTGTCTGTCTGTGTCGGTCGTTGGCGTCTTTGTATCTGTCTGTCTGTGTCGTCTGTCTGTATGTCTGGTGTGTGTGTGTGTGTGTGTGTGGTGTGTGTTTGTGTCTGTGTCTGTGTGTGTGTGTGTATAATAGCTGATATATACAAACTATTGTATATCCATTTTAGTCTGTGGCCAACTGTACAGAGAAATGATTGAAAATAAAGAAGATTTTGTCATTTACTCCTCCAAAAGTAATAAGCACAAATCATTTCACAGTCATGACTCAGAACCAACACATAATACACAGTTTTTCTCATGAATAACTAGTTTCTCTGCATCTCAAACAAAACTATAAATATTCTTTCAAAGATTTTATGCCACTAACCTGGTGAATATTGTCAAGGCAATTAGTTCTTCTTCAAAAGTATTCATTCTAGTATATTCACCCAAAATTTCGTTTGCATGGGAGCATCCTCCAACTCCTGGAAGTTGCATAGAGAGTCAGTCAGTCAGATTGAAACAGCTTATTTAATTTTTTTGTGTGCAATGCATTACATAAAAATGTATGTGTTAATGTAGCAAACAGACATACAATTAGACATTCATTTTTTGTACATTGTATCATATTTTATGAGCCACGCTGTGTTTTTCAAGTGTCCCCTCCGGTGTTTGATCCTCAAGGCTGCTTGGCTATCCTCCGCTGATTGTTGCTATGGTGACAATAAGAGCGAAGCAGCCTTTGATGTGCATCTCCAGCTCACGCAACAGCAAGAAAGTGAACACAGCGACTCAACGATTGCATGTGCCTTTCTAACACGCGTGCTGTCCAACACCGTCTATATCACCGTGTTTTCCACTATATCTTTTCACGAAAACAAAGTCAATCCTTTTTTACATTTTAAGTTCTGTTGATGTCTAAATCTAATAATTACAGGGACGGGAAATGTGATCTTATTTCATTAAAAGTCATTTTGTTTCACGATAACAGTTTTATTTTAATTTTTATTTGTTTTTAAAATATGCAAAACAAAAACCATAAAAATACCTGAAATAAAATAAGAAAACGTATACTTTTGGCAAGTGTCTCATTTTTAAATGTATTTTCAAATTTAATTTATTAATACAATTGAATAGAAACTGCATAGACATATTTTTTGTAAAAATTAAATAACATATTTTAAAAACTTCAACTTATCTTATTTCAGCTAAGTTGCCAAGGTAGCATTTTTTTAATTTTCATTTACTGTAGTTTAACTTGATATACTGAAATGAGTAAAAATAAACTGAAATATCAATTAATAAAAAAAAGAAAAACAACTAATGAAAGTGAAACACAACACAAAATTAAAAACAAAAAACTTTAAGCAAAATTAAAAATGAAAATATAACATTAAAACTAATTATATAATACTAATACTGAAATTCTATTAATACTAATTAAAAGTAATAGTATCTCAATTATACTAAAATAACACTGCTACAATATACACAACAGCAACTTGTATTATTGCCATCATATATATTCGCCATACTGTCCAGCCCTAAATAATAACATATGCTATATTCTCGGACATTCTGTGTTGAGACAAAAATGCCTAAAGGAATATTGAAAAAAATAAAAACGAGTAAAGGAATAATGCTAAAAATAAACAAACGGTCAATTACTCATCCTCATGTCATTTCAAGCCCATATTTATGAGTAAATTATATCATTTTGGGGGTGGAGTCTTCCTTTAAGATAATCTGGAGGTATAAATCAGGACGTGAAAATCTCTAATTCATCAGTTTGATGAGGGAAGCACAATAACAGTGCGGCTTTGATGTGCATCTTGAATCTGTAACGGAGCTTCTCATATCAAGGTTAATGAGAATTCGGCTAATTCTCTAATCAGCCTCTTTGAAATGTAAAGCAGCAGTGTGTTCTTTGTCTGGGTAATGAGTCTGGATGAGTGAACTGGAGTGCTTACACCATCATAAACATCACTCTATCCCGGTAAGGAGCTCAGCGGCCTGCTGTGAGAAACACTCCTCCCTCTGATTATTCTCTGGCACCTGAAGAACAGGTTGAAACTATAAGGAGACGAGTGATAAATAGTTCCGGGTTTCCTTATTCTGTGTTCCAGGTTGCTTTGGTACCAATGGCTGTTTTAATTGGATTCCATCGTTTCCATGGAAACCAGCTTGCATCCTCCAGCTAAAGGCACATGTGAATTCTTTAAATGACAGCTGAGATATATTTTTATGTCATGATCATACATTTAGTTATGAATCTCAATCATAAACCTAATTAGGAACTGGTTTTAAATATGTTTCATTTGTAAATGCCAATTTACCTCTCTAAAAATCTCACCTCTCACCTCTCTAAAAAATAAAAAGTTAACCAAAACAAAATTACAAAATAATTTTATTTCAGCTAGTTACCAATGGCAAAAATTCTCATTTTCATTTAGCTTAACTGTAAGTACTAAAATAACTAAAGCTAAATAAACTAAGACTAATAAAATATTAATAAACAAAGGCTACACAGACATATTCAAAATCTTAAAAATAAATAAATAAATAAAATCGTATAAAAATAGAGAAAATATTAACAAAAACTAAAGAACGATACTAAAATAACACTGCTCTTATCTCGTTATAAGTCGTATAACTCATGTTAACTAGTTTTTCCTTGTGCTGCGTGTGCTGAGAGAGAAAGAGAAACAGAGAGACAAGGAACGAGGCATGAAATCATCATCGCTGGCTCTGTCCCTGTTGTATATAACAACAACGGCGTGTGTGAGAGAAACTCACGCTCCCGCTGCGACCGGCCTTCTGTCTGCAGCACTGAGTGTGAGCTGTCTGGATGAGTAAACTGTTTACAGCACTGAAGAGAGAAAAACTCCTTATGAACCCTAGCTAAAAGAGAGCTTCTGTCTGCTGAAATATCTGAGAGTGGAGAGAAAACACACCTTGTTGTGCAACTAAATCTCAACGGATGAGTTCAAGGGACGTTCACATATTCAGCAGTGTCTATACTAGTGCTGTATTAATCGCGATTAATCACATACAAAATAAAAGTTTTGTTTACATAATATATGTGTATGTGTGCTGTGTATATTTATTATGTATATATAAATACACACACAGTAATATTGACATTGTATTTACATTTCTCTATTTATATTCAAGTTATATCATAAATAAATATATTTAAATTATAAACATAACATATTTTTCTGAAATATTTACATGTATGTGTGTGCATTTATATATACATAATAAATATACACAGCACACATACACATATTATGTTAACAAAAACTTTTATTTTGGATGCGATTAATCGCGATTAATCATTGACAGCACTAGTCTATACAAAACAACAATGATCATTGGGGATGCAAAGAAGATCTATCTTGTAAAGTCACAGCCAGTTGTGTCTAATAACTCTAATAACATTAGCTAATCTAGCACTAAAACAATATCCCAGCTAACAGGGAACATTCTTTCCAAGTTAAACAAACATTCTTCCAGTAACGCTAATAGAACATTATATGAACATTCGAAAAAAAAACATTAAGGGATCATCCCATTTTATCATTTTGCAAACATCATGGGAATATTACTTTTGAACATTCTTAAACCAGTTTAAAAACATTAAACATTTAAAAAACGTTAGACAAACGTCCAACTAAAAAGGTAACGTTCCATTTTTTTTTATTTTGAAAATCAGGAAACGTTCTCAGACAAGTTCTCTCAAAGTTATGAACAAACGTTCTTTCAGTAGCGTTAATAGAATGTCTGTTCAGAGTTATTCTGTCTTTCATAACGTTCTCTAAATGTTAGCACCAAAACAGTATTTATACATCGTTCATGGAATATTTTTTCTGAAACGAGACTTTAATCTAATATTTAAAAACAAAAAAATGTTGCTAACATTTCTGTTATGAAGTTATGAAAACGCTACTTCTGAATGTTCTCTGAATCAATCATTTTTTTTTAAGTTTATATAAAATTTAGTTTTCTTTATGATGTTAACATTAGAGAAAACACCAAGGGATCATTCCATTTTATCATTTTGCAAACATCGTGGGAATGTTACTTTTAAATGATCTCTGAAAATTCTAAAACAAGTTTAAAAATTGTTAACATTTTTAAAACAGGGAAATTTGATCATTTCTTGCTAATAGTGAACATTCTCAGAAATGTGGCTAATGTTTTGGTAAGGTTCTCTCGAATTATGAACAAATGTTCTTCCAAGAATGTTAACAGAATGTCCATTCAAAGTTATCTGGTCTTTAATAACGTTCTCAAAATGTTAGCACAAAAACGTTTACATTTATACTGTACATCGTTCATGAAACTTTTTTTTTTTTCTGAAACAGTAACATTATTTCTGAATGTTCTGAACACATGAGTTTAAAAAAAAGTTTTTAAAAAGTAAACGAAAAAATGTAAGTGAATATTTGAGAAAACATTAAGGGAGCATTTAATTTTACCATTATGCAAACATTAATGTTACTTTTAAATATTCTCTGAACCATCTGATACTAGTAAGTATTAAAGTTAAAAAAATTAAATGAACTAAAACGTTTCAGAAAACGTTCCATGAACGATGCATAATGTTTTGAGAATGTTATCACAGATAACTTTCAATGAACATTCTATTAATGTAACGGGGCTGACGAGACGTGAGGATCCATCTGCAAGCTTTTATTAAAGAAATGTGTTATAACAGGCAGGGTCGAACAATGGCAAACAGGTATATGGCAGGCAAAAACACAAGAATAGTCCTAGGGCTAGCGTAGGTCACCGATCGGCAGACAGAATCACAGGGGCGAGACCAGAGGGAAAAATCCAGGAAAACAGGCAAAGACCAGAAACCGCAAAAACAGGCAAGGCAAAACAAGGAAGACTCGGAAAGGGGTACAGGCTAAACAATACTCAGCCGAGAATGGCAGTTTGAGTGGGTGTTATATAGTGAGTGAGGTGATAAGAAACAGCTGTGTGCAATGAGTGCAATCAGTGCAGTGTGCAAACCGTGCAATGAATGATGGGATATGTAGTCCGGGGTGCTATGCAACAGTTTGTGTTGTGCGAGAGTCAATGTAAAGGAAAAGGGTGACCTCTGGTGGTGAATGAACGGAAGTCCATGGACAGGATTCGTGACAATTAACATTGCTAGACAAATGTTTGAGAGAACCTTGCCAGAATTTAGGCCAAAGTTTTGAGAACGTTCCCTGTTATCTGGGAGAGAATGATTAAATGATTAAATGGAACATTCCCTTAATGTTTTCACTATAACATTCACATAAACAAGAAAAAACATTTTTAAAACTGGATATTTCAATGTTCAGAACATTCCGAAATAACTTTTTTATAACTTCATAGAAATGTTATAAAAACATATTTTTGTTAGCTGGGATGGGGCACAACACAAAGAACATCAAGATAAGCCAGACTAGTCTATTATATTTTTCTCAGGAGAGTCTTCCAGATCGATCTTAATCTACGATCTCTTCATCTGATGAAGGACGCATCTAAAAAAGCTCCCAGTTCGTCTTGAGAAATCAGGAAATAAACTGGAAAAAGCAGTTTCTCTGAATGATGCATGAACTTCATATAAAATTGATACTGGTGCTTGATTATGTAAGTGTGAAAAGTTTTCCCAAGACCAAACGCTTACATAACTGACTACGCTACTACATCTGCCCACAAACAACAACACTGCACTTGTGGGCTTTTTTACTAGCTGATTTTTTTGGGCCGAGCTGCTTTTTCTGCGAAGAGATTGAATAACAGGGCGCAGTAAGAACATGTCGTGGGTTGATGTGTTTCAATAAAAGATGGGAGAAACCTGCAAATACCAGACATGCGGCAGAAGACCACCAGACGAGAAACCAATTCGAGAGATGAATTTGTGATTATTTGCATCACCTTGTCCTTGTTCTTGGCCGAATAACAGAAGCATTTACTCTCTCCATCAGTTACAAAATCTAACATTGAGCTCAATTAATGTTTACAAATCAGTGTTGTTGTTGTTAACTAAAATTAAAATGATTAAAAATCAGTTTTCAGGTCTTTCATATATACATGAAAGACCCAAAAACTGATTTTTATACAAATACATGAAAACTAAAAATTAAGATCAAAACTAAAACGATCATAAAATAAAGGCAAAACGAAATAGTTAAAAAAAAAAAAAAAAAACTATGATAATGGGCGAGGAAAAGACAATAAAGTACTGTGTGTAAATGTGTAAAAACATTTTAAAGCTTAATTCAAAAGATTAAAAATAGATAGAAATAATTCTAAAATATAATTGTTCCAAAGTTTTCTGAAATTTTGATTATATATAATTATATATATATACTAATCTATATATATAATATACTATATATATATATATATATATATGCATTTTGAAAAGTTTAATACCAAAAAGTAATCAAAATAATAAAGAAACATTTTAAAAAAACACATTAATTGATACATTTAAATTTTTATATTTCCTGTTTTCTTTTTAATTTTAGTTAAAGTTTGTCATTTTGTTTTGTGTCTTTGTATTTTTATAAAAATACGTCTACGTTGTTTTCATTAGGTTTTATTTTCGTTTCAGTTTTAATTTTATTTGAATTATTACTACTTAATTAAATAAATAAATGTAAAATATTTCAATGGGATCGTGAAACGTTTGATTTTTATTATTAAAATAAATATTTCCTCATTGAAAAGCAATAATCTTCTAATAACCTAAGGTCACAAATTACAATGCTAAACTGTTAAATTAAATTGACTTATATTTACTAAACTAAAATTAGAATAAACACTTGTATAAAAATAAGAGCTAATTCAGTTGAACAAAACATCATCTGTGCTTTTTAGAAGCCTAAATGAGATTCGCAGATGATGAACATCAAGTGTACTGCATGATCTCCTCATTAAACACTGACTTCTGGTCTTTGGTCTGTGGATAGGTGGATATGTAACGCGTGTTTGTGTTGCACGGATGTGAACCCTGTGCTTCACTCACTGAGGCACGGATCCGTGTCTGGATTAATGTGATGAAGTGAGACGGTGCTGGACATCAGACCCTGACCTGCACTAATGAATGAGATGTCACTTCTGTTTAGAGCGGCACCCATCCACACGCACAGGAACGGATACGAGACGGTCTCGTCAGAGGAAGAACAAGACAAGACAAGCATAGAAGAGAAGATAAAGGGAGATCTGGTTTATTAGAGATTTCATATTTTAAACAGCGTTCATTTGTTTGCCTGTCTGGTCTAAAATCTTCACTGAACAGACTGTCGACTGTATTGTTAGATGAAAGGTGTCTTGAATAGCAGGATGTAATCAATTTATATAAATTTTATTTTGTGCTGTCCTAAACAGGAATGTATTTGTACAATAATATTGACAGTAAATGGAACTATTAATAGGATATACAGTATGAGTATTTTCCATATTAGTAAATATATGCATGTTATCATATTAACAATCACACACACAATATAACGGTTATTGTTTATTGTAGTTAACTAAAACTAAAACACCAATAAAAACATTTTTATTACTTGAAATAAAATAAAAACTAAAATCATATATATGATATAATTGGACTGAATAATAATTAATTATATAATTGAAATGAAATAAATACAAATAATAATTTCAATTTAAATAACTAAAATTTAAAAAACAAAAACACTCAACAAATCACAAAAGTACCACTAATGTATGCAATATATTATATATGGAACTTGAAAGATTAAAAACAATTAGTAACACCAAACCAAAAAAAAATATATATTATATATATTAGTGCTGTCAACGATTAATAGCATCCAAATAAAAGTTTTTGTTTACATAATATATGTGTGTGTACTGTGTATATTTAGATGTATATATAAATAATGTATATTATATTCAGAAAGATGCTATGTTTATAGATTAAAATATTTATATATGATATAATTTATATGAATATAAATATATACATGTTAATAATTTCTAAATATATACTGTATGTGTGTTTATATATATAAACATACATAATATACACAGTACACACATATATATGTAAACAAAAACTTTCATTTTGAATGCGATTAATCGCGATTAATAGTTTGACAGCACTAATATACAGTATATATATATATATACTGTACAAAGTTATTTAAAATTGTAAGTCTCATTTTCACTTTATGTCTGGAGCACAAATGCTGCAGGACATGCTGAAGTTTAATATTTAAAGGTTTGTTTAATGGTTTGTTTACTAACCTTTAGCATGAGCATTGCTGATGCTTGACTTAAGAATCTCTTCTTAATCCACTGAACTCACGTCTGCTCGCCACACTGTTGTCTTCCATCCTTCTCAGCAGACCTGGGCACGAGTTGCCATGGCGACGGTCAGCACTGCCGCAGGGTTACAGGGTTGAGGATGCAGGGGCAAATCCCAGTTCACCCCGCCAGTCAGGACATCCTTCAGCGTGAGAGGTGTCAGCGTCACCCTGTCGTCTGCTCCCGTTCGTGGCCTTTGATCAGAGACATGATCCCGGCCTTGAGTGACACGCACAGGAAGCGCTCGAGGGGAAGCACGAGACACCGTTTCCTCGGGGTCCGACAACCAGCGACCCCTGACACTGATGAAGGGCTGAAGATCCAAAGAGACGAGGCAGGGCAAAGCCGTCACTATAGCCTGATGGCAGGTCGCTCAGACAGGGAGACCTTTCAAAGGGCTATATGTTCAGATGCAGTCTGTGAGAGAAATTCATCATTATTTGCACAAATTCATTTGCTCCAACACAAGTTTAGAAGCGCTTCTTCCCTCCTTTTATAGCAATCAGTCTGTTCTTACAATCAAATTAGTATGATAGTGATTTTACCTGACAAGTACTCATTCACACTTTCACATGTGATTAGTCAATTAATGTTAGCTGCTCATTTTGTGTCAGGATCAAAAAACTGTGAGTTAATTTTTTTGGCCAATGAAGCTTTTAGCAATTATTTAAAATGCATCTGATCACTCCTACACCATAATCTAGAACATGGAATGTCACACACAACAGCTTAGCAGCAAACTTTGAAAAAACAAAATTTATGTCAGTGCCAAAACTTTTGACCATGACTGTACTTGCAAGATGGAAGGATAATTAACAGATCGTGGCTGGGATGGGATGCACCTTTGATAATACCATTCTCCCTTCTCAAGAAACAATTCTTGTATGTTCTTCACTTTTGGCAATTGAGTACTGGTGATCTACTGGGCAGTTTTCACCATTCGCTAGAGTGCCTTATATGGTCCGATACTAAACAATTGCCATAAAACATTGAGATGCAGTTGTTAAGTATACTCTTGATGATACTGCAGTCAAAATCAAACAGTATCCTGGGATAAAAATTAGCTTTCTTAAGGCCTTTCAGGAAATAAAGATGCTGCTGTGTTTTTTTTAAAGATTAATGAGGAGTTCATGGACCAGATGGGATCATCGTAGATATGAACACCCAGAAACAGGAAGCTTAAAACATACTCCACTATGACTCTATGGCTGATCTAAAGGCCGACAATGTTCAACAGGCTCGCTTCGTTGGTTGGTCCACATGAACGTCGCTTGGTTCTTGCTGGGGTGGGGGTTGAGGACGACGGCTGGGGGGTTGGTACAGCACACCGACAAGTCAGTGTTGCTGGGACTTCATCGCAGTGTAAGCCATCATCATCAGTCTCTGATTAATCCCCGGAGTGGCCACTGGTGTGTCATCTGATAACTTAAGTGGTGTTGAGAGCCGCGGGACACACAAGTGGACGGAGCTGTGGCAGCAATGTGTGGTTGTTGGGATGTCTGTGGGAGGTGGCAGTGGCTTTCGTTTTTTTTTTGTGTGCTCCGCACCATTGCGTCTAGTCACGGGGCTCCTGGTATGGCGAGTTTATTCTCTCACAACAATGGGCCAGAGCATACACCGGGGTCTCACCCTGTGGCCCTTGAGGCCCACTTTGTGTTTGATCAAGGTTGGAGCTAAACTCTGCTGTAACATGAAGGGTCAGGGTTGAGAACCTCTGGTGTACACGCTAGTTGTCTGTCAGCTGTAGTCTGTCCAGTGTGTTCAAGTGCAATATTTTTTTTTGCCCTGATACAAGCGATGCAATGTGAAACCACAGTTGACTTTCCTCAGCGCTAGCACTTTGGCGTCAGTTTGGTGTGTCCCCACCCTTAGAACCATGAACAGAGACACAGTTATGAGTGAAGAGAGTGTAAAAAAAGAGAGCTTATCACACAGCCTTGCAGCAAACCAGTGTGCATGTTGAGGTTATCCAGATTAACAGGGGGTCTGTAAATCAAAAAGTCTAACGCCCAGTTGCACAGTGATGCGCTAATCCATAACTGGTCTAAACTTTGAGACCAAATTGAGGGGAGTCACAGTACTGAAGCGCGTGACACATTGTCTATGTTTACATGCAACCAAATAATCCGTTAGTAATCGGATTGATGGCTTAATTGGACTGAAAAGCCTTCATGTAAACACCTTGATCAATCCGATTGAGCTCGATCGGAATGAAATTTCGATCGGATTGAAGGGGGTGGTTTATACCTTTTCTAATATGATTGAGAGTGCATGTAAACACTCGATCGGATTGAACCCTGAAACTGAAAGGACTGAGCATGTGCAATGACGAAGAAATAGCATAATGACGTATGACGCACGGAACGAACGGCTCTTCCTTTTGAATAAAGTGTTGTATAAATGCATGTCCTGTCATTATAAAACTCTCCTTTCACTCTGCACTGTGAAGTGGAGCAGGACAACCTCCCAACAGTGCTTGTTTTGGATACTCATCCACAGGCAACCGTTTTGGGCGCGGGGAGGGGCATTTTTACTGCGTGAAAAATATGAGCAGCACGGCACAGTGTACATATGTATATTTATTCATAAATGGATAAATATTAATTCTGCTGTTAGAAACAAATAAAGAAACAGTGTAGGAGAATGGTTATTATGCTCAAACAGCAGGAAACTCTATATTTGTGCAGTGTGAGCATGTAAAAAAAAAATCAATTCCGATTTGAAGCTTGTGACACATAAATGCTCACATAAACCCGATCACTTTATTTAGCGTTCATGTAAACACTACATTCAGATTCATCAGTTGGAATGAATTCAGTCCGATTTAACCAAAAATTGTGCATGTAAACGTAGCCAGTTGGGACTGTCCAGGTGGGCAGAGCAGGCTTGAGTGCCATGGAGATAGTGTCCTCTGTTGACCTATTTGTGCAGTAGGAAAAATGGTGAGTTGTCCAGGGCAGTAGGAAGAATGGCTTTCAGATGTGGTGATACCAGTCTCTCAAAGCACTTAGCAATGATAGGGGTGAATGCAACTGGGTGGAAGTCATTCAAGGCAACAAGGACAAGTTCCTATACCAGGGACAGATTGAAAATATCCATGAAGACCTCAGCCAGCTGACTTGCACAAACTCTGAGCACACACCCAGTTATTCCATCCGAGCCAGCTGCTTTCCTTAAATCCACTGTGTTTAAGGTATTATAAACCTAAGTGGAGGAGAGTGGGAGATGTAGTGCACCAGGTAAAGGATCCACTTTAGATGTTATCTCCTTGTTACCCTGGTTGAAGCAAGCATTAAAGTTGTGAAGCTTTTCGGGAAGGGAGGCAAAGCTGAATGGGGGTAAAGAACTGGGCAACTCGAAATCTGCAATAGTCCAAATGCCTTTCCACATCCATTGGGGGTCAGTGGAGATTAAGTGCTCCTCAATTCCCTATTTGTATGCATATTTAGCCTTGATGATGCCCTCCTGTGTTTGGCTGAGCTGTAAGCTTCCTGATCTCCAGACCTGAAAACTGAATCTCTTGCAAACCTTTATACCTTTATGTATATTGTCAATTGTATATACGTTGTGTTGTTTATACTGCCTTGTTACAGAGACTTGAACTTAAGAATTTCACTACCGGTACGCCTGTGTATATGATGTGTAACAATAAAGAGATTTGATTTGATTGCGTGTGATGGCATGTGCAGCAAACACTCTCCAGTCCGTGCGTTGGAATTGGTGCTGAAGAACAGAATCTGCACCCTCTGACCAGATCT